>OY856412.1:166162106-166539606 GCA_963693085.1 Alisma plantago-aquatica | reverse complement strand
CTTTCTCGTCGCGAAGGACCCCCTTCACCCCCAAAGGTTGATGCAGCTGACCAACTGGCCCAACTTCAATCAATCTTAGGGACAGCCATAGAAGGGTTCATTCATAGAAGTGGTGGGATCAAGGAATCTACACTCTTTGATTTTCTGAAGATGAAGCCTTATGAGTTCAAAGGGAAAAGTGAATGAGACATAGTGGAGAAAGTTGAGGTTTGGGTTTTGACCACTCAGGATATATTGGACAGTATTAGTTGTCCATTACACTTAAGGGTCAAGTATGCTGCCTTTGTGTTGAAAGGAGCGGCAAAAGTCTGGTGGAAAAATATATCTAGTACCCTCCCTGGAGGTATGACATCATTGGAATGGGAGGAATTCCTCAAGCTCTTTCATCGCCAATATGTCCCCCAATCTGTGCTCATCTAGAAAGAAATGGAATTCAATTCCATTCCCCAAGGGAATGACTCTGTAATTGAATTTCTTTGTCATTTCACCCTCATAGAAAGGTATGCAACTGGTATTACTGAGCAAAGAAGGATCCAGGTTTTCATGAAGGGACTCAATCGAAGTTTGAGCAATAGCTTAGCCCCTCAGTTCCCTTTGACATTTAATCAGTTGGTTGCTAAAGCACAATACACTGAGATGCACCTGCAAGACTCGGGCCGCTCTGCACCCCCAAAAAGTAATACCAATAGTAATGGGAACAATCAACACAATAGTAACAATAACCATGGAGGCAATCAACAACTTCAGAATGAAAACAATAACAAAACTCCTTCCTCCATCCCAGATCCTTATTACAACTGTGGGAAGAGGCATCAAGGAGAATGATACCATCCTTTTCCTCTTTGCTTCAACTGCTTCAAGCCAGGCCACCGCAATGCAATTGCCCTGATCCTTAAAGAAACAATAGCACTCCTTGTGCAAATGCTCAGGATACCCCACGTCAAGGAAGCAACAAAAACAATAAGCCTACTACCGCCCAAAAGTCTACAGAGCATCGCTAAGGAAAGTTGTATGCCATGAGAGTTGAGGAAGCTCAAAACAATGACGAATTCATTGAAGGTAAAAAAATAATTTTTGACCAACCCATTACCGATTAACTGATTAGAAACTGCTTCAAATTTGAAAATTATTGATACAATCTTTACAATGTGATTGTTAGAAACCCTAGACATCGTATAGAGACCAACTATCACAATTTATAAGACACATATACCGTAGAGTAGGAAGGACCTTCTAATAAAGCTATTTCCTTGACATAGCCTTTTATCTTTCCTCTATGAGTGGAGATGATTAGAGCCTACATGCTACCTTTCCCCCTTGCCCATGTTGAGCCTTCAGCCTTTAGAATATAGATAAATGGAATAATGTGTTGTAAGACTTAACCTTATATGTCCAACTAGTCCTGGATTTTGGGACGAAATTCCCTTTTAGGGGAGATGAGTTGTAACATACCGAAATTCAGTATAAAATTTAATTATTGAGATATAAAAAAATTATTTTTTAACCTTTTCATTCATATTTACACTTCATTTGAATTATGTTGAAACTTGAGCACCTAAATGTAGTTTGTTCTCATTCTGATCAAAGTATCCCTTCTGGGACCCACACTTGATAAATTGAACTCGGTAACAAATTCTTGGACTTGAAATCATAAATATATATATATTGGATACTTAGATATCAAATTAGAATTAATGGTGAGAGTAATTATTTTAACCATCTTGGATTCATAACTAAGGGAGTTACTATTTTCTATATTTAGAATAATGACATGTGAACCAATGTTGAAAATTTCAAGAGAAACTAATAAAAGGTATAAGAGATACAAAATTTTGAAGTTATTAAAAGAAAACATCTAAGAAAGGAAGTAAATTGATCCGTCAAACCAGGTTTGACCTGGTGCCCCACTCCTTTGTGCTGGATCAGCGTCGGGCTACTTCCTGTAAAGGAGAAACAGCCAGGTCGTTCTCCCTTGATTCTCATTCGTTTCAATTGATTCAAAGTTCGTCGAGTTTGTCTTTCAATCCTCCAACTCGACAGCTACGTTTCCATGAACCCAAACTGCCACAGAACGATTTGCCATTAAGCCTCCTAGAGCTTGACAAAAATCGACGAGCCTCTGATCCCTACGTTGTGCCACCCTGAACTGTTTGACAGAGCTCCACCTTGCTATGGAAACCCTAAGATCCTCCATTTAACTCGTATATATATCCCCACCAATCTTGACACCAAGGTACCCAGATCTCCAAACCATTCGCATCATCTCCACCTCCCTCAATCTGTTGTGCCGCCAGCATAGCCACAGCCTCACCACGCACCTAGAACACATCTGCAAGACCTGCTCCACCATTGCACCTCCTTCCCCACCCTCTCCTCTCTAACCTGCTATCAGGATCTTCCATCAACTTCCACCACTACAACAACACCACCACCACCACCCCCTGTAATGGCGGCGACACGTCTCTTCCTCCCTAAAGTGTCGGCTGTCCTCCTGGTCCACGGACTCCCTGTTCTCCTCCTTCCTGACGACAGTAGCACCCGGACTGGTGCACACCGATGAGCCTTCAGAATTGCATCTTCTTCCTTTCCACCCCTTCTCTGACCTGCTATGCGCCGACCAATGCAGGCTGCAACTAGCAGTCGCAAACATAACAATCAACTCTGACGTTGGCGGCCACCACATATACCCCAACTCCATGGGCATCATTGATCCCACGAACTCATCACTGATGTATGTGCCTTGCAACTGAATTCTCAGACTCTAACTTCTACAACTGTTCAAAACTCCAATCTGAAGGTGACCAATGGTTGAAGAAGGACTTTGCAGCAATGATCTGTAGGTGAGTTATTTTGCCTTATAGTTCATGTTTGTTCTTAGCATGTGGAGACCCATATTTAAAGACCTAACTAAATATAAAATGTGTAGCCAATGGAGAGATTAGGATATCAGTATAGCCAATGTATTACAGTAAACGTTATTGTAATAATATATATACAATACAATTACGTAGTGTACTGCTACTAGTAAGTTAGTAATTAAGTTTTCTGAATTCCAATAAATTGCATATTGTAAATAACACATTAATTTTTACACATAACTATCAATTGGAAATACGTGAATCTACCCAAATATGAATGGCTAAAGAAGGAATATTATATACAACCTTTATAGGAAAAACTATAGTAAGTAGGTGGTATTTTAATGATGGTATTATTAATATGAGGGATGGTACGTGTGTGTGTTGAGACCGTATAGATTGATTTCGAAGGTCTTATATCTTAATGCACATACAACATAATCCTATCACTAATATGAGTTAGTTAATTGTATACTAAAATACAGATCATGATAATCTACCTAGAACTATATACATTACCTTATAAATACATAGAGATCCTAATATATGAAATTTAGTTGAATCCTTCTCTATTGGGTGTTATTGATTAGTCAACAATAATATAATAGATGGATGATAATAATCATTAGGCTGATGAGAAATCATGTGATATTAGTATATGTGCTAAGATATTTATATGTTAGAATGTCAATAATAGAGATAATTGATAAATGTAGCAATAATATTGCTAACACAATTAACCTTCTTCTTTATGAAGTCAAACCTTAGATCACCAATAATTTATACTAATAAAATAACCTAATCGATCCTAGTGACTAAATGGAATTCCATTACATATAAGATAAAATAACATTTTTTAGGATTTAATCTAGTAAAAATGTGATAAAACAATTGTGTATGTGATATGGATTATGTATAACCTATATAGAAACCCTAGAAATGAGACTACTGGGAAATGTGGAATAATAACCTAAAGGATAACCCTGACAGCAATTGATTTCTAAGAACAACCCTATGATGACATAGAAATTCATTTTTTTAGATATCTAAAGTATGGATCTCATTGAACTTTGGGTGTGAAACAACATGGAATATTAGCTTGAGAGAAGGTACTTAATTCTCAATTATTTATTGAACTGTTTATTTCCCTCTTGGATTTCATCTACATAACTTTGAAAAAGTGGTGAACCATTTTATTAGCCTTTTCCTTATTGTTAAAGTTCACCACAACTACATTTGAAAGTTGAATATTATAGACAAATCGAAATGTTGTAGATTTAGACATTGGCACAAAAAACTCAAAATATTGGCTAAAGAGCTTTGGCTCACTAGATTTGGTGTGTTACGACCCCCAACCCTGCGCAGTGGATAATGGACAATTAGAGGTCCCCCAGTACTGGTTATCCCCACAGGCGAAGTGTTGTTCTCTCATAGAGGGGATAACACTAGGTACCTAGCCATTGGCGAAGACAAAATATTAGATTGATTGTGCCAATAGATAAATCATTTCATTTTGAATAATTTGATATGTTGATATTTGTTTGAGAAATCTCATTGTTGATTCTAGTTACCACTCTACATTATTGTACCCCTTTTGAAATTATCATGGTAACAAGTTCATTTTTTGCTATTATCATAGTCCACCAAGCAATCTTACCCAAATTTGATCTATAACTCTTTAATTTTTAATAGTTAAATAATTGAATTAGTACCAGCCTAGCTGACCCTATTTTTTTCCCTTTATGGGGTCCATGTGTTGTTTCTTTCCCTATGGGAAATTCATGGACAGAAGGACCACCCCACGTTGAAGATTTCACTACTGAGATTGGATACTAAATGGCATAGGAGCATAAGTCTAGGTGTCCTTTGTGATCCTCTTTTCTTTATTACTTTTAGCATTGATAGTCCCTAGAGGAAAAAAATCTTTATCTCATGTATTTGTCGAGAGAACAATAGTTATGTTTTCATTTTGTTGATGTTCAAGCTACTTTGTTATCATACATGGATGTATGGTGTAAAACTGTGTCATCACATTGTCAGTTTACAGCAACAAGGAAAAGTTGAGTGTAAGGGTTACGCTGATGCAAGTTTTTGTAATGACAAAAGTGATCACAATATAAATACGTTTAATTTGAGAAAAGAGTTGTTAAGTTGGAAGAATTCTAAACTACAGGCCGTGCTACAATTGATCTAGAAGTTCATATGGATGAACTTACATATGTTCCAACCATTGATGACATGGTAGAGATACCTTGACAAACAATGTAGCTAATGGTTAGGCAAGGAATATCAGATACCATATTATGGTAGTTTTGTCTCATACAAGAAATCATACAATGAAGTGGTAAGGAACATATAGTATATAGACTAAAAGTAAAGTTTTTCTAACCCACTGGATTAACACTTGCGCAATAGATATGATGGACATGTTGAAATCATTAAGAATATGATTCATGGGTGATTGACTCTAAGTGCAAGTGGGAGTCTATTGGTATGGTATGCTCACAGACCCAAACATATGATGATTTACATGACATATTACATAAAGTATTTGATTAATAATAATAAAGACAAGCTTCCAATTCATTTTATTTCACTCAGTTATGAGATAATGAGGAAGCATTATGAATGTCTAGAGAATGACAATCACTCAATGACGTATGTCTTCAAGTACGTGACTTCATCAATCAGATCATATGGATGTTAAGAGTATTTACATTCTTGTTATGTCCATGGTCGGATGTTACTATGGAAGGTAGATAGACAACAATTACACACAAGACTGGAGTGTAGGTTTCTTGATGACAAAATTGCATAAGTCATGATATGTGATATCAAACCAAGCACACAAATACTTGTTAGAGAACAGTGTATCAGACGGAGCCACCTTGAGAGTGACACATAGAAGCCATAATTGGTGGTCATTGTCATCTCACATAGTGCAGGTGGTGATCTTAGACCCAATGTTACTACACTCATCAGATGTCGTTCGATACGCTATGACATCATCAAATGTAATCATGAATAAGGGTTGTCATAACGGTGATGATTGGGTGATTGTGACACATGGGGACTGACTATGAGTGATGTAGATGGGATTGTCCCTCCTACTAGAGTTTGATATCCTAGCAACTTTATAAGCTAGACTGATAAAGGCATGTGGATGCACATGTAAATCAGTATATGATATTAATATTAGATATATCCCAGACAGTCTACTATTGATTCAAGGAACATAGATCAAACTTTGAAAGGGTGATGATTCCATGCCTCGACTTCAACCTGGATATCAGAGAGAAAGGAATTATACAATAACTATAACACCTTACACAACTTGTCTGTTGAAGTTGTTCTCCAACTTTCCATTCAATTGGGTAGCACTGATGTGTGACTAGGCACCACTCTTTGCTTGTGATGTCATAAACTAGTTATGGGCATTCACTACCAACGTGATATGGGACCTATAGGGTCACACACACAAGAACTCATTTAGAAGAGGATTTTAATCATGAATGATATTTAAGTTGATCACTAAAGATGTTTAGGTATTTAATTAAACAACTGATTAACCAATTTAACTAAAATTCATCAACTTTAAGTGTTGAACTGACTAGTTGGAATGTGAAGTTGATTGGAAATTGAATTGGTTGAATTCTTGCATGAATCGAGACACCAACCGATCAGCTCAATGGGTGAACCGGTCAGATTAAAGCTATGAGACAACTAGTTCACCTAGTGAACCGATCAAGGTGGTCAGGCCAACTAAAACTTCTCATGATTTTCCTGATTCATGAAAATAGTTAATCGTTTCATGTGTTCAACTTGATTGGTACTAGGAATTAGTTTTGGACATTAATTGGGAAAGAATTTCCAATTCATATGTGATTGGGAAACATGGTGAAATGATCGGTTCAAAGTATAAACCGACTAGATCGCATGTAAACTGACTAGTTTGGCACTCAGAGGTTGCGGAAATCCATGATCTTCCGGTCCCTTCCACTCCCACACATACTGGGAGCCTAGACCTTAACCCCTCCTATAAATAGAGGGGTATTGGGGGATCCTCATATCACAACTCAATTTCTTTTGACAATTGTTGTCTCTCTGGTTGTGGTAACCAATAGAGAGCTCGAGCAAGTCCTACCGACTAAAGGAAGGATAGAAAGGGAGAAACAATTGTGGGAGATCAAGTTGGTGACTAGTACACTAACAACAGGGACAATTCCTTCTAGTATACTCTAGAAGAACAACATGAGTTATAGGTTGTCTGTGTGGACTTGTCTAGAGGTAAGGTGGCCTTTGCCTGTCGCTAGTAGTACAACGTCATCATGCAGCCTGAGGTGGAGATGTTGCAGACGTTGTTTGAGTTTGTTGTCTGTGGTGAAGATCAGCAGCTATACAGACACCGTCCAAGTGCAACCAGGATGTAGACGAGTCCCAATGCAACTAGGAGTGCATAACTACTACAACAAGTTGTAGTCACTGGACTTGCTCTAAGGAAATGTATGAAATCGTTAAACCATCTTTCCCATTACATAGTTGTTGACACGATCTTGCTGTTCTGGGAAATATGATAATTAAATTTTTATTTCTGATGCCATATATGTTCCCCTATTTCCCAACAATTGCCCCCCCAGAGGCATCATGCATGCTCCCCATACTATGGGATCTTTCCTCTCCTTATACATGCTCTTTTCCCTTATAAGCTCTCTTCTTGGGAACCATCTTTATAGGCATCTATGGGGGTTTATCTAGAGATATCAATCACTAATGGCATTTAATTTCTCCTATACCTTATTTTAAACCACAAAAGCATATGTGGAATCATTAAGATGCATATTAATTTAAATTTCCTGAGCAAAACATCACACATCTATCATATAGTATTGTGAAAAATAACTACTATAACTAAATTAAAAGGTAAAGTCAACATTATGAAACTATGAGTTCGAAAGTCACTTCTACCAACATGAATTGAAAAGAAACAAATATTATCAAATCAAAATATGGAAGGATTGCCTAAGAAAAGTCCCACCAGTGATAGATATCTTGCTTTCTTGAATTTGAAGTTCCTCCAAGTTATCCCTTAGGCTACTTATCAGAACCCTACAAACATCATGTGCCCAACCATGCATAAAGAAAAGGATTCTAGGTTAGAGTAAGCATCATTAAATTCTATATCATGGAATAAAGAACTACATTATAAAAGTTGGACATCTAAAACTATGGAAAACATCTTCTATTTGCATGTTTTATCTTTCTATTGACACTATTATATGATAAGTATTTTTTTGTGGCATCGCGTGACTTCTATGGCATGATGTGCCTTATGTTGGTGTCACAGACCTTTTGTGGCATTACATGCCTTTGATGACACTAAATTCCTTCTATTCTATTTACCATAATACTTCTATTTAGTGAGGAGTTATTATATAATGTTAAATAATCGATTTCTTTTTCTATTCTCTTTGTCTTTCTCTTTCTACATATAATTCTAAGATAAATTCTGAGATCATATTCTGATACATTAACAATATTTTGGAGTCTATACATCAATGAAGAAGTAAACTTCATGCAAAGAGATTCTAAATTTCAATAATTATATTCATGATATTTTAAATAATGACTAGCACTTTAGGATGATAATGAGAATCTATTATTTCTACTAATGAAACTGAATTATTGAGGATCATGACATATAAGAGAAGATTTCTACCTTACTGAAGATGAACATATCATCTATATGTAGTTGAAAATCTAAAGGAAGCTAACTATTTCATTAAGAGAACATACAAAGTATAATTAATTAGACGACTCATCTAAATATAATATAAGAAACTAGAACTCAAAGGCATGTCCAAGTTACCTACGGTAAGTCAAATCTTATATGGAAATACAACTTCAAATCTCACTTCTATCCTTCTGTTGAAAAACCAAATGTTCTATATGTTTTCATGTCTTTTCTCAGGGTAAAGACTTCTAGGGTTATTAGTGTTCTCAATTATGGTTTCTAGGTGCATGTATTTTAATCTTGAGTGAATTCTAGGATCACACCCATGATCTAGTGCTCCGGTGATTATCATAGCG
Organism: Alisma plantago-aquatica; assembly: GCA_963693085.1. NCBI lineage: Eukaryota > Viridiplantae > Streptophyta > Magnoliopsida > Alismatales > Alismataceae > Alisma > Alisma plantago-aquatica. The sequence goes on along the minus strand of OY856412.1, from coordinate 166,530,661 downwards.
TATTATATTTGCCTCTATAGTATACAAGTTATATATGATCTAGTGTTTATATTTTGGTCACATTCATTTGTTCTTATCATACATATCTCCCTTCTAATTAGGGGTACACATAAGGTAGAAATCATCACTATTTTTATTGGCTACCCATTCTCAATAAGTGACTAGGGTTATGGATCTGAGAACTTAGGTTGGATCAATATCATTCAAACCCTAATATACACAACTAATTACTATGCATTCATTAATTAAACATATTATTAAGATTGGCATACAAATACTTAAACATTTGATTAAAGGATATTCATTTGGATAAGATATGATTTGCATTAAAAATTCCATAATTTTATGAAGTTGTAGTTAATCTTTGATGCTATTCTGATTAACAGAATATTTTTTAGGTTTTTTCAAAGTTCATAGAAACAATTGACCAATAATAAAAAAAGATAGATAAATAGAAAAATAATAGGGAGAGGAAGAGGTGAGACCCCCTCCCCACAAGACTTCACTTGGAAAAGATATGAACGCACCCTTTCTTTATAAACAAAAAAAATTAGAAGTGGGAGGGGTGAAATCTAGAATCCTTACATTAGGTATATTTCATTGAATTTCTTCTTTGAGTAACTAAACACCAGTTCAATAGCTTCAAATATCCACAATGATATTGTAACTGAGTTGATATTAACAAAAATAGTGATGATGTGAGGCTTCCTTAAGTGAAGACGAAGCTATAGACATTTTATCAAAGTTGTTGGTGGCATGTTCAACTCAAGGGGAAGACCATAGTGAAACCAAACAAGGGAAACATGTGAGGGAGAAGGGAATCCCATGCCCTCAAAATAAACTAGAAACCATCACTACACTTACTTGCAGTCAGAGAAGGCCACAAGACCAAAATTGGATAGAAAACATGGTCATCATCAAATATGAAGCTCATAGGCACAATAATGGGGTGGCGATAATTTACCTCAAAGATGAGTTGGTAGAACCTTCAAGAACTCTCACATCACCTTCTTGGTTTCTTTCTGTGAGTTGCATATGAGCATAAGACGTCGGTGAGGATCATCACACAACAACCACAACCGATTTGTCGAGGGGACCAAGGCAGCAAAATTGAGTCATAACTGAGATTGAGGTTGCATTAGGAATGACCTCAGGATCACTTAGGCTAAGGTAATTGGATGGAGGTGGCTTTATATGGAGAACATGGTGGTCACACAATGTAGATGATGAAGTAGATTGGGGAACTCGGGAGCATGGGATACAAAATTATTAGATCTGGGTTGTCAAGGGGTTTTCAAAAAGCTAATATTGCTTAAACACAACAACAAGGCAATTATCAATCAACTGCAATTAGAACACAGAGAGTGCACATAGATGGAATTGAGAAAATTCAAATGGGTGTGTTATATGGCTTGAGTAGGGGTTTAACAGATGTGTAATGATCTCCCAGTGATGATGGTAGAAACCGTTCTCTAATTGGTGTAGTAGGATGCGAGAAATTTGAGATCTATTGGGAAAATAAATCATGTTCCGAAACAATCAAAGGTAGGGGATGACTGGTTATGGCTGGGATTAGCCACGTTCATATCATGCTCAATACCATAATGGACAACAAGACAAAGAAAAAGGAAATTTTGATATTTGCCTTCATCTTATCCTTATTAGACATTATTTTATGAAAAGTATTTACATAATCAAATGAAATCCGATTAAATAAAATTTTGACCACTTGTTTATCTCTTTGTCTAGTACATTCCTAATGAGAATGTTTTCCACTTAGGTCCCTATAATAATAACTATAATTAAACCAAGATAACACTTTTATATTAAATAACTAATTATCTAAATATTATTAGAGCCTTAAATTTTGAGTCATATCACTTTGTATGCTATATCTCACTAGGGAACTATTTTTTGTACGTTAATAACCTGAGTTAAATAAAATGACCTTTTCACTCCTAATGACCATGTATAATATGTTGGGTTTTGTGGGACAGAATAGGAAGTGGAAACAAAACATTTATTTAACCACAAACCCATAACCAGCAGATCACATCAACAACTATGCAATAAGTAGGATGGTTTAGCAAGATATACCTAGTCATGAGGCTTGCTCAGCAACAATACCTCACAACTAGTGTGGCCTTCAACCACCTAGTCTTCGACGACGTCTGTTCAGCTCCTAGTCTTGACCAGGACTACAGCTGATGGGCGTCCTCCTTAGCGGAAGAAATGTCACACCTCTATAGATAGTCTACATGGACCACTGGGAACTCTAGTCATTCTGATAGATAGACTAGAAGGAGTTGTCCCCTTCTGTCGGTGTACTAGTCATCGACATAGTCTCCCACCACCAGTCACTTTTCTCCAGTTATCTTTCCCTCGTTGTTCCTCCCTGGGCGGGTAGAATTTGCTTGGGCACTCTCGGTTACCAAAACTAAAGAGGACAACAACTTTGTAGAGCAATTGATATTCTACGTTGTATGTTCTAAGAAGCCCCATGTACCCCTCTATTTCTACTAGAGGGCAGGGTCATGGTTCCTAGTCTGTGTGGGAGTAGAAGGGTTTGGATTTTCCATGAACTAATTGTGTTGCGGCAGGTGAACTGGTTGTTTGGGCAGGTGAGCCGATCGGTTCACCCAGTGAACCGGTCATTTCACTTCCCAGACTTTCCTACAATTGACTTTCCTTATTCATTTCTAATTAGTGCAAAGATTAATTCTTGTCCCAATCGAATTGAACAAGTGAAATGAGGATCTTTTCTCACGTAGGAAATCCAACACTTGCTCATTTATTCCAAGTGAACCGATCGGTTTACCAGTGTGAACTGATCGTCTGACTGACCATGAGACAATCGGTTCACCCAGTGAACCGGTCGGTTGGTGGTCCAAATTATGCAAAATTCAGTCAATGCAGTTCTCAATCAATCTGACACGCTAATCAATTGGTTCAACACTTGAACTTGATGATTCTGAGTCAAGTCTATTGATTGAATGTTTAATTGAGTACCTAAACACTTTAGTAATAAATCTAAACATCATTCATGGATAAACTCCTCTTCCAGGTTAATCCTATGTGTGTGACCCTATAGGTCCCATTTCATGTTGGCAGTGAATGTCCATAACTAACTTATGACGTTATAAGCAAAGAGTGGTACCTAGTCGCACGTCGGTGCTACCCAAGTGAAAAGGAAAGTTGGAGAACAACTTTCAACCTACAATCTATTATTAGTGTTATAATGAATGTATAGTTCCTTTGTCGCTGATATTCGGATTGAACTTGATGCATGGATTTTTCATCCTCTACAAACATTCAGTCCATGTTTCTTGATTCAAAGTATACTGTCTGAGATATATGTAAGCTCAATATCATATATTGACTTACATGTGTGTGGCCATGAATTTCTCAGTCTCACTCCTCAAGTGGCCAGGATTTCACACTCCCTTAGGAGGGACAAATTCCATATCTATCACTCACAGTCAAGTCCCCATGTGTCAAAGTCCATATCTATCACTCACAGTCAAGTCCCCATGTGTCAAAGTCACCCAATAATCACTGTTATAACAACCCATGCTTAACAACTATGTTTGATGATGTCAAAGTGTACCCAACCACATGTGATGAGTGTAGTGATTTCAGGTCTAAGAACCACAGACACCACTAATACTATAAGAGATGATCCTAACTAACCAAGTGTGGTTTCCTTGCATCACTCTTATGGTAGGTCTGTCTGATAAACTGTTCTCTAACATGTATTTGTGTGCTTGGTTTGATATCATATATCATGACTGATGAGATTTTATCATCAACCAATGCACACGCTAGTCTTTTATGTTATTGATGTCTATGGTTATAATCACAATAACAACTGAATAGGGACATTAGTGAGAATGTACATACTCTTAACATCCATATGATCTCATTGTTCAAGTCACGTACTTGAAGACATATGTCATTGAGTTTTGTCATTCTCTAAACATCTATCATGTAATACTATTATCTCAAAAATAATTAAAACACATAGACAGAAATTGTCTTTATTAATATTTCAAATCATTTACAAAGTATGCCATTACAATCATCATATGACTGGCTCTATGGGCATACATACCAATAGACTCCCACTTGCACTTAGAGCCAATCACCCATGAACCTCAGTCCTTATGATCTAGCATGACATCATGCTTCTACTGTAAAAGTGCCTTAGTCAAGGGATCAACAATATTGTCTTCAGTTGGTACTCTACAGATCTTCACATCTCCTCATTGTACAATCTCTCATATGAGATGGAAGCATTATTGTATGTGTTTGGATCGTTGATGTAATTAGGGTTCTTTAGCTTGTGCAATAGCTCCATTGTTGTCACTATAAATCTCAATTGCATCACAGATGCTAGGAACCACCCCAAGTTAAGACATGAACTTCTTGATCCACACAACCTCCTTTGCTACATGGGTGCAACAATATACTCAGCCTCTGTCGTAGAATCTGCAACTGTCTCTTTCTTGGAACTCTTCCATCTCACAACTCTATTGTTGATTCAAAACACAAATCCTGATTGTGATCTATAATCATCTTTATCAGTTTAGAAGCTTGAATTGGTGTAACCCATTACCACCAACTCTTCCTCGGCGCCATAGACGAAGAACCGTTCTTTAGTCCTTCTCAAGTACTTTAGGATGTTCTTCATAGTTGTTCAATGAGCATCATTGGGATCTGACTGGTATTTGATTGTCATGTTGAGTGCATACAAGACATCAGGATGTGTGCACAACATTGCGTACATGATGGATCCAATTGTTGATGCATATGGAATCCCATTCACGCGTTCCCTATCTTTACAAGATTTGGGACATTGAGCTTTAGAGATGGGGACTCCATGTCTCATGGGTATGTTTCCTCTTTATGAGTTCTCCATGTTGAACCTCTTCAACACTTTGTCAATGTATGTGCTTTGACTTAGTACCAAAAGATTTTTGGATCTATCTCTATAGATCTTGATTCCTAGGATATAGGATGTTTCTCCTAAGTCTTTCATTGAAAATGTATTTCCAAGAAATGTCTTTACCTTTTGTAAAGCATGGATGTCATTCCCCATCAATAGTATGTCATCTGCATACAATATGAGGAATGTAGTCATGCTTCCACTAACCTTCTTGTATACACAAGGTTCATCTTCATTTTGACTAAAGACAAACTCTTTGACCGCCTCGTCAAATCAAAGATTCCAGCTTCGAGATGCTTGCTTCAATCCATAGATTGACCTTTGTAGCATACAGACTTTATTTGCATCCTTTGGATCTATAAAACCTTTAGGTCGTGTCATGTACACATCCTTGATAAGATTTCTGTTAAGGAATGTGGTTTTAACATCCATCTGCCAAATCTCATAGTCATAGTAGGCTGCAATAGCAAGCATGATCCTAATGGACTTAATCATGGCAACTAGAGAAAAGGTTTCATCATAGTAAACACCTTGAACTTCTCTAAAACCCTTTGCAACCAATCTGCCTTTATAATTTTGCACATTGCCATCCATGTCAGTCTTCTTCTTGAAGACCCACTTGCTCCCAATGGGTTTTACCCCTTCAGGTGGATCCACCAAGGTCCATACCTTGTTGGTATATATGGATTCCATCTCAGATCTCATGGCCTCAAGCCATTTCTCATAATCTGGTCCCTGTGTAGCTTCTAGATCAGTAGTTGGCCCATCATCTATGACCAAATCACCGCCTTATTGAGTCACAAGATATCAAAATCTTTCAGGCTCAAGGTGTGTCCTACCAGATCTACAAGGTTCCTGTGTTACCTGAGGAATTTCAGATTCGACAACAACTTGTGATTCTCTATGTTCCTCACATACATCTATTGGTTCAATGTTTTCTTGTTGGTCTCAAACCCCTTTGAGCTCCACTTTTCTCCCAATGTTTCCTTTGGAAATAAAATCCTTTTCTAGGAATACATCATCTCTGGCAACAAACACTTTGTTGTCAGTTTGAGAATAAAAAATAATATACTTTGATCTCCAAAGGGTATTCAACAAAATAACATTAATCTGATTTGGGTCCAAGTTTTCAAAAAACATTTTCCTGACATAAGCTTCACAACCCTAAATCTTCATAAAAGACACATTGGGACGCTTCCCATGCCATATCTCATATGGTGTCTTTTGAACCGATTTAGATGGTAAGCAGTTAAGTGTAAACGCGACAGTTTCAAGAGCATAACCCCAAAAGAAAGTTGGAAGATCGGCAAAACTCATCATAGATCGCACCATGTCCATTAATGTGTGATTCCCTCTTTATGACACACCATTATGTTGTGGTGTTCCAGGTGGAGTCCATTATGATACAATACCACGAGCTCTCAGAAGGTCCTCAAACTCTTGTCTTAAGTATTCTCCACCTCGGTTGGATTGAAGTGCCTTAATACTTTTTCCAAGATGGTTATGTACTTCATTCATGAAATCCTTGAACCTTTCAAGGGTTTCTAATTTATGTTTCATCAAGTAAACATAAAAATACCTACTGAAGTCATCAGTAAAGGTAATGAAGTACTGATACCCACCTCTAGCATTTGTTCTAAAAGGCCCACATACATCAGTATGTATGAGTCCTAAAAGATCACTCACTATCTCATTTTCACCTGAGAAGGGAGTCTTTGTCATCTTGCCCAACAAACAAGATTCACATGTCTCAATTGATTCAAAATCAAAAGAGTCCAGATATCCATCTTTATGGAGTCTAGATATGCGGTTCTCATTTATATGCCCTAGACGACAATGCCAAAGATAGTTTGGTTTGAGTATTTGAGTTTTCGTCTTTTGGTGTTTACGTTATACACACATGTTTGTAGGTCTATCAAGTATAGACCATAAGACATTGGGGCACTACCATAAAAGATCCCATCTTTAGAAATAGAACATTTTCCATTCATAATAAGAAATTCAAATCCATTCTTGACCAAACAAGATATAGAAATGATATTCCTATTAATGGAAGGTACATAATAGTAGTTTTGTAACTCTATTATCAGCCCACTTGCTAGAGATAACTCATAGGTTCCTACTATAGTGGCAGCAACTCTTTCTCCATTAGAAACACGTAGTACAACCTCACCTTTTGCTAAAGGCCTACTTCTTTTCATATGATTCACACTTGAACAAATGTGTGATCCACATCCAGTATCAAGTACCCATGATGAAGAAGTAGTAAAGTTAATCTCAATTACATATACATCGGAAGTAGAGATCTCCATCCCTTGCTTCGTCTTCCTTTATTCCCTTAATCCTCTCAGTATTTTGAGTGCAGAAGATTTGGATTTCATCCTGGTGGGAGAATGCTTCTCTGCCTTGCATGTGTCCTTGGACTCCATTCCACTGATCACTATCATGGAACTATCCGTCTTCAATTGTGCTTCAACATTTGTCAAAATGTCAAGCAACTCTGACAATGGTTTAGCCATGTTACACAAGTAGTAATACTTGATAAACATGCTATATGATTTAGGCAAAGACTGTAAAATCATATCTGTGGCCAACTCTTTACCCAAAGGAAATCCCAATTTCTCTAGACATTTTATATGCCCAATCATATTGAGCACATGGGGTCTAACTGGATCTCTCTCTATCAATTTACATTCAAACAATGCCTTAGGCATGCATGGAGAGGATTCTATAGCCACTAGTATCTTAGGAATATGCAGAACACTTCTCATAGTCCTTAACTAGTTATGGAAATTTATCTCAATTAAATTATCTGATTTCAACGATGATTTCTTTTCCATTTATTCTATAAGAGAAAAAATTTACATTTTGTCAAAACTCATGTTGATTTGATTTGATTTGATTTTATTTGAATAAAATTGATGATATTAATTAGGCCTTTAATTAATTATCGCTCCCACTATTTTGTTCAAACTAATAGCCCTCACCATAAATTCAGAAGATTGCAACGTACAACCTTCTCATGAGCCAAGATCCAAAACAATTGAGTTATTACCCGGCCAATGCCATCGTCTATAATCTTTTTTTATAACCGAGAGAACCCATCTCAGGCGAAGTCGACATGGTAAACTCTCGAGGCATGAGAGGGTGTGGTTCGGTCCCCCCCCCATGCCTAATCAGCGTGATCCAGCATCTATAATCAATTATTAGGGTAGGTAACATTTACCAATTGCATCTTATGCAATTCTTGGATAGATGATATGCACGACTCTTTGTCATAGTCATATGCATGCCTCTAAGTGCTTAATCTCATTAAGACCACTTAGTTAAGCCTGATCCAAAAGCCAACATGATAGGAATGCACCCCGCTTGGTGGACCCACACAACTACCATCACACTTCCACAAGATAGACATCGCACCACCCTTGGGATGCCCACGCTTGTTGATCAATCTTTTCATGTGTGTTGCTTATGGAAATCATCTAAGACTTAATATTATATTGAGGGATTTGGTATTTATGTATGTATACATATCCAATCACCACATATATCGTATGTATCATATACATGCTATATCCCACTAGAAAACATGTGAAGCAATAAAGCAATGATTATGTTCATCATATTTGTAATTCCTTGAGCCACAAGGAATTACGGTTATCTAGGTCTACATTACATGCATCAACCTATTGTTGATGAAGATCTGTGCTTGGGTATTTCTGAGTTGATCAGCTCATCCTATGACTGATCGGCTCACCTCCTGGTCGGTCGGTTGGTTGTCGCAAATTGATCATCTGGTACCTCTAGACCGTCGATCCATCAGGTCATCATGCTCCTCATTAGGTTACTAGTTGCTCGTCTTGCACCATCATCCGGTCGTCTCAGTGCCTTAACCACTCATCTGGGCACCCACCATTCTTCAACGTAACAGGAAATAAAACTATCCTACTTTTACATATTTTTTTGGGAAACCTCAAGTTACATTCGGAGTGAGCAAAGGTAGAAGATAAGGCTCGAGTTATCTTGAGTTACATCTAGAATAGAAGAAAGGACTCGGCACGCAGACCTAGATGCAAACAACCACAACCAACCAAGCACACACATAGGGGTTTATAGGCCATAACCACACTACACATCCACCATCAAAACTATTTTAGGGTGATGTGTATCGATTGCATACACACACACACACACACACACATATATATATATATATACACACACACACACCATATCATATATGTATATTGGGATCGTGGTGTTTAATCAAATATGCATATTAGCCGGTTAAAGTATTTTCATTGTATGCAACAGAGAAATGGTGAAAAATCAAAATCTGATCATATCGATTAATCCTAAAACATAGTATGTTGGTGTGGCTCTGATACCACTATTGGGTTTTGTGGGACAGAACAGGTAGCGGAAACAAAAAAAATTATCTAACCACAAACCCATAACCAACAAATCACATCAACAATTATGCAATAGGAAGGATGGTTTAGCGAGATATACCTAGTCCTGAGGCTTGCTCAGCAACAATATCTCGCAACTAGTGTGGGCTTCAACCACCTAGTGTTCAACGACATCTGTGCAGCTCCTGATCTTGACCGGAACTGTGATTGATGGTTGTCCTTCTGAGCGGCAAAAATCTCCCGCCTCTATAGATAGTCAACACAGACCATCGAGAGATATATTCATCCTGATGGATAGACTAGAAGGAGTTATCCCCTTTTGTCAGTGTACTAGTCACCGACACACTCTCCCACCACCAGTCACTTTTATGTAGTTGTCTTTCCCTCGTTGTTCCTCTCCCTGGACCATAGAACTTGCTTGGGCTCTCTTAGTTACCAAAACTAGAGAGGACAACAACTTTACAGAGCAACTGATGTTCTGAGTTCCCTCTATTTATAGTAGAGGGCAGGGTCAGGGTTCCTAGTCTGTGCAGGAGTAGAAGGATCTGGGTCTTCCACCAACTGATTGTACTATGGTAGGTGAACCGGTCGATTCAAAACTGAACCAATCATTTGGGTAGGTGAGCCAATCATTTCACCTAGTGAACCGATCATTTCACTTCCCAGACTTTCCTACAATTGACTTTGTTTATTCATTTCTAATTAATGCAAAGATAAATTCTTGATCCAATCAAATTGATCAAGTGAAATGAGGATCTTTCTGATGAACAGGGAAACCCAACACTTGCTCATTTGGTCCAAGTGAACTGATCAGTTCACCAGTGTGAACTGGTCATCTGACTGACCATGAGCCAATCGGTTCACCCAGTGAACCGGTCGGTTGGTGGTCCAGGTTGTGCAAAATTCAGTCAATGTAGTTTTTAATCAAACGGACACTCTAATCAATTGGTTCAACGCTTGAACTTGATGATTTTGAGTCAAGTCTATTGATTGAATGTTTAATTGAGTACATAAACACTTTACTAATCAATCGAAACATCATTCATGGATAAAATCCGCTTCTAGGTTAATCCTAGGTGTGTGACCCTATACGTCCAATTTCACCTTGGTAGTGAATGTCTATAACTAACTTATGACTTCACAAGCAAGGAGTGGTACCTAGTCACACATATGTGCCACCCAAGTGAAAAGGAAAGTTGGAGAACAACTTTCAACCTACATTCTGTTATTGGTGTTATAGTGAATGTATAGTTCCTTTGTCACTGGTATCTAGATTGAACTAGAGGCATGGACTTGTCATCCTCTACAAATGTTCAATCCATGTTTATTGATTCAGAGTAGACTATCTGAGATATATGTAAGCTCAATATCATATATTGACTTACAGGTGCATGGCCATGCATTTCTTAGTCTCACTCCTCAAGTGGCCAGGATATCACACTCCCTTAGGAGGGACACATTTCATATCTATCACTCACAATCAAGTCCCCATTTGTCAAAGCTACCCAATCATCACCATTATAACAACCCATGTTTCAGGACTGCGTTTGATGATGTCAAAGTGTACCCAACCACATGTGATGAGTGCAGTGATTTCATGTCTAAGAACCACAGTCACCACCAATACTATAAGAGGTGATCCTGACTAACCAAGTGTGGTTTCCATGCATCACTCTTATGGTGGGTCTGTGTGATACATTGTTCTCTAACATGTATCTGTGTGCTTGGTTTGATATCATATATCATGATTGATGAGATTTTTTCATCAACCAACACATACTCTAGTCTTTTGTGTTATTAATGTCTATGGTTATATCCACAATAACAATTGCCTAGGGACATTAGTGAGAATGTACATACTCTTAACATATGTATGATCTCATTGTTCAAGTCACATACTTGAAGACATACGCCATTGAGTTTTGTCATTCTCTAGACATCTATCATGTAATACTATTATCTCAAAAATAGTTAAAACATATAGATGGAAATTGCCTTTATTAATATTTCAAATCATTTACAAAGCATGCCATTACAATCATCACATGATCGACTCTATGGGCATACATACCAACACAATTTGCACATAATAAGCTCTAATAAATTACCAAAATTGAGGATGTTACACTTTAAGTAGGGGATGATCGTTATTATTATCATTCGTAGGTATCCTTTGTTTTACATCCTTCATTACTCTTCATTATGTCCACTAAAAATCCATTACTAGAATTTTAGATTAAACAATGAACCACCCTTTTCAAATATTATAATTTCTTTTGAAATTTTTTAAGCATTTAAACAAGATTCTCTATATTTTCCCAATTTTTTAAGATGATTCATTAATGATATAATAGGTAAAAGGTGTACCCTAGGACTCTAACCATGGGAAACATATGTGTATAGATTAAAAATATAAATAAAGAGGATTCTTGTATTCCTTAGTATTTGTTTAGTCTGTCTACCAATTTTGGTTGAATTTTATTAAACCCTGTGTAAGAAAAATAGAAAGAAGGGTAATAAAAATCATTTAAAAGAATAGCTTGAGAATTCAAAAAAAGGAAAAACCTAGATAATAGTCTTTAGGACTGGTCCAACAGTTCCAGAGCTGCACCTTTTTAATCGAACCCGTTGTTTGGGTCTTCCCCCTTATGTGGTCCTTTTGGATTTGACACGGACTACTACTTAGATTTGAACATTCTTCCAAGGTTATCTTCCACTTTTAGGAGATTATTAAGACTCTTCCACCCTATTTCCCTTCCTCTCACTAACTCCCATCTTCATTTATGAGTTACAAAGCCAATAGACTCTTTGGTAGGCATACAACCAATGCCCGTAAAGTCAAATTCCATTAGCATCAGTTAAATATAGATTCCAAACACACCCAAACTCATTATCACATATATAGAGACCATCATAGATGATACAAACCTCCAACCTTAGAATTTATGCATTACACACCATGCTTTTAACTCTAAAAAGCTATAACCATCATCTTTTTCATATTTTACACCAGAGCATTGATTACAAACCCCACTGTGTCTTGCAACAAAGGTGAAGTTTCTCATTATGTTCAAGGCCTCCTTGACGCTTGTAGTTACTTAAGACGTCATTGATAGGCTCTAAGGAGAACCCAGACCCTCCAATTTGGCCTAGACCAAGTAATCCTTCTACCCCTCTATTGGGCTCTTGTAGTTACCAACCAATTCTCAAGCATCTCACCTTCGTTAACCTACTTTCTTCACTAGAAGGTTCCTTTTTTATTGACAATTTTATTTATAGACTTATATAGTTGTGTGATTTAGCATAGGTGGGTTTCAACCTTTGATGTCTCCTTGTAATGGCGGGAGATGGTTGTTGGTCCCTTGAAAACAAGACATATCAAGTTAGGTCTTGTTGACCGTAAGTAATTGTGGGGAACTCATTGCAGATCCTTGCTTCTCAAGAAGATTCTAGCCCTGATGGTTGTGAATTTTTTTTTATTGCGTTGTTTATTTTGTATTCTGTGTGTTTGAGTTATCAACCAGTACATTTTTTTAAAAGTTTCACCTGAACCCTATCAAATTTTGTAAAGCATCAGTACATCATGTTTTTCTTTTTGACACATTTTATCTGTCAGATGTGATACACAATTTGACCTAGTGTCAGGGCCTTGTGACATCGACCTTTGGATATGAGTTCTAGTTTTTTTTTGTTGTATTAATAAATCTTTTTCGTTTACCTTATTGGTTATATAACATGTAGAATCTCCAGAACGTCACCTCAACCCTCTAAAAAATACCAAATATTAACAGTAACCTTGATTTATCTTCGGAACCTAACAAAACTATAACCAATCCTAAATAACATAATTTCATACATGTTTAGTTATTGAAATAGTTTAATAAATATTGAGAAGGACTTAAGAGATGTAACATCATTGAATTATTGAGATACTAATATTATAACCTTGTTATAATGTGATGTGACTAAATTTTTCCTAAGATCCCATGATAATATCCTAATGTTAATATGTAAGAATAAAATAGCTAAATACTCTCACTAAAACCTAAGGATAGATTATTGAGGTGGGATGGTCAAAGTATTTCTGATAAGTATCCCTACCTTAGTTTCAATATTTTGTTATATTAAAAGTGAATACAAACCCTAGTAATGATTGAAGAATTACTATATAAATAACCTTACCTTTACCCAATTATCGTGCACATGTACCTAGAAAGGCTAACATAAACCCTCAATTATCATGATGTCCTATGATGATAAGTAAGGAACTATTTTTCGATCATTCATCTTTTACTGGGATCTAAGCTCAAGAGTTCTGGAAGCTCAGTTATAATTCACCTATAGTATAGGTAATCAAGTCGTGTCTACTGGATTTTAGTATTACAAGTGGTTATGCGCTATATAATAACCTTCATCTATTGAGAATCTTGAAGATTAAGTTACTTCCCGACAGTAATATTTGGGTTTCAGTTCTTATATCTTATTCGATATGCATTAACACAAAAATATTCAATCATTCAATTTTTAGATAAACTCAGAAGCAACTAAAAGATATGCAATTGCATCAGTCATTAAATGATACTTCGCATTTAGTGTATACCTCATATCAATTACAGATTAAGATGCAAATTAGTTGAGAACAAAAGAAACTAGAACTTAAAAAAGAGTAATAAGTCCCCAAAATTCCTGAGAGGCATGCCAATCCCATAGAGGCACATTACATCACAACATATGCCAATCTGCCTATTCTGGTCCTTTGATATCAACAAGTTATGCTTTGGTACAGATGCTAATTAGATATTGCAAGCAGTTCACCACCAAAACGTAGCAGTAATATTAATATAAATCGGATTTGGAGAAAAATGGTGAATGAGTTTAGAAATCAAACACCAGAGCTTGAACATAAAGGCGTGTGAAACACTATCTTCAAGACAGATTCTGCTGCTCCTAGCATGAGAGTCTCTGGCAGTCTATCTCCAAGATTCAGCCACCCCAACTCTGGTACAGCCGCTCGGTGCAAGCGAGAGTGTTCTGTTGAACTCGTTCCTTAGCCCTTGGTCGCAAACAGCAAAACGGACGTCGCGAAGTAGTCATCGGCGCAAGATAGCAGTAAGGTGTGGTGGTGTTTAGGAGAATAGTCTTGTTGTGGTGGAGAAAGGAACAAAGGAGCACGAAGGTAACCTCAGTACAGTAGGAAAGGAACTAGTGTATAGCAGTGAAGGAACCAGCGTACAGCAGTAAAGTAACTGCAGCTTTGTACTGGAGGAAAGGAACCACAGTACAATACTAAAGTAACTGGGGTACAGCAACAAAGGAACCTTGATACACCAGCAAAGGAACTGATGTATATCAAGAAAGGAACAGATGTAGATCTCTCTCTATCTCTAGGTGTGTTTTCTATATATCTCTCAAATGAGATCGGACGCCTCCTTATATGGAACGCGTCTCAGCCGCCGCGGTAACTGCCTGCACCTGTTGGTCTCTCCAACGTACATCATTAACATCATTTTAATGGTCGGCTTTAATGGGTAGTCAAGAGAGGTTTATTGCTATGTCTTAAACACTGTCAACCGAACTCCAAACGACACAACACAGAAAACAAAGTGTTGTTTCAGGAAACAAAAAAAAATATTTTGTAAAAAGATAAATCCACGCACGCACCGAACCAAACCGAACCGAACCGAGCCGATCTGGGTCGGGCTGGGATGGGCGGGGCGGGCGAGCGAGAGAACGAACAAATGAACATGCGCACGTGTGTGTGTTTTTTTTTTATTTCATTTGAGGGAAATACATAAGACAAGCCAAACAGCCTTAAATTCCCATGCCCTTGAGAGGTCCTGACCTCTAGGGGACCACTAGCACATATAAGGAGTTGTGTGATTTATGCTGTAGGCAGTATGGGATAAAAGGTTGGTTGTAGAAAACTGAATTCTGGAACAGAAATACAACATTCCCCCACATGTTCCATAATTCTTTTTGGAAATTCAATAAATAATAAAAATTTAAAATTTGCGACATTACTATATTTTTCAACATTGGTAGCTTGTGGCTTTGAACCATTGCCTAGAATGACTCACTTCAATCCGGAGAGACATGGTGAACTACATCTTGAACCAGACTCCCTGATTCAGACCTTAGTAAATCAAACAACCATAGTGCAGGCACAAGAACGAGTTTGTATCGGTGTTGTGCATAAAAGGCCTTCACAAGATCTTGTTTCTTGAGCGCTCTAGTGAGTATGCCCAACTCACATAAACCCTGACTCTCGGGTTACACTCAAATAGTAGGGATCTCAAAGGGTATCATGTCTGGTACATATCCTGCCAATAAATGGCCTTGAACCCATTCAGAGCAAAGCTCTTCCTATACTCAGACAGAGTCGAAGCACTAGCTCCATAGGGAGGGTCATGGAGTAAAACTCCAAAGTGTGCTTCTACATAACACGACAGCTTAGTTGTCCCTTTGAACAATTCCTCATGGGATCTCCAATTTTATAAAGGTAGGGTTACCATTGTAATGTTTATTCTATGGGCAGAAGACCCATCCCCCTCGACGAACTGAGTACTAGCTTTCTAGCTAGACCCTTAGTAAGTGGATCAGCAATGTTACTAGTAGATTCCACATACTCTATAGATATGACCCCTCGGGTGATGTGATCTCTCACATCTTCATACCTTAATCTCATAAAGTGCTTTCCCGGGTTGCCTTTAGATTTCTTAGCTTTGTCTATGGCTTCTTTATTATCACATAATAAGCAAACAGGATGAAATGGTTTAGAAACAATAGCAGATCAATAAGTAAATTTCTAAACCATTCAGCCTGAAAACAAGCTAAATCTAAAGCAATAAACTCAGCCTCCATTGTGGATCTAACACTCACAGTTTTCTTAGATGATTTCCAAGAAATTGCACCTCCTCCAAGGCAAAATACATACCCACTGGTAGATTTGGTTTCATCTGAATCTGCAATCCAGCTAGCGTCGGTATATCCTTCTAATATAGGTGGAAAACCAGTATAATGAAGGTTGTATGTAGTTGTACCTTTAAGGTACTTAAACACTCTTACCAACGCTTTCCAGTGGTCCTCATTAGGACAGTTAGTGTACCTACTCAACTTACTTATAGCATAAGAAATATCGAGCCTAGTGCAATTAGCAAGCTACATAAAGCTCCCTATAACTTGAGCATATCTATGATGATCCACAGGAGTGCACTTATGTACAGTAAGATGTAAACTAGCATCATAAGGTGTACTAACAGGAGTACAATCAAACATATCAAATCTGTGCAAGATTTTATCAACATAATGAGTTTGATTAAGTACATAACCAGAAGTAGATCTACTTAATTTAATACCAAGTATTACATTATCAAGTCCTAAACCTTTCATATCAAATTGCTAGCAAGAAAAGATTTAGTTTCATATATAATTTCAGAATTAGATCCAAACAACAATATATCATCTACATATAAACACATTATTATGCAGGAATCATTAATAGTTTTAGAATAAATACAACGATCAGATTCATTTGCAATAAATCCAGTAGATAAAACAATTTTATCGAACTTATCATTCCACTGTTTAGGTGCTTGTTTCAGTCCATACAAGGACTTGACAAGTCTACAGATTTTGTGTTCTTGTCCAAGTACTACAAAGCCTTCGGGTTGATCCATATAGATCTCTTCTTCAAGATCTCCATTCAAGAAGGTTGTCTTGACATCCATTTGATGGATTTCAAGATTTTGGATCGCAGCTAAAGCAACCAGGACACAAATGGAATAGATTTTGGTTACGGGTGCATATGTATCAAAGTAATCAAATCCTTCCTTTTGACTAAAGCCTTTGGCTACTAGTCTGGCCTTAAACTTGTCAATGGAACCATCTTCCCTCAACTTCTTTCTAAACACCCATTTACATCCAATAGTCTTGTAGCCTGGAGGAAGCTCAGTTAGAATCCAAGTACGATTGCTCATAATTGATTCTATTTCATTATCAACAGCTTCCTTCCAAAAGCTAGAGTCTATGGATTTCATGGCATCCTCATATGTATGTGGGTCTTCTTCTAATATGAATGTGTAGAAGTCATGACCATAATTCTTATCAATTTTAGTCCTTTTACCCCTACCTAGATCACTCGGAGGTTCATTTACTGGGAGTTCATGTTCTACTTCATAAGAAGGTGGAACTACAAGAGGTTTAGCAGGAGAAGAAGAAGAGGGATTTTAACTAACTTGCCTAGGAACCTTTTCCTTCAGAGAAAAGACAGTTTCATAATAGACAACATCTACATGTCTAGTCTCAAGTATAGAGTTAACTCTAATGTCTGAGATTTTATATTTTATTACTAGGAATCTATTGGCATTATTGTTTTCAACATATCCTATAAAGACTGTGTCAACAGTCTTAGGTTCTATTTTTCTCTTCTTATTCTCGGGGATCTTAACCTTGGCCAAACACCCCCACACTTTGAGGTATTTCAAACAGGGTTTCTTGTTAAGCCAAAGTTCATAGGGTGTTTTGTCAAGGTGCTTAAAAGGGATGTGGTTAAGAAGGTAATTGGTTGTATGAAGGGATTCCCCCCACATTCTGTGACTAAGTCCAGACTCGACTAGCATTGAGTTGACCATGTTAATCAATGTTCTATTCTTCCTCTCAGCAACTCCATTAGATTGAGGATTATATGGGGCAGTGGTTTCATGAATAAGGCCATGATCCTCATAGAACTTGTTAAGTTCATTAGAAGTGTACTCACCACCTCTATCAGACCTCACTCTCTTAATGTTCTTCTCTAGTTGTTTCTCTACTTGGGTTTTATAGATTCTAAATTTTTCTAATTGTTCATCCTTAGTTTTCAACAAGAAAATAGAACAATATTTCAAAAAATCATCTATAAAGATAACAAAGTATCTTATACCATCACGAGTAAGAACATGATTTAAATCACAAACATCAGTATGAATTAACTCAAGCAAGGATGTACTACGTTCTACTACTGATTTCAATGGCTTCTTAGGAAGCTTAGCTTGTACACAAACTTGACATCTATCAGAAATATCAATATGTGTCTTAGGAATCATATCTAAATAAATCATGTGTTTCATCATATTTTTATTCACATGACCAAGACGTGCATGTCAAACATCACTAGTTTCAGAAACTAAAACAATAGAAGATATATCATTACTAGAAGAAGCATTACATGAAATAGAAGATGGTTTAATCAAACTATTAAAAGTGTATGCAAAACCAATGTAAGAACCATTCTTAGAAATTACAACTCTATTGCCTTGACATAACAAGGTATAACCAGAATGTTGTAAAACAACTTGACTAATCAGATTTCTACGGAAAGAAGGTACATGATGGACATCATGTAATCTAAGGACATTCCCAGAAGTAAGCTTTATGTCAACACATCCAAAGCCAACAATTGGGATGGTGGATGAATGATATCCCCATTTGATCACTCTGTTGAATTCGGCCTGGTAGGTAGAAAAGAGGGATTGGTCAAAGAAAATACGGCAGGTGGCACCGGAGTCCAAGTACCAATCTGACGATAAGTCAGCAAAAAGAATAGAAGGATTTTCTAACCTTTCTATAGAAGAGTAAGGGACCTCCCCCACAGTGATCATATTTACTTCAGGATTTTTAGGAGCCTGGACATTCTGCTTTCTCTTACCTTTGCGAAATTTGCACACATTCGTTAAGTGGCCAGGTTTATCACACACAAAGCAGACACATTTTTCTCCTTGATCATGATTATTATTACTCTGATTTTGGTGGTGCTTGCGGCCCTTAAAGGAAGGTTTAGATTCTTATGGAGATGGGATTGGTTGGGTTTTTTTTCTTAGTCTTATCACCTCTAACTATATTGACAGACGGGTTAGACTTCTTGTCTTGTTCCCTATGTCTATCCTTAGTTTGTAGATATTTAACTAAGGATTTCATGGACATGTTCCCTTGTTTATGCCTAAGGATCCTGGCGAAATCCTTCCATGAAGGAGGGAGTTTCTCTATGAGGGCTGCTACTTGAACATTCTCATCATGGTTGTAACCTTTAGCCATGGATTTAGACACTAAGTTTTGGTATTTTAGGACTTGAGCCGAGACAGGTTTATCATCAACCATATTATATGTTAGCCATTCAACAAAGGCGTAACGCTCAAGACCAGTGTCTTCTAGATCAAATTTAGAGTCCAAGGCAGTCCATAGTTCAAGAGCAGTTGGAATCCTATGGTAGATGTCATACAGTTCATCGGATAAGGCTGATGGGATCCTACCATGACAAAGGTAATCAGTTTCCTTAGAAATAGGAGTGGGGACAACCGGTTTAGGAACAACGGATTCAGGTTGATCTTCTCCAAGAAGGAGGTTTTCTGGTTGTGGTGTAGACACCGCAGGTGTAGACTCATCAAGAGGTAAGATGGCGAACATAAGTCTAAGGGATGTGAGCCAAAATCACATTTTCTGTTGCCAACGATGGAAGTACAAACCAGAAAAGCGTTCTGGACGAAGGGAGGCTACATCGTAAAGCGATAGCATAGGTTTTGAATCCATATTACTCAAACAGGCAGTAAGATGTATATCTAATTAACAACTATTTAGGAACGAATGGGTATGTCTATGCAATTGTTTATACAATCTAAAGTAGAGCAGTAAACAGATTAATTTGTCTTGAAAAAGGTTGGAAAATAGTGGTTGTCGTTGCTCTGTAAGACAGATGTCAATTAGATATTGCAAGCAGTTAACCACCAAAACGCAATATTAATATTAACTGTAAATTGGATTCGGAGAAAAACAGTGAATGAGTTTAGAAATCAAATACCAGAGCTTGAAGATGAAGGCGTATAAAACACTGTCTTCAAGATAGATTTCGCCGCTCCTAGCACAAGTGTCTTTGGAGGTCTATCTCCAAGATTCATCCATCCCAACTCTAGTACAGCCGCTCGGTGCAAGCGAGAGTGATGTGTTGAACTTGTTCCTTAGCCCTTGGTCGCAAACAACAAAATGGATGTCGTGAAGTAGTCGCTGGCGTAAGACAGCAGCAAGGCGTGGTGGTATTTGGGAGACTAGGCTTGTTGTGATGGAGAAAGGAATAAAGGAGCACGAAGGTAATCTCAGTACAATAGAAAAGGAACTAGTGTATAGCAGTGAAGGAACCAACATACAACAATAAAGTAACCGTAGCTTTGTACTGGAGGAAAGGAACCACAGTACGCACTAAAGTAACTGCAATACAGCAACAAAGGAACTTTGATACACCAGTAAAGGAACCGGTGTATATTAGTTGTTGTAGATCTCTCTCTATCTCTATGTGTGTTTTGTATATATCTCTCAAATGAGATCGGATGCGTCCTTATATGGAGTGCGTATCAGCCGTCGCGGTAACTGCCCGCACTTGTTGGTCTCTCCAACGTGCGTCATTAACATCGTTTTAATGGTCGACTTTAACGGGTAGTCAAGAGTGGTTTATTGCTATGTCTTAAACGTTGTCAACCGAACTCCAAACGACGCAACACAGAAAACAAAGTGTTGTTTCGGGAAACAAAACAAAATAAAATATTTCGTAAAAGGATAAATCCACGCACGCACCAAGTCGTGTCGGGCCGGGCCGGGGCGGACGAGCGAGTGAGCAAACGCGTACGCGCGCGTGTGTGTGTTTTTATTTCATTTGAGGGAAATACATAAGACAAGCCAAACAACCTTAAATTCTCATGCCCTTGAGAGGTCCTGACCTCTAGGGGACCACTAGCACATATAAGGAACTGTGTGGTTTCTGTTGTAGGCAGTATGGGATAAAAGATTAACCGTAGAAAACTAAATTATGGAACAGAAATACAACAACTTATAGTTGTTGAATTATTATTTTCTTAACAATATTCCTACTTTAGTAGAAATTTAATGTATCCATTACTCTTAAACTACTCTCTTGTGTATGGCTATGTACAAAATATACACAGGTGATGAGCAGGATCAACAGTAGCGATTGGGATCAGAATTTACAAGCTTAGACCATTCTATTAGTTATTTAAGAAAATTTATTTCTTTATTAGTATACTTTGTAAGGGATTTCTATCCATCGACTTGTATATCTATCATAACTATGTAATAGAACCTTAGATTTCTTTTTGTCGTTTCGGTATTTATATTAGTTTTAGATCTGTGATGTTGCCAATGTAAGTTTAGTATATATTGGTTGATGCTTCCACGTATGTGCTTGTGGTTAGATATGTGATGTTGCCAATGTAAGTATAGTATATATTGGTTGATGCTTCCACGTATGTGCTTGTGGTTTTATGAATACGAGTGATGGTACAGATTTTATCCGTTTTAATGAACGACAGAACTCAAAACACGTATCAACAACAAAATTTGGGTTGGGCTGCATTCCAACACAGTTTGGGTTCCATTTCAAACATTTGGTTTGACGTAATTACAACACACAACATGAGAACCAACTACACGATAAAGTCGGGACACACACAAAAAGTTGGAAAATGAACTATGCCCGTATAGGGCGCGGTTTGTTTTCCTTGGCTACTCAGCATTACGGCCACCACTGTCCTCTTCATATTTTTCAACGCCGAAGCACCTGTTCGCACCATTATCACCGTTGTTGTGTACGAAAAGCTTGGCTGAAGATGTGAGAAACAACAGAAGGAGAGTTTGTGGCAGGAAATGGTTATTAAGAATAGCTCGTGGTAACTTGATTGTAGGTGACTATAGCTATAAATTACTTCCAACCAAATAAAACCAATCAAAAGAATCTTGTTGGTGCTACGTCCAACCAGACGACGGACGGCGTAATTCAATGCTTAGTTATGCAGTTCCTGTTTTTGAACTCACATGCTATGTTGCAACTCTTTGCAACCAGACGAGCCCTCAGTGGCTTGATTGTAACAAACATTGTTGTAAGCAGCGGCCTGCGTACGTGTTTTTACCAATAATATCCGAGTACTCTGCAAATTTATTGATATTGACGTTTTCGGCTTATTAACCGATGTGATATATCTAAACCCATTGTCTTCACATTTAAAATTGACGCGTTACACCGGTTATGCATCGGTTTCTTGTTGAAAGATGGACAATTCGGACTTTACAGCATTAGTGTAAAAACTGAAATAGTAAACCTTGACCTGTTACTGTTCCGGCCTTTGCAATACTATATTTATTCGACGTGAGCTAGTGGAATCTTCCTATGGTGCTGCACGACTGAACACATATATCGCACATGGCGGCTTTGGATATTACAACCTAAATCCTTTGCTGGATGAGGCAACAGTCTGATAAATTAGCACTTCTTGTTTCAAGTTCAATATTGTGGTCTCCATCCGTTATAGATTGCAGATGTTCATGGCCCAACTTTGTCTTGTCTGTCAAAACAAAAGTAAGCCGTGGGAGAAAACCTTGCAAGTGGTACTTCTGCCAGCTTTGGAGATGTATCTTAAAGCCTATCCATTTTTCAAGGACGTTAGAACTTTTATGATAAAAGATTAAAGACCCACTTGTGGAAATAAGTGTGCAAATTCACCTATCAAACCAGCAGCCTAGTCAGAAGCTTGGCCTCTTCAGACATCCCTACTCTCTAAAAGGAGCATTATTCCCCTGGCCATTTCACCTATTCACATGATTCGGTCGACATTGGAAACAGCTGGGACGGTAATTTCCTTATCCAGTATATATGCATAAGCATGCCCTCATTTATAGACAGATTATTCCTCACCTTCCAATTAGAACTTTTGGGACATTAAATGTCCTGAAATAGATAAAATCTTTTTCTATTATTCGGCTGTAGCTTCTCTCTGGCACAAACCTAGAAGAAACAGGGTTTCTAAGACCTCGCACATGCTTTTTTCTGCTGGACATCCGAACAATGCTAAAGCGCATGTTTGGAATCGGACTGGGATGAGATTGGGGCTTGTCTTATTAGGTCACGTTTGCGCCACATCAGCAAATCCAGTACCGATCCAGTCTGATTTTGCACTTACGCGTTTGGCTAGAATTCCCGTTTCGAGATTCCGTAATCCCAAAAGTTGGACTATCTCAGTCCTGCCAGCAACAGGATTAGGAATCTCAGTCCAGATTAGGCTCTGTCTTTTGTGTATTTTGTTTTATATAGCAGACTGAAAAACACAAGTTACGAGGTCAGTCGGATTGGTTTGACAAACAGGACCAAGTGGGGAACCCCAATCCCAATCCGGAAGATGACTGGACTAATCCCAGTCCGGATTTCATAATCTCAATAATCTCGATCCATTCCCAACCAGGGCCAAATAGTTTCTTCACTTGTCCTTTTTGGCTATCCCTATTTGGTCTTTGTTTCTGTTCCATTTCCCATCGGACAGTGTGAATGAAGTTTCTTTCATGCCAATTATATCTACTAGTAAGATGACAACAGGGAGTCAGGGACTCAAAATTTCTATGGAATTCATTCTATCTCCCAGTACTTATAATAGTGTATGTTTTTCTAATATTTTATATCATTTTTGGTTTGTTGGTCAGGTTAGGATTCATGCATATGTCCAATCGTCACGAAGAAGCCAAGTCAAAAAGCTTCATATCATCATGAATATGATTTCGGTCGGCCCCTCAAACAGTGGAGTACTTTCCAATGGCACCCACCCTTTGTCGTAAGCCCGCTTATCATTTCTGTTTGTTTTCTTAGGACGTTTTGAACCTAAAATCAATCACGAACCATCTAGCATTGGAGGTCAATCAACTAGGGATTCCCCTTCCTGTTTCATAACTGATCGAACTTTGTACATTTTTTTTACTGCCTTTCCTCACGGACATTTGGTTAATATAGATGATGAACTTCATCAGCATGTCTTGTGTTTAGTTTTAATTCGAGATTATCAGCTATTCCGTGATGCTTTCCCGTATTTATACGTCTGTTTTCTTTATAACATATGGACTCACTAAGGATTTGTAAAAAAGAAATAACACGAGTGAAGTGAAAAAAATCTCAGTTCTATTTGACATATAGGTAAGACAAGGTATCACTCACTTCAGAGTGAGAAGCGAGCTGAGCAAGCAAATGGAGCTTTCTTTCAATGTGCCAGCAGGGATTAGTTCTGAAAGAAGCAATTCAAAAAGATCCCTGAGGTCTACACCAAACTCTATACAACTCAAAATATATTATGATTAACACGTGGATTTAAACATGGAGGTTTCCGCTCGGCCTAAGTTTATTGTAAGTAAGAAGCCGAAGATTCGCTAGACAAGGCTAAAGAGAACCGGCAATACCAAGTCCACGGTTTTATCCAATACTAGCGTAGACATCGCCTTTCAGAGTACTTTGAAAGGACAAGAAGAGCAGCGCCTGGGAGGAACGGAAAAAGGACGACAGAGCTCACACACATTGGACAAAAAAGCTAACTTGCATTGAATTCCTAGTAGTTGGTTGTTTGTTGCAATCTGAGTACAGTGTGATGACGCCGGGCAGTAACAGCAGAAAAATGCATGGTTGAGAGACAAGCAAAAGCATGTGCAATGTTGAGTTGGTTTCGGCTGTGGAGCTGGAGAATTTGGTTTGTTTACAGATAAGCAAGCGGCAAACTTAAACTCTTCATGTCACTCTTATTGACCCCACGTGTCTCACGTATCAGGATATAAGCTGGAAAACCAGATTTCCATTTATTTGTTAATAGGTAAACGAGACAGAGCGCTTTGCTACATCATATGTCAGTAATAGACGCTCTAATTCACGTATAAAATGCTTACATCTTAATAACTACTTAACATCCAGGTTTCTCTAATTGCAGTATATGCCTGTTGAGTTTTTTTGGCCTCTTCTGTTGTTGAATGCTACCTTTCCTTCTCGGTTTCTAGTATACTAAATCTTATGTTCAAATTTTCCCTAACATTCCACATGCTAATCTGCAATATCAGGCTGATCCATAATATATAGAAATTACCCGGCCAATGTGGCTCAGGTGGTTCGGTCCGACTTGTCCTCCCTGGGGGACCCGGGTTCGAATCCCCCTGAATGTACTGTAATTACCAACTCCTTGGATCATCCGGGCTCTGGCACCTGTTTGAGGAGGAGGGGGAGTGGGGTCTCCCTAAGACTCAATAATATATAGAAATTAATTACAAAGAAAAACTAATATGCATCCATAATAAAGTTGATCTCATTTGTGGGTAGCTAGATACCTAAGCATTATATTATTCGCCTTAGCGAATGGAAATATACAGTAAAGAGACCGAGTATATTTTTTATTTCAATGTTACATTTCAAACTTGAGAACATTCTTGAGTCAAAATGTCAAAGGCAGACAATTACAATGAAATAGAAGGTAGACGTGCAACAAGTTGTGCCGCCAATTCCTTTTGAATGGCAAAATCAATCCTCCGAAATGCTACATCCATAGGCCTACGGGTCATGACATTATTGTGCATAACTTTTTGAATCTATAAACAAAATTTAAGTTTCCTAATCGTCATTATGATTATTGAAATTGGTTAAATTCATGATTTATGTTTACTTATTAATGAGATACAAGATTTGTATATGTTGGCATTCAATAATGATGAGTCCATGCATAGTCTAATAAAAAAGAATGGATAAAGATAGTCCATGGCATATAATAATCCGCATACAACTGCATACCAACCCAAGTACATAGTTGGGGCTATTCTAAAACAAGGATCCTAGCTAGAATCATAAAAACTAGAAGTGCCTTAGATATGAGATCCATGATATAGAGACTACTAAAATCACAAAGAAACAAATATCATACTATGGGGGGGGCACCCAACAATAGGCCTCAACGTTGATAAAATCAACATATTATTTATCATTTGTTGTTAGTTTCATCTAGAATATGATCTAGGGAATATGCCCTATATGTGATATGGATAACTCTTTGAAGTGTGGGAGTGTATGTTTGTTCTCCTTCATGAGTGCCTCTACTTAACAAAAAGATATGATATATATCATGAATGCCTATAATAAGTTTTTGTATATCACATGTTTTATTATTAAAATTTCCATTTTTTCACTCCATATGGTCCAAAGTAAAGATGTGATAAGTGTTTTGATATTATATGAGCATGTTATCCTAGGAGTGGTTGTGTTGAATATATGTTATATAGAATGGGAAAACCTTTGTTTGATATATTGGAAAAAAGTTACAATGCACTCTTTTTTATAGGACAAGAGAGAAAGGGAGAACTAGAACTAGGCAATACAGGATAAAATAAAAGCTAAAGACAAGATAAGTCTTCGACACATAATAAAACATACAACACAAGATAACAAAACACACAATACAAGATAATACATAAAGCATATATACTAATACCCCCCTCAAGTTGGAGCATAGATGTCAAGCATGCCCAGCTTGTCCACCAGAGTAGCAAAGTGAGACTTGGAAAGTATCTTGGTAAAGATATCAGCAACTTGATCTTCTTCCCGAAGATAAGGAGTACAAATACATCTAAAAGAATTGTTTCTCAGACAAAGTGGCAATCCACTTTGATGTACTTTATGTGCTCCTGGAAAGTGGGATTGCTAGCAATAAAGGTGCAAGATTTATTATCATAGTGCACATGAATAGGATCGGAGTAAGAAATGTCAAATTCCTTGAGGAGTCCTCAGACACACATCAGTTCACAAGTAGTGTGAGTCATAGTCATGTATTCTGCTTCAACACCTGATTTGGCAACTATGGTCTTCTTTTTACTGCACAATGTAACAAGGTTCCCACCAACAAAGGAATAATATTTGGAAGTAGATTTTTGGTCACACCAACTATCAGCATAATTCGAGTCAGAATACCAAGTAAGTTTGTAGTGCCCATGTATGTGATATAATAAACCTTTTCTAGGGGAAGATTTCAAATATTTAAGAATGTGACAAACAACATCCCAATGACATTGTCGAGGTTTGTCCAAATACCTACTGACAAGTTTAAGAGAAATAGTAATATCATCTCTCATCACAGTGAGATTGATAAGCTTACCAACCGTTCATCAGTATTAATGATTATCAAGTTATGGAGGTGAAGATTCATCATCCCAATTGGTATTGGTGTCTAGAGGAGTACCAAAAGGTTTAGACCCGAGCATACCTACTTCTATCAGAATATCCAACACATATTCACGATGTAAAAGGCAAACACCGGAAGATGATCTGGAAACTTCAATCCCAAGAAGTATTTGAGTTTACCCAAATATTTAGTAATAAAATATCGTTTAAAATATCGTTTGATAGTTTCAATACCTTCAGAATCATCATGAGACAAAATCATATAGTCCAGATAAACAATAAGCACAACAAATCTACATATGGTTTTTAATAAAAACAAAATGATCAAAATGTAAATGCTGAAATTGAAACTTGAGCAGTATCTGGATTCATTTATCAAACCACACATGTGGGCTTTTTTTAGTCCATATATCTCCTTCTTGAGTCTACAAACTTTACAACACTCCCCCTAACTAACAAAATTAGGCGGTTGCTGCATATAAACTTCCTCATGCAGATCACCATACAGGAAGGCGTTTTAGACATCATGTTGATAAAGAGGTCAATATTTATTGACTACTACATAGATAAGTACTCCCACAGAGTTGAGGTGGGCCACAAGAGATAAAGTTTCAAAGTAGTCCACTCCATAGGTCTGAGTGTAGCCTTTTTCTACAAGGCGAGCCTACACCCATTTAATAGAACCATCTGGTTGATATTTAATAGTAAAGATCTAACGACATCCAACCATTAGAAAGATTTTAGGTTGATGAAAAAGATCCTAGGGTTTGTAATCTCGTTGGGCATACATTTTAGTTTTGTTAGTGTGATCATGTTCTACTACCTCAGGCAATGGAGTAATAACCACCAGATCACTAGATAAAGCAGACTCTTTGTCAGAGTAGTATGGTGTGTTTTTAAAGAACACAACATACGCACTCACAAACCATTATCGATTGTCAAGATCATAAAATCATTATCCTTTCTGAGTTTAGGAATATCCCATAAAGACACACTTAATGGAGAGGGGATCTAGTTTAGATATCCTAAGGTGAAGATTCTTAACAAATACGTGTTGCAAAAGATACACAGTGGAACAGAAAACAAAAGCACATCAAGGTAAAGAAGAGAGACATGGACCTAATTATGTAACATAGAAGAAGGCATATGGTTGATTAAGTAGCATACTTAAGAAATAGCTTCAGGCTAGAAATGTTTAGGAACATAAAACTGAATAAGAAGAGTGTGTGCTATGTCAAGTAAATGAAGATTCTTCCTTTCTACCACACCATTTTTTTGTGATGTTCAACAATAAGAAGTTTGATGAAAGGTACCCGAGGCTTACAAAGATGATCGATCTATTTTTGTAGAAACTGTAAGGAATTATCAATTTATAAGATTCTGACAGCAGTTTTGAATTGGGTTTGGATCTCAGTAAAAGGTGGTGGTAGTTTGCAAAATGGTACTACGATCCTTTAGTAGAACCAACCAAGTTGCCCTGGAATTATCATCAATAATGGTCATAAAATAGAGATATCCAGACAAGTTAGAAATAGAACATGGACCTAAAATGTTGGCATGAAGAATGCCATATAGAATTTTAGAACTAATTTCATATTTCTTATGAAAAATAGTCCGAGTTTGTTTGTCAAATTGGCATGATTCACATAAAAAATTTTTCTTAAAAACATTTGGAAATAAACAACAAAGTTTAGCAGTAGAAGGATGTGCTATGAGATAATGTCATTGTAGACTCGTCATGGGAGTAGATAGCAGAGTGGTAAGACATTATCACACATCCAGGTATTACAATCCATCTAGTCCCTCATGGCCTGAACCAATCCTCTTCTTCGTATGGAGATCCTAAAACACGCAACCCTTAGGGTCAAAAGTAATCAAGCATTGGAGGCTCTTAACAATTTTACTGAGAGATAGTAGATTAAGAGGAAAGTGTGGAACATATAAGACAAATGTCAAGGATATATTTTTAGATAGAGATATAGTTCCAATGTCATGGACAACAGACTGAGTCCCATCCACAATAGCATCCATAACAGACTACAAAAGGAACTTTTGTAGTCTTAAATAAGGTAGTGAAAAGTTTGGAACAACCATAAATATGGGTAGATGTACCATATTTGATGACCAATTTATTTTTACCAATAGTATCAGGAGATGCAAGTAAGGCAGAGGAACCTCCTTCTTTAGCAGTTATTGGCAAGGATAGATGCGCTTGGAGGATTTTTTTGAACTTAGAGTGAATCCACTCAACCATGGATTGAGTAGAGATTGAGACAGTAGCAGTTGAGTCTTCACAAACATAAGAGGATACATGATTCATCCGTTTATGATGAGTATATTTATACCCATATTTTCATACTATTTTGTTCACATTTTAGGGGTTGTAGTGTTTCTATTCCCTAGTTTTACCCTTAGATTTACATAAATGCAATTATCTCCTCTTTTCCAGACTTTAATGCATTGTACATACTTTCCTTGCAGAACTAGCCAAAGATAATGTAACATCTGGGCCCACTACCCTAGGCTCTAGTAGAGTTTCAGGAATGAGGACTGGCCCCACAGATCACCACTTGTCTTAACTGTGCACTTTTCTCACACTCATGCGCAAGTCGGGGTCAACTTCCCGACTGGTCACCCATCCTAGTACTACTCCAAGCTGAGCATGCTTAACTATGGAGTTCTTTAGTGATGGGCTCCTGGAAAAGGAGGTCCACATTGGTGATATGGGTAGTCCAATCATTCCTTTTAAGAATGTTTTATCTGAGGCCTCAAATCCTGGGATGTTACAATCTCCCCCACTTAGACTCTTGACGTCCTCGTCAAGGCTCAACTATAAGGCCTCATAATCTCTTCCCCATTTCAGTGCAGACCCACAATGGCCCATGGACACCCAACTCCCGATCACGGAATACCAGCGCAAGGGTGGCTACGTCAACCATAGACATCCCTTTCCTACATGCCTGGACCGCATGGCTCAAGACTGCCATGCCATTCCCATATGGGGCCCACCTATTGGAGGGGTTATGGCTCTGATACCATTTGTAATGTCTGGGTCCACTGCCCTAGGCTCTAGTAGAGTTTCAGAAATGATGACTGGCCCCACAGATCACCACTAGTCTTAACTGCGTGCTTTTCCCACACTCATGCGCAAGTCGGGGTCAACTTCCCGACTGGTCACCCATCCTAGTACTACTCCAAGCTAAGCACGCTTAACTATAGAGTTCTTTAGTGATGGGATCCCGGAAAAGGAGGTGCACCTTGGTGATATGGGTAGTCCAATCATTCCTTTTAAGAGTGTTTTATTTGAGGCCTCAAATCCTGGGATGTTACAGATACACTTCAAAGCCCAGAAGGAGGATCAAGCCCTCATGGTGTCACCCCTCAAGGGAAGGTCCCAAAAGCTTTCCATTGTCCACCTTCCATCCACCCAGTCAAGTGATCGGCTCTACCAGTTGCCCGACTCAAGCTTCTCTCTACCCAGAGTCTTCTAGATTCTTCAGTTCTGACCCGCTCTCTTATCATCCATCCTACTTTGATTCAACTCACGTTGTTCTACTAGAGAACTGGATATGAGGTCTAGATCGAGTAACCCACACAAGTCTCCTATTGGACCGAGTATGGGCCATGCAAATAGCTTCCTTCGACCACAACTATTCAACATTAGTGTTTCGACGATAAGGATAACATGTATAAAAGGGAACACTTATCATCCATTGTAAGCGGTCTTTGATCGGTAACTAGAGGCCACATCTACGTAGTGCAAACTCTAGCAAGGAGTGGGGAGGTGATAACTGTAGTGGAGAGACTGGTCTTCTTGCACCAGTTGTTATGGCCCCCTTTGTTGTTATTTCTATCTTTCTATTAGTGTCACTCACCATGAGAAAGTAGACATTTGTGCTAGGGCATGGGGACTCTCTCCAACATCTTTTCTTTTGTTCTAGTTTTTATCTAAACTCAACAATACTATTTCTAAATAAAGTATCACTCTACTTAGTACCTTGCATTGCATGTCTATTATAATCGTAGATGTGTAGGTTGTTGTAATTGTGATTAGAACTTCATAATGATCTTATTATCCCCCTAAAGTGTCAGCAAGGGATAGTGAGGTGATTGGGTTATGATCTGCTAATGTGTCAAGAATGTTCAGCCGTAGTGAGGGAGTCTAGTCGGAATGAACTAGAAAGTTGGGTGCTAGTCTAGTTAGTTCAAAGTGAGGTTAATCCATGTAATGATTTGTAACTTGTGAGGGTACAGTAGCTAAGCCTTTATTTATTAAACTACTACTAAGGAGCTAGATCTTGCTAGGATAACTATGTAGGCTTTAGAAAGAAGAACTCCATGCCATGGTCCTATTTATTATCATTTATTTACCTCTTTAATCATTGTTGCTACTAGCAACAATTTAGTTTAGTCAATCGATCAACTTCTCAGTGATAAATATTACTCTTAATACTTTTGAATGTATGTAATTGCTTAAAAAGGTAGTCATTTGGGTTCGATCCTTAAGTATACTGCAATAAGGCTTCCACTGGTGTAGAGTGGGAAATTAGTGCACAACTTTTGGTTAAACCTAAGTGTTATTCCCTTAGAGTTTTTATTGGTGCGACACTTGGATCCCCATTGAAAATTGGTGTCATTGTCGAAGACAACAAAGTTTATATATTTTTAGAAGTTAAGTGTAATTAGGGTTTTTATTTTTATGCTTGATATTAATGAAAATAATTTAGAACTCTATTCATAAACTCACAATCATTCTACCTCTTTTCAGGTACTCATAGAATATGAAAAGTTCCAAAAGTCTTGACTCGAGATTGTTGTTCGATCCTAAAACTGAGAGAAATGTCAAAAGACTTCGTAAGGAGAAAACCATGGAAGATGCAATAGCTACAAAAGCATCTATTCAAGCACGAATTGAAGTATCTATCATGGCCCAAAGAGAATGATTCGCAGCAAAGACAGGATACAGGAGGAAACCAAATTTAAGAATAGCCTAGAAGCCACGCAAGAAGCTGAATGAGTCAAATAACTAAGGGATTTTTCTATCCTTAAAGGCACAAGTTGACTCATCCAGTCCAACATCTAGGCAATCCAATCAAGATCAGGACCCAATGGGTCATTCTATTACAAAATTCCACCTTCACAAGAAGGATTGGAGATGACTGTTGGGAATATTTCCTCAAATTCATCAACCTTTTCTCGATGATGAAGCCATATGGAGCCATTGATGACGCCATACGATTGCAACTCTTTAAATACTCCTTGACTAAAAAATCAAGAGCATGGTACAACGCCCTTAAAGGGAACCCAATCACAACATGGGAAGCTATGGAAAATAACTTTCTAGAGAAATTATACCCACCCTTGATGACATACACGATCAAAGGATAGATCATAAGATTTAGTCAAGTGCTTGAAGAATCTCTATATGAAGCATGGGAACAATTTAATGAACTCCTATGCACATGCCCACATCATGGTATTTTCGAAAATCAGACAAGACAAAGAAGTTCCTTGACTCCACCTCTAATGGAAACTTCTTGCGGAAGAGTTATGATAGCACATTGAAGAACGTCAACCTTGCTGCTGAGAATCAGACTCACTGGACCAGGCCCTAGGTAAAAGGCATTCTTAAAATAGCTATAGTAGAGGATCATTAAGAACTCAAATTCATATTTGAATCACTGAAAGATATCTATCTCAAATAGGGTAACCTCGAAAAATCCTTCATTGCATATGAGATGAAGAACGAGACGCCTCAAGTGTAAATCATTAAACCTTCCTGTGAGTTCAGTCATGTAGTAGATCACAACAAAATTCACTGCCAATAATTGTACGTTGCATTCCATGAGCATGTAGCAAAGCAACATTACATAGTTACCGAAGACAAAGATGCAAATTATATTCATACTATCCCAGGGCAAGAGTACTACAATCCAAATTAGGCTCATAACCACCCATGTTTCCCTTACAAGAATCTAGCTAAAGCTAAGAGTCCTAATCAGCAGACCTCGTCAAAATCCATTCAAGATAGAGCATTTTCGAACTATACTAGTGTTATGACCCACATTTCGTTTTAACAGTAAGTACCTTGGTTAGTGCATAATTGAACTAGTTATGTTGAGATGAGTACTTGCTTTTGTTAATAGTGTTTTGAGCTTTGAGCTAGTGTTAATGTATCATTAGCTTGTTTTCTTGTCCTGAGGTTGAGGACAAGTTTGTGCTTAATCCGTTGCCGAAGAAATCATGCGAAACCGACCTACGAGTAAAAAGATATAAGCTTTTTAGTGTGCAGGGACCTATGTGTAATTTTAGAAAGTTTTTGGGCAATTTATATCCGGCCCCCTGGGCGCCCTTCCTTATCCTTTCCTTTAGTTTTCCTTTATTAGTTCTGTTAACCGACCTTGGAACGAACGTATCGTTCATTTCCTTCGGTTGCCGCCTGGGAAAAACAGAGAAGGGGAGAGGGAGAGAGCGAGCTAGAGGAGAAGCTAGGCAACCAAGCCCCTCCTTCTCCATTCTTCTTTGATTTCTTCATCTTCTCCAGCCAAATCAACCAGCTGCATCATCTTCTTCTTCTTCACCTTCTTCTTCCTCCAGCAGCCGCGAAGAAGACGACCATGGAGATGGTCTAGGGAGCGAATGGTGCTTTCCCCTCCATTCTTTCTTCTTGCCAACTGCTTGCTAGGTCATTCCGAAGCTATAGGAGTGATTCGGGTAAGAATCGTCCACCGAATCGACCCCAATCTCCTCTTTTATTTCTGCAATTTCCGCCTCTGCGCAGGTTGCACGGCGTGCAAATCCGTTTGCACGGCGTGCAACATCACAGAAAGCTGATATAGGGGATTTCCGTTTCTGCGCAGGTTGCACGGCGTGCAAAGTCAGATTGCACGGCGTGCAAAGTTACAGATAGCGGAACGAGTTTCAGCCCAGGTGCATGGCGTGCAAATCAGTTTGCACGGCGTGCAAAGGTACAGAAAAGTAGAACAGAAGTGCACTGAAGGTGCACGGCGTGCAGCCTAGGTGCACGGCGTGCACGCTGCTGTAAAGGGCAGAATTAGGCATGTTTTTGAACGTTTTTCGGTGTATACGAACACACCGAAGTGGGTGAGTGGCAGTTCATTTAGAAATCATTATTTAACTCATTTTAAATGCTTATTTGCTTCAGTATCAGTTGATATGACTCTTAAAAAGTGTAGCATGTACATTAAAGTATGTTAAGTTCATTGGAACTTGAAATGCATGATATGAATGATGAAAAAGAGGAAATTCCATATTTTGCAGTCGTAATGTGATATTTCTATTAAACTGTATATCTGTTAACTAGTTAATAGACATAGGTGCCCTAACACCGTAGAACCCCTCGTGAGGTCTGCACCTTGGGGTGAAACGACCTACCTAGCGTGTGTCTAGATGGTCGGTGACTCGTGTTCAAAAATAATCCGTGCGTGTGTCACGGTGGCACGAGGGCAGAAAAGTAGTGTTTAACAATAATCCGTGCGTGTGTCACGGTGGCACTGGGAAAAGAAAAGAAAACACGGTTATCTAACACCATTCGTGCTTGTGTCACGAAGGTAACCCTGTGAGACTCTCCGCCTATGTGCTCAGGTTAGAGGAGGAGTCTAGAGTACACTCTTTTGAGAGTGCAGTGAGGCCGTGTGAGCCTGAGAGTCCTGTAGCAGACCAGGATAGCAGTCAGACTTA
Source organism: Alisma plantago-aquatica (assembly GCA_963693085.1). NCBI lineage: Eukaryota > Viridiplantae > Streptophyta > Magnoliopsida > Alismatales > Alismataceae > Alisma > Alisma plantago-aquatica. The sequence goes on along the minus strand of OY856412.1, from coordinate 166,495,608 downwards.
GCATTTCCCGGGTGTGTCGCTAAGTCTTGTACGGTGGGACCGTAGCATGGACTTGTTGCGGATCTTTATATGCAGAGTACACTGCATATATTTAGGGCATAATAATAAAATGAATAAATAATCAAGTAGGTTCACAGTAAATTTGTATAATCTATTCATCTATCTAAATTACCAATTGAAGCTTAAAAATGTGATTATTATCTATATATCTGCTATGTCAATAGAACTGCCCTGTTTGAACTGTATATATGTTTAATTTCAGTTTATAAACCTGACGAGTTGTTTAGTGATAGCTAAGTGAAATGTTATTCACTGAGCGAGTAGGCTCATCCCTCTACTCAAACATTTTTAGGTCAGCATCAGCATCAGGAATCAGAAGGATCGTTTCACCCTAACACTTAGTCGATAGAAGGTTTGTTGTTAGTCTAGTTAGAGGTCTCTTAGTCCATCCCCCTCGATCCTCGGGACAAGGATCATTTAAATGTTTATTTTTAATCGTTTTAAAAACTGACGAGTAGTTGGTTATGTGTTAATCCCATCCTGTCGCGTCTTAATCTCATGGTTTGTGGTTAATGTGAGATTGGGGCGTGACAACTCTTGGTATCAGAGCTTAGGTTGAGTACATAGTTACTCAGAGTCCAGGTCAGGGGATGATAAGAGACCAATAGGATTAAGGTTTAAGTGTCTTTATTCTATCTGTAGTGTTCTAATAGGAAATATTCTATTATATCATTGCAGATGGCAGGAAGAGGCTTTGATCGTGATGATCAGGCTGAGAGCCATGTTGGCCCTGATCCTCGGTACTTGGGTCCAGGTGGTGGTGATCACGTGGATGAAGCATCCAGGATGTACAGGATGTTCCTGGAGACCAAAGAAAGGTACAAGGCTGATAGGCGAGAATCTTCTTCTACCAACAGTAAAGATCTGATGCGATCTTATGAGCTTGTGAAGAAGCTTGGTGGCACAGAGTTCAGTGGCACCACAGATCCTGCCGAAGCTGATGAGTGGTTTAGACAGATAGAAAAGGTCTTTCGTATGATGGAGCTTTCAGAAGATAAGAAGATCAATCGTGCAGTCTACCTTTTGACAGGCGATGCAGAGTTGTGGTGGCGTGGTGTGGAAGAAAAGAGGGGAGGTACAGAGCTTTCCTGGCAGGATTTCTCTGAGGAGTTTCATCTCAAATTCTATCCACCCACTTTTCTTAATGAGAAAATCAGGCAGTTACAGAATATTAAGCAGGGGAACATGACCGTTACTGAGTATGAAGCGCTTTTCACACTGTTAGCTAATTTCTATCCGCAACTTGTTCCCAACAACATAGAAAGATGCAGAAGGTTTCAGGAAGGGCTAAGGCCAGAAATTCGGCATACAGTTTCTGCTACTAGCAGGAGAAACAGAGAGAACTTTGGTGAGTTTGTTGAGGCTGCAAGACAGGTTGAAGAATCTGTGAATGCTGACAAGGTGTCTGAGTCTAAGAAGAGATCTGCAGACTTCAGTAGAGGGCAATCCAGTAGTGGATACCGAGGTGGAGGTAGAGGTTTCTTTTCTAAACTTGGGCGTGGTTTGGGTTGTTTCGGCAGGCAGAGATCTGAGGATGTCACTACTTCTAGAGGCAGAGGAGGATACAGCCCAGGGAGATGGGGCAGTGCGTCTAGAGAGCAGCCATCTGGATCATCTACTTCTGTGACTGGTCCACAGAAACAGGAGATGCGGGTATGTAATACCTGTGGAAAATTTCACTCTGGGCAATGTTGGGGCTTAGATTATACAGGATGTTACCAATGTGGGCAGATAGGACATATAAAGAAGTTTTGTCCTCAGCTTCAACCAGTGGCATCACAAGCTTCTCAGTCTCAGTTTTATGATGTTCAGAGACAACCTCCAGCTGAAGGACCGAGTTCTTCTATGGCTTCTGGTTCCAGAGGTGGTGGAGTATCCAGTGGCAGAAGTGGTCAAAGAGGACAGTGTGGCAGAGGGAGAGCGGCAACACGTTTCTTTTCTTTGACACCTCAGGAAGGTATAATCTCATCACAAGTTGTTACAGGAGAGATGCTTTTGTTTAATAGTATACCAGTTTCAGTTTTGATAGATCCGGGAGCTACTCATTCTTTTATACGACGTTCTTTAGTTGATGAACTTAATCTATTAACTCAAGAGTTGGCAGATGAGTTAGTGTTGAGGGTTCCACTAGGTGGACCAACAGTTTTATCCGAGTCTTGTCCCGGATGCTTGTTATCTTTTGGAGGTTTTACCTTCGCTGCTAATCTCATACCTTTGGACGTAAATACCTTTCAAGTCATCTTGGGTATGGATTGTCTTGAAACATATCGAGTGCAACTCGATTGTTGGAAGAAGGAAGCTACCTTTCAACTAGGGGAATTTTCTTGTGTCTTTACTGGAGACAGGAAAGTTCTGCCTACGTGCATAATATCAGCTGCTGTAGCTGATAAGATGTTACAGAAAGGATGTGAAGCGTTCCTTGCTCATGTGGTTGACACCAGAGCAGAGAAGAGCACCGCCAGTGTTTATGATGTGCCTGTGGTTCGTGAGTTCTCTGACGTTTTTCCAGAGGAGTTACCAGGTTTACCTCCTGTCAGAGACATTGATTTTGAAATTCAGATATATCCAGGTAGTCATCCAGTAGCACTGCCAGCCTACAGAATGGCACCTGCAGAGTTGAAAGAACTCAAGGTGCATTTGCAGGAGTTACTAGATGAGGGTTTCATTAGACCCAGTTCTTCACCGTGGGGTGCTCCAGTCCTGTTTGTTAAGAAAAAGGATGGTACCATGCGTCTCTGTATAGATTACAGGCAACTGAACAAGATCACTATAAAGAACAAGTATCTATTGCCGAGAATAGATGATCTGTTTGATCAGTTGCATGGAGCGACGATCTTTTCTAAAATAGATTTGAGATCTGGATATCATCAGCTTAGGATAAAGGCTTCTGATATTCCCAAAACAGCTTTCAGAACCAGGTATGGGCATTATGAGTTTTTGGTCATGTCGTTTGGACTGACCAATGCCCCAGCAGCCTTTATGGATATGATGAATCGGATTTTCAAACCGTTTCTAGATCAGTTTATTGTAGTCTTTATAGATGATATTCTGATCTATTCCAGAGACGATGAACAGCATGAGCAACACTTGAGAGTAGTGTTGCAGTTGTTGAGACAACACCAGTTGTTTGCTAAATTTAGCAAATGCGAGTTCTGGTTGGCCGAGGTAGCATTTCTTGGACATGTTATCTCGAGAGGTGGAGTTAGCGTTGACCCTAAGAAGGTTGATTCTGTACTTCAGTGGGAACAGCCTAAGACTCCTACTGAGATCAGAAGTTTCTTGGGTTTGGCAGGTTATTACAGAAGGTTTATAAAGAACTTCAGTGTGTTAGCATCACCTTTGACACGCTTGACAAGGAAGGATGTACCGTTTGTTTGGTCTGATAACTGTGAGAGAAGTTTTCAGATTTTGAAGAAAAGATTGACTTCATCACCAGTGTTGGTTTTGCTAGAAGCAGAAAAAGGTTATACAGTGTTCTGTGATGCCTCTAGGAGAGGTTTGGTCTGTGTACTGATGCAAGAAGGCAAAGTTGTGGCTTACACATCTAGACAGCTTAAGAAGAATGAAGAGAATTACCCTGTTCATGATCTGGAATTAGCTGCTATAGTTCATGCTCTTAAGACATGGCGTCACTACCTGTATGGTGAGACATTTCAGGTATTTACAGACCATAAGAGCCTGAAGTATATCTTCACTCAGAAAGATTTGAATTTGAGACAGTGTAGATGGCTTGAGCTGATTAAAGATTATGATGTGACAATCGATTACCATCCTGGTAAAGCGAATGTTGTAGCAGATGCCTTGAGTAGAAAGTCAAGTTCAACATCTGATGCATTTTCTATGGCATGTTTCAAGAGAGACTTGCTTGTAGATATGCGGAAATTGAACTTAGACTTGAACGTGACTGGACAGAGTGGGTTGATTGCTCAGATGCAGGTCAAACCTACTTTCTATCAACAGATTAAGGAGTTGCAACAGAATGATGATGGGTTGAGGCAAATTATGCAGGATATGTCAGAAGGTAAGAGAATAGAGTTCAGGTTTTCTGATGAAGGCATGTTGTATCTTCATGATAGGTTATGTGTACCTGGAAACAGTGAGCTGAAAGAGAAGATTCTTGAGGAAGCGCATACTTCTATGTATGCTATGCATCCAGGTAACACAAAGATGTATAGGAATCTCAAGGAGCTGTACTGGTGGTCTGGTATGAAAAAGGATGTGGCTGAATACGTGGCTAGGTGTGGGGTGTGTCAGCAGGTTAAGGCTGAGCATCAGAAACCTGCTGGTACTTTGCAGTCGCTTCCTATACCAGAATGGAAATGGGAACACATCACGATGGACTTTGTGGTAGGATTACCCAGGACACCTAAGGGTTCGGACTCGATATGGGTGATTGTGGATAGACTAACTAAGTCTGCTCACTTCCTTCCTGTCAAGTCAACCTTTGACGTTTCAAAGTTGGCCAAAGTTTATGTGGATGAGGTAATCAGATTACATGGGATTCCAGTTTCCATTATTTCTGACAGAGATCCAAAGTTCACATCTAGATTCTGGAATCAGTTACATCGTGCGTTGGGCACAAGGCTAAAGTTCAGTACAGCGTTTCATCTGCAGACAGATGGTCAATCTGAGAGGACCATTCAGACCCTTGAAGACATGCTGAGAGCATGCGTGCTACAGTTCAGAGGTAACTGGGAAGAACACTTAAGCCTGATGGAGTTTGCATATAACAACAGCTACCATTCTAGTCTTGGAATGGCCCCATATGAAGCTCTTTATGGCAGGAAGTGTAGATCGCCAGTTAGTTGGTACGAGGTGGGTGAGAAGGAAATTCTTGGACCTGAATTAATTGATATAACTACAGAGAAGATATCTGTGATCAGGGATCAGTTAAAAGCTGCTCAGGATAGACAGAAAAGTTATGCAGAAAGACGACGTCGACCTCTTGAGTTTGAGGTTGGAGACGAGGTTTACTTGAAGGTTTCACCATGGAAGGGAGTGCTGAGGTTTGGCAAGAGGGGTAAGTTGACCCCTAGGTATATGGGTCCATATCCTATTTTTGAGAGGATTGGACCTGTAGCTTATAGGTTGGATTTGCCGTCTGAGTTGGCAAATCTTCATGATGTCTTCCATGTGTCTATGCTGAAAAAGTGTCATCTCGGTACAGAAAAGATTCTAGATCCAGAACCGGCGCAGCTTAGAACAGATGTGTCCTATGTAGAAGGACCGGTGCAGATAGTTGATCACCGGATCAAAAAGCTTAAGAACCAGGAGATACCTTTAGTGAAGATTTTGTGGAGGAATCACAATATAGAGGAAGCTACGTGGGAGCTTGAATCAGAAATGCGTAACAAGTTTCCTTTTCTCTTTTAGGAATTTTGAGACGAAATTCTTATAAGGGAGGGAGATTGTTATGACCCACATTTTGTTTTAACAGTAAGTACCTTGGTTAGTGCATAATTGAACTAGTTATGTTGAGATGAGTACTTGCTTTTTTTAATAGTGTTTTGAGCTTTGAGCTAGTGTTAATGTATCATTAGCTTGTTTTCTTGTCCTGAGGTTGAGGACAAGTTTGTGCTTAATCCGTTGCCGAAGAAATCATGCGAAACCGACCTACGAGTAAAAAGATATAAGCTTTTTAGTGTGCAGGGACCTATGTGTAATTTGGGAAAGTTTTTGGGCAATTAACATCCGGCCCCCTGAGCGCCCTTCCTTATCCTTTCCTTTAGTTTTCCTTTATTAGTTCTGTTAACCGACCTTGGAACGAACGTATCATTCATTTCCTTCGGTTGCCTCCTGGGAAAAACAGAGAAGGGGAGAGGGAGAGAGCGAGCTAGAGGAGAAGCTAGGCAACCAAGCCCCTCCTTCTCCATTCTTCTTCGATTTCTTCATCTTCTCCAGCCAAATCAACCAGCTGCATCATCTTCTTCTTCTTCACCTTCTTCTTCCTCCAGCAGCCGTGAAGAAGACGACCATGGAGATGGTCTAGGGAGCGAACGGTGCTTTCCCCTCCGTTCTTTCTTCTTGCCAACTGCTTGCTAGGTCATTCCGAAGTTATAGGAGTGATTCGGGTAAGAATCGTCCACTGAATCGACCCCAATCTCCTCTTTTATTTCTATAATTTCCGCCTCTGCGCCGGTTGCACGGCGTGCAAATCCGTTTGCACGGCGTGCAACATCACAGAAAGCTGGTATAGGGGATTTCCGTTTCTGCGCAGGTTGTACGGCGTGCAAAGTCAGATTGCACGGCGTGCAAAGTTACAGATAGCGGAACGAGTTTCAGCCCAGGTGCACGGCGTGCAAATCAGTTTGCACGGCGTGCAAGTCAGTTTGCACGGCGTGTAAAGGTGCAGAAAAGTAGAACAGAAGTGCACTGAAGGTGCACGGCGTGCAGCCTAGGTGCACGGCGTGCACGCTGCTGTAAAGGGCAGAATTAGGCGTGTTTGTGGACGTTTTTCGGTGTATACAAACACACCGAAGTGGGTGAGTGGTAGTTCATTTAGAAATCATTATTTAACTCATTTTAAATGCTTATTTGCTTCAGTATCAGTTGATATGACTCTTAAACAGTGTAGCATGTACATTAAAGTATGTTAAGTTCATTGGAACTTGAAATGCATGATATGAATGATGAAAAAGAGGAAATTCCATATTTTGCAGTCGTAATGTGATATTTCTATTAAACTGTATATCTGTTAACTAGTTAATAGACATAGGTGCCCTAACACCGTAGAACCCCTCGTGAGGTTTGCACCTTGGGGTGAAACGACCTACCTAGCGTGTGTCTAGATGGTCGGTGACTCGTGTTCAACAATAATCCGTGCGTGTGTCACGGTGGCACGAGGGCAGAAAAGCAGTGTTTAACAATAATCTGTGCGTGTGTCACGGTGGCACTGGGAAAAGAAAAGAAAACACGGTTATCTAACACCATTCGTGCTTGTGTCACAAAGGTAACCCTGTGAGACTCTCCGCCTGTGTGCTCAGGTTAGAGGAGGAGTCTAGAGTACACTCTTTTGAGAGTGCAGTGAGGCCGTGTGAGCCTGAGAGTCCTGTAGCAGACCAGGACAGCAGTCAGACTTAGCATTTCCCGGGTGTGTCGCTAAGTCTTGTACGGTGGGACCGTAGCATGGACTTGTTGCGGATCTTTATATGCAGAGTACACTGCATATATTTAGGGCATAATAATAAAATGAATAAATAATCAAGTAGGTTCACAGTAAATTTGTATAATCTGTTCATCTATCTGAATTACCAATTGAAGCTTAAAAATGTGATTATTATCTGTATATCTGCTATGTCAATAGAACTACCTTGTTTGAACTGTATATATGTTTAATTTCAGTTTATAAACCTGACGAGTTGTTTAGTGATAGCTAAGTGAAATGTTATTCACTGAGCGAGTAGGCTCATCCCTCTACTCAAACATTTTCAGGTCAGCATCAGCATCAGGAATCAGAAGGATCGTTTCACCCTAACGCTTAGTCGATAGAAGGTTTGTTGTTAGTCTAGTTAGAGGTCTCTTAGTCCATCCCCCTCGATCCTCGGGACAAGGTGTGAGTGGGAGAGAGAATGTGTACACAGATGTAATTTAATGTTATGCTTTCTTTATGTTAATCAATGTATTATGCTCTAGACTTTGCTTGTATCTTCTATCAGTTTAATAAAGAAGTTTCTATAGTTTGTTTAGATCTTGTTTGCAGCTTAAACTTGGTTATCATTTAAATGTTTCTTTTTAATCGTTTTAAAAACTGACGAGTAGTTGGTTATGTGTTAATCCCATCTTGTCGCGTCTTAATCTCGTGGTTTGTGGTTAATGTGAGATTGGGGTGTGACAACTAGCATGTGCAACTAGGAAAAATATATATTCAACTTCCCAAATAGGAACTATGAATAGTGGCAACAATATCAGTATTCAAACCAACCCCCACCGCTGTAGATAGAGCTAGCTCCAACACAAGATCTAGTGAAGACACTTCAGAAAATAATGGAAACATACCAGACACAATTGGTCAATGTCACGGCCAATCAAAAGGCTTTGGAGTCACAAATCACCCACCTAGCATCTATTCAGCAGCCCCCAATAGGTATGATTGTAGGTCAACTAGAGAACAACCCCAAGCATCTAGAGTAGCTAAATGCCATAATAACAAGGTCAGGGAATGCGTACTCCACACTCCAACCTCCACTCTTGCATTTATTCCTCCTAGCAGAAATGAAGGCACCCCAGGGGGGTCCCTAGTTGCCTAAATGACCATCCGGCGATCAGTCTAGAAGAAATTCAGACATCAGATCCCCCTCTAACATAAAGCACCATCTATAACTCAACTATTGTAGCACCAGTAGTCAACTCTGGACCATCAACAACACCTGATGCACCCATGCACAAACCTCGTGTATCCTATTTGGTTCGCCTCAAGAAGACCAAGTTGGATGACATATTCATGAAATTTAAGGGAATTACGAAGAAATTCAACATTGACATCTTGTTCCTTAATGCACTAGCTAAAATGACATCCTGGTGCAAATACCTCAAGACCCTTCTATCCAATAAGTATATGACTGAGGAATGAGAGACTGTGAAGCCTATATATACAACCTCTGAGATAGATCATAATTTGATGCCTCAAAAGCAAAAAGATCCCATCTCATTTGGGATAAATTGTTTCTTAGGAGACAACACTTACCAAAAGGGACTTGCTGACCTAGGTGCAAGTACATCCATTATTCCATACACTCTATGTTAATGCCTTGGATTTACCGATCTTCTGCCCACAACTATGACCATTCAATTACCTGATGCATCCATTACAAAGACCTTGGGAATAATCGAAGACGTTCTAGTTAAGCTAGGACATGACACCTATGTCCCATGTGATTTTTTGGTAATACAAATCAAAGAGGATAATTAGTTTCCACTCATTTTGGGGAGACCATTCTTAGCCACCACAAGAGCCTTGTAGATGTTGAAGCCGACAAACTTGTCCTAAGATCAGGAAAGAAGGCTATTGAGTATCGAGTTCTTAAAGATTTAAAGAAGGTACATGAATCGATCAAAGTCTTCAAGGAGGATGGTAAGTTGGAACTGCAACAACCATATTTCCAAAATACTCTTAGAGGTAACAAGGATCAACCCTAGAGCAAGGTATGTACATCATCTAACCATGATCCAGGACTGATAGATTCAAAAGTCAAGGGTTTAGAAACCCTACTCACGCACTCTACATGAGTAATGCGATATCATCGGTCAGGTTTGCGATGTTAAAATGGGACGCTTGTTCGAAGGAAACCCATCTTAATTTCTTTTCTTCTTTTTAACTTTTGCAATTTTTGGTTAATTTTGTTTTGTTTTCTTTTTACAAAAATCTTTTAAATAAATGCCATGTTATTGACAACCCAATTAGATTGATGGACAGCTGACACAGTGCAACAAGTTCATGATGGAATTTTCCATCTGTCCATCAAACCATCCTCCTAGTCGTCCGATTGATAGTGTGAGGATCTTGCAAATCTTGTGAATTGATAAGAATGAATAGAGTGGGCTACGTGGCTTGATGAATATTGGTTATCCTTACCAGATGAGTTCCTTTTATTTTTCATAATAAATTATATTTCATTCTCTTTGATAATTTATCTTTATCTTTTACGAGAATCATTGTTCTTCAAAAATGGCAGCCTATATTATCCTAATTTCTTATCATTAATATTCATTTTCATAATATCTTGATGTGACTTAAACTTTTCAGGATGTGATGTGTGATCTTTATGGACTAGGTGGCATATCTTATGCCAGTATGGATCATAATGGTCAACTCTTCGGGTATTCCTAAAGTCTCTACTATGCATCTATAAAAGATACAAGGCACGGGGTCCAGACAGAACAACAACCTTCCCCACGAGAATCTTAAGGCCTGCATTCTTTCCTTCTCTCCCGTGACAATGCCAATGGCATTAGCGAACAGAAACATCAATGGTGACCTTCAGCATTCATAGTATGCCTCTCCAAAGACATAGGGAATATCATGGCTATCTGATTGGGAACTACAACTTTACTACTCCCAGGACACCTATGTTCCCTGGGGAGACCGCTTCATGCACCCAGTGTACTAGCATGGCCTACTTCTACCCAACCCATATCCATTCATCAATTGGTTGTTCGATCAGCAAGCCATCGCCCTCGAGATAAGATGTTGTCTAGACGTAGGCCGTGGAGAATGGGGTGCGCATTCGCGAACACCCTTGCCCCTGCCAAATAAAGATAATGGCAACTGGTGGCCAGGACGATGCCCGGAGGAGGGCCTTGCCAATAGAAGAGGGACCCATTCTTAGGGTTTCTATTGCATGCTCTTGGACTAAGAGCTCCATCCCTTTGATCCATCCCCGCCACCTTCCATATCAATTCTCCTCCATCTCTAACTTTTGTCTGCCCAGGGACAAGTATAATTTTGAAGTTGGGGTGGAGGGTGGGTGATATGTTGCCTCTACCACCTTCAACTCTAACCTTTGCTTTTCTCATCCTCAAACACTTGTTTTCCTTCCTTTATTTGCATTTGTCTTGTTTTCTGCTTTAAAACTATTCTATTTTGTGTGAGTTGTGGCCTTTACCTAGTTGACCACTTTGATGTATAGAAAAATTGGAAATATATAAATGAAAAATTCCCCTTTTTTAGATAACATGTGGAAAAAGGAAATTCTAAGGAGCAAACATGTCTTGAATAGATTTGAGCCCCGACGACACTAATTAAGCATCATTTCCCCTAGGATGTGACGATATATAGAAAGAGTAAAAAAGGTCAAGATGTGTGCCCTTGATATGACTTGCAACAAAATTGTAAGCACTTCTTTACCCTACATTAACTAAATTAACTGATATAACATGATGAGTTGATTCCAATGCAGCAATAAAACAAAGAAGCACAAGTTAGCTTCTTGTTTCCACCTTTCTTCCATCATTTCATATCTCTTTTCTAACCACAAAAACAAAAACAAATATGTATTGACTATATGCCAAACCCTAAGTTTGAGGTGGCACCCCATTTAAAAATACATCTCCCTCTCATTTTTCTTCTACATACATGGCATAAATAGAAGAGGCAAATCAGCCCAAGAAATCATGTGGTCAATGTAAATACAACCAAATAAAAGTCTCAAGCTGAATAGAGAAGAGACAAATAAAATAACTGAATCCCAAATAAAGTCTCGAGTCAAATAGAGGAGATACTAAAGAAACAAGTTTGTGCCATGTCTTCTTCTCCCCCTTTTGTCGAATTTTCATACCAATGGGACACATCAAAACTCTCCCCAAAATATCCAATCGGCCTTCACTTGTGCTCCCTTCTACCTTGCAAATACAGATCAAGAGTATTATTGAGATGGATTAATTTTTTGCAAGTTCTAGAGCCTAGAGAATGGAGAAACAAGCCCCAACAGAGGTATATTCAACTGCAGCTATGTGACATCCAAGGATATGGGTCGCTTGATTGTGTTTGGTGGAAGGGGACCACAAATTATGCTCAGTTGGAAGAGGAAGGTTGGATCCTAGTATCAATTACTTATTCTCCTTTTTTTCTTTACTTGGTATGAGAAAAGGTTTATGTTTAGAGTAGTTTGATGAGTATATTTATACCAATCTTTTCATACAACTTTATTTGCATTTAGGGGCTGCTTTGTTTCTATTACCTAGTGTTAGACTTAGATTTACTTAAATGCAATTATCTCCTCTTTTTTAGACTTTAATGTACTTTACATACTTTTTATGCAGAACCAGTCAAAATACACTTTAATGCCCACAAGGACGATCAAGCCCTCATGGTGTCACGTCTTAAGGGAAGGAAGGCCCCAAAAGTTTTACAATATCCACCCAGTCAAGCGATCGGTTCTTCCAGTCGATTGACTCAATCTACTCTCTACCTAGAGTCTTCCATATTCTTCAGTTCTGATGTACGCTCTTAGCATATAGCCTACTCTGGTTCAACTTCTACTGGTCCTCCAGAGAATCATATATGAGTTCTAGATTGAGTAACCCACGTGAGTCACCCGTTGGATCGATTGCGTGCTATGCAAATAGCTGCATTCAACCACAAGAATTCAACATTAGGGTTTTGGCAGCAAGGGTAACATCTATAAAATGATACCCTAATCTTCCATTCTAAAGGGTATCTGATCAGTGATGAGAAGTCACATCTACGTAGCGCAAACCCTAGAGAGAGCGTGGAGGAGACGGTCGTAGCGGAGGGACTGGTCTTCCTGAGCCAGATATCATGTCCCCCTATATTGTGACGTCATGCCCCCTATATTGTTCTTTCTATCTTTCTGATGTTGTCACTCGCCATGAGCTAGTAGACATTTGTGGTGTGACATGGGGACTATCCCTAACAGCCCATATTTTGTTCTAGTTTGTATCTAAACTCAACAATACTATTGTTGAACAAAGTATCATTCTGTTTATTTCTTTGCCTTGCAAATTGACAACTTGCTATGCATGTTTATTATAATCATGAATGTGCAGGTTGTTGTAATCATGATTAGAATTTCAGAACTATCTTATTAACCCCTTAAAGTGTCAGTAAAGGATAGTGACGTGATGGGGTTACAATATGCTAACGCGCTGAGAATGGTTGGTCGTAGTGAGGGAGTGTAGTCAGAATGAACTAGGAACTTGGGTGTCGAGTCTGGTGGGTTCTAAGGGAGTTTAATCCATGCATTAATCTGTATCCTATGAGGGTGCAATAGCTAAGCCTCTATTTAGTAAATTGTTACTAAGAAGTTGGATCTTGCTAGAATAATTACACACACTTTGGTAAGTGAAACCTCATGCCCTGATCCTCTTTATTACCATTTATTTACCTCTTTAATTGTTGTTTCTACTAGCAACAATTTACTTTAGTCAATCAATCAACTCTCGGTGATAAATAATTCTTTTATTAGATATGAATGTATATAAATTCTTAAAAAGATTGTCCTTTGGTTCAATCCTTAAGGTAAATATCTTTTTCAAATGATTCAAGCACAAGCCCATCTCCCACAAAGGAAAATACCCATTCCTATTCTCAATTTAAAATAGACTAACATGAGTCAACCATTTTTATAGTGACGACAAGTTTCATTTATATACTTGATATAACTATGCTAGGTGATGATACTGATCCTCTTAGAACCTTACATTGAAGGTAGTGTCACATGATCTAGTACTTCGTATCAATCCCCAAGGATCATACAAGCTTGACCCAACAAACCTTTCTACTTTATACCTGAAATGTGGGATCTATAACCCATTATTCTTTGTAAGAATAATCAAGCATCAAGACGCAAGAAGTATAAAAATGAAAAAGAAATATATTCTTTGTTGTAAAACATCAAGAGAAAATAGATACATTCACAATGAACAACATCAAAATTCATTTTGATTAAAATATTTTAGGGTACACTTACTATGATTTTCCTGTTAGAAAGTAAATAGGAGGTTAATAAGTGATATGAAGCAATTTGTTTTCACAAAGTATGAGATATTCTTACTATGATTTTCCAGTTAGAAAGTAAACATGAGGTTAATAAGTGATATGAAGCAATTTGTTTTCACGAAGTATGAGATATTAGACACTTACCATAACTAGTAGAAAGAAATCTTTTTGTTTGAGAAGAAAAAGAAGAAACACATCAACCAATAATGACATGTATACTCAATCACATTGTCTTAATAAATACTTAATAAAATATTATCATAAATTCATATAATAAGTAAGTCATAATTCCATATCGTTGTACGCTCCCCATTTCCTTAGACTAATTGCATACTAGAAATGTAGTTGGTTGTTTGATCATGGTATTAACACATGCCTACAAAACCTGATTGTATCCCCCCTCCCCCACCCACACACCAAAAAGAAAAAAATCAGTGAAGAATATTCTTCAGTTACTCTTCATTCATTTTATCTCACTACTACAACTAAAAGTTGGAAGGCCCTAAAGCAAAGAAAATGCCAGTAAACATCGTCTATGGTCTCCATCATGCGCTTTATCAAAGGTTTTATTCCTTTTGACTATAAAATTTGTTTATCATGTCACTTTGTAGTGAAGTGATATCTTATGGGAATTGCATAGAATAACTTTCTTTAGACCAATGTGTTTTATTAAAGGAGAAGAAAATAGGAGGTAAAAAGTAGAACAGAACCACTAGCTTACTATTAGAAATAGGTTCATGAACACATTGTCGCGTATCCTTACGGGAAAAATGTTTAACCAGTAGTAGCTGTTTGGTTATAAGAATATAAAGAAATCGACATTTAGCTATTCGAGTTGTGCCTATTTTTCATGAAACGCACAAAATTGTATTTTATGCTTGATGTGATGGATTTAGTGAACTAGGAGTCAATGTACCCCATTGAGGGTTATGAAGTGGATTCTGGCATCTAATACATGTAAGATTGAAATCGGAATCCAATATCTACATTGTATTTGAACATTTTGGGATTAATCTATGTATCCTACTATCAAAAACAAAAGTAAACTAAATCTCTATCTATAATAAACTGCAATTGAGTTCGTAATACTACCCGTATTTAGATGAGCGCAAATGAGAGTAATATCCAAAAGGAAAGAGACACAAATCTGTACCCAGAGGCGCACTACCCTTGTCTTCATAGATCTAGAATGAATGGAAGGTGGATACCCAATGCCACACCGATCATTTGAAACTGACAGGCAACAGAACAGATCTGAGTCCGTCGACATGCACGGTACACGCGTCCACTTTTTGTGTGGCACGACTTTAGGCTACGCTTCTGAACCAAAAACAGTCTTTTTCTACTTAATGAACGAGAACTCTGCATAAGGCACTAGCTAGATACTACAATCTTTTGAAACATAGAAGAAAATTATATTCTTATTGCATGGAATTCTTTAATAAGCTGACCCAATGAAGGAAGTTTCAGTTTCGGCTTTTTTCATTTCGCACATGAAGTATGTTTATTCAATCTGAATATCTGATAATGACTTCCAGTGGGGACCAAGCCACGCCGAGACGTTCTGGAATCTGCAATAAAGGTAAAACTTATGTCTAAAAATTTCATAAGATATTACACTGTGACATTAGCATCATACGTGGAGTTTTCTCTTCCAGTTGATGTGGTAGATATTTCCATGTCCCGTGCTAGTAATAGCCGATAGGTGATATACACTCGCTTTTTCAAGTTATATAAGGTCAAGACTGAATCGAGTCCAACGTACCATTATTCCAGTATAATTGGCTCAGCATCAATAGTCGTGTGTTTTGTAATTTGTTCTTGCTTAGTATAGCGGGAACGAAAAGTGTGGGTTCTAAAATGTAGAAATGTGATGTATGTATTTAAAACTACATTATTCTTATTTAGTTTTATTAATTTGAAACTCATTGGATCTGACTTCTTTTATTTAATTAGTTTGTAGATATACTAATAGTTTATTCCCTTCTTATCATGACGCAAATATCATGGTGCGTACTCCTAAGAGTTACCTGGCCCTCAAAATGTGTGAAGCAGGATCTCAGGGAGGGATTGGTTGAAGTATAATATCACGGGTAAGGAGAGAGATACTTTTCAGTACACTAGTCACCACATGTGTGTCACTCGCGTGGAAAATAAAGGTAGATGCTATTCGGTCGTAAAAGTTTCTAAAGATGCTTCTAAACACATCAGCGGTGATACCATTACGACTGATACTACCAACAATTAAAAAATATTTTCCTCCAGAAAGCTATACTAACAACACCTGCAACAGCTTTACTCCCTAACCAGACCAGCGGCGTCTACGGCGCAGGTAGACTGATAAACACATAGGACGACGCCGTTGTGGTCTTCTTCAGGCATCAACAAGATTCAAATAGGAACAAGAGTTTTGATGTAGTAATAGACTATGACAAGAAATCTAATATCTACATAGAACACGGATGGACATATATGATAACATTGTTAAAGTTGAAGCCAGAATGGACCGTCTTCGTCAGGCCCATGGCTGATAGGACCCTGATAGCATGGGTTATGAATTTCAACAACGAAACCCCAACATAGCTATACCCACTTTTCTTCTTGAAAGATGACAACATCTCCACTAGTTCAGACTCTATTGATCAGTTGTTTGTCCCAGATAAGCAGCAACCTACAGAAGGTACCAGAATCAATCACATTGAGATCTCCTCCACCCAGACAACACCAATAAATTCTGAGGAAGAAGACGCTGCATCATCAGTGCAACAACTCGCCACAATCACAGACAGGTACAAACTAGCAAACTCTACAACTATTTCTTATCCATCTTCCTTATATTCATTCAAGTATCTGAAATATCAACTGAACAAGATTACAACATCTCCACATTCATATAACCAAAACTTCCCACCCCTCAGTTAGGTTTCAGCCACTAACCTCACTGTCACCACATTCAAACACAACACCACTTCATTTGCTTGGCAGCGAGCTCCTCCTAAGCACCACTTCCGCGCTCTGCATTGCACCGGATGTTTTAGCATAAAACACTAAAGGTCTCAATGCACCGCACCACCGCGCTGCTACATCTGGAACAAACCAGGTCACCTCTCATACAAATGCTACTATCGCAACACCCATTCCCTAGAAGATCGCAACACCTTTAGCAGGATAAAGGAAAAACCTCATATAACAGCTACACTTTCCAACAGATCTCAGCATAATACGAGATTTGACAAACTAATCACAGACCTCAACCCAATGTCAAAGAGATTACCACTTACAACTCTTTTGCTTGTCTCTACCCAACGGAGAAGATATCGACACCCTCTCACTCTTCACATGGACATGTACATCTCCACCAACAACATCCTATAAAACCCACCATTAGGTTCAAACATGCACCTTCTACACCACCCAAGAAAAAACATCACACTTGTGCTCCCCCTAAACTCTCATCCCAAGCGTTACCTAGTGGCCCTCCCCCCCCCTCGCTTCACCATGGCTCCCACATTACACCTGGAGAAGGAGTTTCCTTTTGATATTCTGGACAAATCCATGAGACTCTTGAAAGTCTTTACGAGTAGGAGTATTCTTGTCACTATCACCAATAACATCGAATATAACACAGTTAACATACTCTATTTGACTCGTGCCATAGCACTTTTGCTCCCTAGTCACACTGTCTGTAAGCCCAAGATCCTCTCACCTTCCCAGATCCTCTACTCTGTCCCAGAAGGAACAAAGCTTGATCATCTCTTTGGTCAAGTTATGACCATTCCCTACGACACCAGTTTTATCCAAGCCAACATAACTTGTTGGACACCTGAACATGGGTCATCTCTAGCTGGATCTGGTGGCTCAAGCTGGGTAGCGATCGTTGATCTTCCACCACACCTCTAGGAGGTTGAAGTTTTCAGAGCTATCTCCCACTCCATTGGAGCTACACTCCAGTTCGTCATCCAGGACACTCTCCAACCCACACAGTACATCAAAGCCTTCTGTGTCTTTTCCATCAAACAAGCTATTACCTTCCCGCATCTTTAAAGATCCGGTTGGGTGAAAAAAATGTATAATATTAAGCTTATAGCGGAGAACCCAACAGCCATCAAAACCACCTTCTCTCACATCATTGTACACCCCCTCCTGGTACTACCCTACGAACACCAAAAAACCCTTCCCAAACATCAAAAAACCTTCTGATAGAAACATGGTTTGGGAAAGAAAGAGCACCACCACCATGTCTGCAGAAGAAACCAATCGATCAATCAACAATAAAAGACCCAGAACCTTGTCACTGTCAACTGACAGTACTTACAACACACTACAAAATTCCTTCAAACCTCTCCCCTTCCACAACAACAGCATAGACTCAACTATGGATATCGATTTTGAAACCGTTCAAAGGTTGAAGATAGCCATTATTGATGAGATACGATCATCGCAAAGTTTGAAGCCGAAAAGTAAGGGAAAGGCTCTAAGAACCATCCAATCCATCAACACCATGTCTACCACACTAGAAGATCTGACTAGAAGAAACTACTTCGCTACTAAAGAGCCAGGTACATCTTCACATCCCTCACCATATCATGAGATTATTTTCAAGCCTTTTATACCTGATTCTACATCTTCTGATATTGACAACAACTATATAGATATTATAGAAGATATAGCTTCATGGCTTGATATACAACCCTTCACAAACTTTGTTGACAAAATAGACATCACATATGATGATGACACTCGAGCCCACAAGGCCCTCGATAACATAGAAAACTATATGAATTGGATAAATCACAGACAAATGCACGATTCATATACTTTCATTGAAAACTTACATATCTGTTAATAGCCATTGAATACTTTTGACTGCTTCCTTTGTTGTTCCAATGAAGATCACTTCCTAGATTGTTTGTGGGGCTTCCAGTGTCAACAGAAGAAAACAAATCCGTAGGTACATCTACAAAAATAGCATCAACATCATCACTATCCAAGAGACAAATCACCTATGTCACCATTTGCTCTCAAAACTATAGGAGGCAAACACATCAACTCTTGGCACCAAATCCCATCACTAGAATTCAAAGGAGGTTTTCTCATAGGCCTCAATAGCAACCTCTTTGACATCACACACTCAAAATTCCGTAGGTACTCCATCACCCTTCACATCACTTACACCACATACCATTTCAGTTGGATCTTCACTGGCATTTATGGAGAGCCTAGCACAAACAAATCTGATTAC
This sequence comes from Alisma plantago-aquatica, assembly GCA_963693085.1. Taxonomy (NCBI): domain Eukaryota; kingdom Viridiplantae; phylum Streptophyta; class Magnoliopsida; order Alismatales; family Alismataceae; genus Alisma; species Alisma plantago-aquatica. The sequence goes on along the minus strand of OY856412.1, from coordinate 166,476,850 downwards.
ATGGCTCTAGTTATGCACATTATGGAAAAATATCATGATAAACCCTAGCTCATTGGTGGGGATCTCAACCTTACCACACAACCATCAGATAGGCTTAGCCCCACTTCATCCGTAAGAACAATGCATCCTACAGACTATGCTTTCCTTCAACTCATCACAAAACACCATATGATAGATATCCCACCAACTAATGTCCGCTATACTTGGAATCAAAATCATACTCGGGCTAGACTTTATCATTTCATCTGCTTCACATGATGGGAAGATCATTACCCACATTCCTATGTCACAGTTGCTCACTGACCTATCTCTGATCACTTCCCCATCATCATTGATATAAAATAGGATAGATGGGGGCATAAACCTTTTCATTTTGAAAACTTCAAGATTTCTGACCCTACCCGTCTGGATCTCTACAAGAGAACTTGGGCAGCAGCTGATAATCACACTAAGGACACTGGTTACCACATCCATAACAACACTAAAAACATGAGGAGAAACTTGAAAATATGGAAGAGAGAAAATATTGGAAACCTCTCACACAAACTAGCCGACCTAGAACAACAACACATTTTCATTGATAATGACCCATCTATTGACCCGGACCTCAACCTCACTATCAATTATAAACTAGAACATGTCAAGAACTACTTGGACACCATCTAGAAACCACGCACAAAAACAAAATGGGCAAATGAGGGTGATAAAAATACCAAATTCTTCCACAAAACTTGCAACAACAATGCGCAAAAAAAACATCATCTCTAGACTGAGCATAAATGGAAGTATAACATCTAATAAACACATGATCACTAGCCACATTGTCCAACACTTCAACTATATCTTCAACACTGGACACAATCCTTTGATTCTTGATTTCATAAATTGGAAATACATTTGTAGCCACACTATCCCTTCACCTCATCACATTATCAATCACTTTACCCTAGAAGAACTTGATGAGGCAATCCACTCGCTTGGTAAAAACAAATCCTCGGGCCCTGATGGACTTAACACAGGATTCTACCTAGCCAATTGAAACCACATCAAGGGAGATTTTATGCACCTCCTTAAAGCCATCTACCATAACACCAATGTTCACAATCTCATAAAAAACATTAATCAAACAAACATAACTCTCATAACAAAGGTTACTCATCCTGATCTAATCACACAGTTCAGACCCATTGGCCTCATCAACACCTCCTATAGATTTTTGCTAAGGTCCTTTCCAATCACATCAAACCCCAACTAGAGAGCATCATCTCTCACAATCAAAATGCTTTCCTAAAAAATTGAAGCATACATCATGCCTTCATCATGGTAAATAAAACTTTGCAACTTTGTCACAAAAATAAAATTCATATTCTATCCATCAAACTAGACTTTGAAAAAGCCTTTGATTACACAAACAGGGACTACCTCATTAGAGCTACGTTGAGATATGGTTTTCCAAATGTCTAGAACAACTAGATCTGTGCCTACATCTCCACAAACTTTTTCTCCACCATCATCAATGGTTCTCCCTTAGGCTACTTCCACAACACAAATGGCCTTATACAGGGTGACCCTCTCTTCCCTTATCTCTTCATCATTGTTACGTCCATTCTCATAAATATGATCAAGCTTGGTACTACACACAATCTTATAGCCTCTTCCCCAGAATGCCACAAGAAAATCATTCAATTCACAGACGATACCATGATTCTTGTCAAACCAAAAGACTCTACCATCATCAACATTATTCACATAATTGGACTCTTTTCCTATATATGAGGTCTGAAGATCAACCTTACTAAATCCTCCATCTTTGGAGTCAACACCCCACCTGATCTTATCAACATATACAAAAACCTTCTCAAATGTAAGATTGAAAACTCCCCATCAACTACCTTGGTCTACCAATTACACCCCACCCCATCACTCACTCTATATGGAACCCCATCATAGAACAGATTCAGCAGAAACTCTCTTCCTGGACCAATCACTTTCTCAACCTAGAGGGTCGTCTCTCCCTATTGAACAATCTCATCACACCCATCACCCCCCACTACCTCAGTTGTATTCCTCTACCGAGTAAGACTCTCAAAATCATAGACACCATCAGAAGGAACTTCCTATGGAATAACTACAAAGAAGACAATCCAAATAGGAAAATTCATCTCATCAATTGGAGCACCATCATTGCACTGATCCAATTTGGAGGGTCGGGCATCATAAACATAAAAATACATACCATCTGCCTTATCACTAAGATCATAAACATCCTCTCATCTGGAACCAACAAGGTTTAGAAGAAATTCATCCTCCAGAAATACTATAAAAATAAACCTCCCTGGCACCACACTAGTAACAACTTGTCTTCCCCATTATGGAAGTACATCAATAAAAATATGACACCATTAAGAATCTCATATTCAACCCCCCCCGGCATGCACACCATAATATCAACTTCTAGGTGTATCCATGGTACCATCATAACACTATTCAAAATCTAAACACACGCCTTCATATCCCATCATTGCTGAAAAACCTCAATATTGCTAAAGCTCTCCAACTGCTCACTAGTAACAGGCAAAAATCCCTAAAAATCATTTTCAAAATCATTTTAATAACAATACCTTGAGAGATATAATCCATTAACTTGAATACAACACCAATAGAAGGATCTCTTGGATTTGGGGACAATATTACTCCCTGAAAGCAGCCTACAATCATCTTACTCATAGGGGGCATAATTCTAATATGTCTGGCATATGGAAGACAAAATGGCCGCAAAACACAATATCTTCTATTGGTTGTTCTCTTTCAACAAAATCCCTACAGACCAACATTTAACCAGTAGAGGGTTCTTGAGACCTACCAGATGTTACCTTTGTAAGAGAGATGAAGAAACCACACAATACCTCTTCATTAGTTTCTCTATCATGCTACATCTTATGTACAAATTTTTCCCACATCATTCTGACACTAGCAACCTCCTCCAACCTTCCTTTATCACTAGGATCAAGCCCTTACCACAACATTCAAGATTTCCCCCTGAAGACTTGTTCATACATATCTTTTGGAATATCTGGCTAGAGAGAAATAATAGGAAGTTCAATAAAATCTCAAAACCTACCCAACTTATACTAACCAACATTAAGCATTCTATATTTGTACAATTACATTACAAGATAGGCCTCTACATCAACCCAGGTGATAGCTGCTGAAGACGATCAAGGTAACATGTTTGGTGATCACAATGGTGGTGGATGCTAGTCTCTGGAGGACATCATTGCTGACGACACAGGCTTCTGATGCTATGACCATCACATAGACAAAACCTTGCTATCTTAGCTACATCTATTTACTTTCTGTTGAGGCCTATGTTAAGGGGTGCCTCCCCCACACACATTTTTACTTCTACTCTTCCTCGTTTGTTTTCCATCTAGAATGCCTGGACAACATGGCTACATCTATGTCTGTTGTCATCATTTTGAACATTTTCTATACTCTTTGCTTACAGACATTTTGTTTGTAAGCATCGTTTTTCATCTTTAATGCATGGACTCTTTATAAAAAAAATAGAGTCTTAATTTTTCTTCAATCATGACTTTTAAAATTAAGAATAAATCACAACTTTATGAGTTGATATTATAAACTATATACCACATTCACGATGTATAAAAATCTATAATGGATAGAATATTATCTATTATAGTACTAATTAATTTTGTATAAGTAAATGTAATAACGTTGGGTAGAGCACATTAAAAGCTGATTTTTATATTGCCTTGTGTTTCTTTAGAATTTTTTTTCATATTAAAGTGTTTGTACTTTACACCATGGATCTACATGGCTACATCCCACAAGAACGAAAGCATTTTCCCATTATGGCTTTGTCATGATGATTTTTGTGTACCTAAATTCTAAGAATGTTACCAAATGCTTAATATAACACTAATTAGTATGGTCAAGCTATTTATGGAAGAAAAGAGAATGTGCATATATATATACATATATATATATATATATATATCAAATATAAAATTTTGATATATGCAATATATGTTCCATAGAAAGGTATATAAAACCTACTACAACGGCACAAAAGAGCCATTCCAAAGGCCAACTACAAAAAGTGTCATACTACCTATATGAATAGGGTTTACACTACACAATTTTCTAATCATTTATCAAAACCATAAATTGGTGGAGTGTGTATAAAAGTAATCATTTAGTATGATCTTTTCTTGACTACTAGTTTGAGAGAAAAGCAAAAGTATATTTTCTTGGCAAGAAGATCTAAAAAAACATTTAAGTTGTTCTAAAGATGTAATGTCAACGAAAGTTAGTCAGGAAGGATGCTAGGGTTCAGGAGCTCTGGAAGAGGCGACGACTAGGGGGCTGAGGAGAAGGAGGAGGTCGGGGGCATCGTCCCCCAGACGGTTCGGATCCAGGGAGAGAAGCAGCGCATGGAGATATTGACCAGGATACCATGCTGATGGACAGCGATGCTAATACAACGGATAGGATTCTCCATGATCACGTCCGGAGCAGTCAGGAAGGAAACAGAGAAAGAGAAAACATAGCACTCCATAATATCGACATCAATCTGCAATATGCCTCGTACGCGGCGACTCAGCCAAAACAACAACCACAACCTACTCAATCAGCATCCCACATGGATTACGAGGGTGGAGTCCTAGGAGCGGCGGAGTTTCCAGATCTGTAGGGAAACAAGAACAACAAGGAGCAAAGGCCAGCAACACATACGCGACCGAACCCAAGAGTCATGATATCATATAGCGATATCACAGGAGGAACAAGCATATCTATAATGGGATTCGAGGACACCAAAGTCATTCTGAACAAAGAGGATATTAGGGTTGCACTGCAGGATGGAACCCCCCACATGGAGATCAACCCCAACAAATATGGACAGTTAATGAAGGTGTGGTGTTACACAGTTATCGTGAACATACTTGGAAAGGAAGTCGGATTCATGGCTCTGCAGACTCACATCAAGGCCATGTGGAGTCCAATAGGAAATATGCGACTGATAGATCTGGAGAATAATTATTTTTTGGTTCAACTATTGCAGGAGGACGATTATATCAAGGCCTTAACCGACAGCCTTTGGCCAATGATGGGTTCGTATTTGTCGGTACAACCTTAGGACCCAGAGTTCATCCCCTCAGACATTAACCCTAGGTACATGGTGGCCTGGGTTAGGATCCCTAAATTACCAATCTTCCTATATCAGCAGAGGATCCTGGAGGAGATAGGTGATACTCTCGGATCTACTGTAAAATTTGATAATGATACCATCCTCAAGAGACAAGGGAAATTTGCAAGAGTGGCGGTCAAGATGGATACCTCAAGACCACTTATCCCATCGATTGTCATCCAAGACGAGAAGTATTACCTGGAATATGAGAACCTTCCCACAATATGTATGTATTGCGGCAAAATCTGTCATAAGGAAGACAACTGCAAGGTGAGGGCAGAGGCAGAGACAGCAACAAAAAAACCAACTACGAAAGGAACCACGGAGATACCTGTTATTCCCATACCCTCGGGTGACTTCACTACTGTGATGCATGCAAAGCCCATGCAACGTCGTCCACGCAAGCCACCTGCAGCACAAGGTCGAACCACCAGCAACAACATGTTCGCACCTTTACTTGATGAAGAGGCATCTCAGGAACCCCAACTGAACCATTAGGAAACAACTGATCGAATCACTGGAATAGACTGGAGAGCGAGGAAGGAGGCAACAAGAAGGAACAATCAAACAAACAGAACACAGCCAAGAGGTCATCCCCTAAATCGTATTCCAATTCCTAAAGGGACCTCGGAGACTAATAGGAGAAAGACTAGCCAACAGGGAGGAAAGGAAAATAATCATCAAGCCACTAACATATCTGAGGACACAGTAGTTGTCACTGGAAATGGGGAAAAGGAGGCATTGAGTCTCTCCTTTTGCTTCGGGTAGGTTACCCCATTACCTGGTAACAATAGGAAGATAGGGGGTACTAATAATCCTCCTCAAGGAGGGGGATCAGTTGGTATCCATTTAAGGAATTGCAAAATTTGTACTAGGATGGATGTTCTAATTATAGGAACAAGGAAAAGAGGGAAACAATTCCATGCAGAGCAGGAGAACTAGGAAGAGGAGGGTGAAGCCAACCCCTTCGTCTCTAAAACATCTGTTTAATGATCTGTGCAACTTGGAATGTCCAAGGTGTAGGTAAGGAGGACATTCAAAATGCTATCTGCTAGTACAAGAACAGTCTCAGCATTGATATCCTGGCCATCGTCAAGCCTCGTACGAGTGGAGTCACGGCAGACCGCATCATCAAGAAATTAAATTTTGATGAATCTCACCGAGTGGAAGTGATTGGCTTTGCCGGTGGAATCTCGGTTCTTTGGAGAAGAATCATAGGTAAAGTGGAGGTCTTGGCACTTCACCACCAGTTCGTCCACTGCCTTGTAAACAACTAGATGTTGATCATGTTTGTTTACGCTAGTCCGCAGCAACACAGAAGGAGATTCTTATGGAATCATTTGAGTACCCTTGCGACAGCCTCGTCGCTGTCGTGGATGGTACTCGGTGATTTCAACACCATTCTTACACCAGAGGAGAAAAGCGGGAGTGGTCGAGTTCACCTTTCTAGTTGTCGTGAGTTCGCTGAAGCTTTGGCCCATGTTGGGTTGGAGGACTTGGGGGCCTCTGGTCCTCAGATGACATTCAAACGGGGCTACCTCCAGGAATGTCTCGATCGAGCAATGGCCAACCGGGAATGGATTGAAGCCTACCCCAACACCACGGTTGAAGTGTTGCCAAGAAGTGGCATCTGATCACATGCCAATTCTGATTAAAATCAACCACTGCTAGCAGTCCTACACCCAACATCTCAAAACGAACAGCATGTGGACAACACAGGATACCTTCTCGGCCTTCTTCCAGGAGCAGTGGAATGCTAACGAGGAATTCACTATACCAGCAGACAATTTTATGCAAGCAGCAGGTAAGTGGGACAAGGAGGAACGCAAAAAAGAAAGAAAACATAAGAACTTTTTGCTAGCAGCATTAACCAAGAAGCAAGGTGAGCTGAGCAAAAATTATTCAGCAGAGCTAGATAAGCAGATCGGAACTATTCAATGTGAATATATGGATATCCTCGGGAAAGAAGAAGCTGAATGGCAGCAAAATCCAAGGTGCGATTGGCTAAAGTTGGGCGACTCGAACACTTCCTATTTTCAAGCTCTGGTTAAAGCAAAGAGAAGGATAAATGTAATCTCTAAACTGAAGAACGAGAGAGGCATTTGGGTGGAGCAGGAGGTGGAAATGGAGACTCTTATTAATAATCACTTCAAGACATTATTTACTGATGACAGACCAGCTGGTTTGTGCCCTTCCCTGAATCAGTATATTGGTTCTTTCCAAGGTTGGTCGCCAGATATGGTTCAACAAATTGGTAGTCCCCCAATTGTAGAAGAAATCTTTGAAGTTCTGATCCGCATGAACCCAGTGAAGGCCCCTGGCCCTGACAGGATTGATACGGGGTTCCTTCAAAAGAACTGGAATCATATCAAGAAATCTTTACATTTAACGATTCTCAAGTGTTTTGCAGGTCATCAAATATCACAATAGATGGTGAAATCTACACTTGTCCTAATTCCAAAGACTAATACCCCAGAGCATTGGAATCACCTCAGGTCGATAGCCCTAAATAATGTGAGCATGAAACTGCTTTCCAAAATCATCGTGGAGCGCATCAAACCTTTCCTTGGCAATTGGATCTCACCCAGCCAAACAAACTTCATACCAAGCTGACGAATCACAAACAACATAATTTTGCTACAGGAGGTGATCCATACAATGGGAACCAGAAGAACGGGGCAGAGATGTATGATGTTAAAACTAGATTTAGAAAAAGCCTATGACCGGATGCGGTGGGATTTTATACACGACACTCACCAGAGAACACCCATCCCACCTTCCCTCATTACTGTGATTATGAACATAATCACCAGTGGAGAGATTTCCATCTCGTGGAAAGGGAAGCTATTGCCGTCCTTCAAAGCATCATGGGGAGTCCGCCAGGGAGATCCATTGTCACCATATTTATGTGCTCTATGTTTAGAGTGTTTTTTTTTTGGTTAAGTCAGGAGGTCGTCTATTCATCTCACCCTCCTCGTGTGAGCATATAAAAGATTCAAATACAGCTCCTGCTTATAAAATGCAGGTCGAACCCCCACTTGACCATCCCATATCACAAAAACCACAGCAAAAAAATCCCGATCATACAAGACGAACACAAGACAGACTCAAAAAACAACCCAACCAAGGCATTAGGGATGCTTAATCTTCAAAACCACGTAAGGTGTGTGGTTTCTCTCAAGAAAAGCCATACCTCGAACTCTGGCCGGAAAACTACTAGGATCGGAAATCACGATCAAATCCTGACTGCGGACACCCCATTTACCAATCTCTCTGGGAATGGGATTGATGGCCCTATGAACAAGCGATCCTACAATACCTTCATCCTCCATGTAGCTCTTTAACTCCCTGACGATACGAGATAACCTCCAAGGAATACAAGCAGTGCCCCATAACATGTGATATGTATTCTCATCATCTAACTCCACCACAGCAATCCGCAGGGATTGATTCTCTGCCAACTTCAACCCTACTGCACAAGCTTGAAGGGACGCAGAAAGATGATCATTTGCTGTTAACCATGCTCTAGCAATCTGACAAATAGCAGCCCGGTGATTCCTGATGATACTAGCCATCCACCACCTGTAATGACCAGAAGAATCTTTGCTTCTACCAATCGTGACGTTCATCTTCAAAGAATTGAGGTCGGGGGTCGTCCATCTCATAAGGTGAACTTCTCTAAGAGCATAGTTAGGGTCATCAATGCCGTAATGATTAAGGCGCCTATGATCCTCCGGCTGAGCAAGGACGCGGAACCACCTCTTTTTCAACATAGAGTTGAGTTGTGCGATCATGCAGTTCATATCACGGGCAATAGGGGTCTTACAGCCGTCATATCTGGCACGACATATCCATCTCCAGATATAGAAAGGAGTAAGCGTAGCAAGGCAAGCTACAATCCACTCCATAACAATGGACGATCTCCCCCGCGAACAGAGAGACAACAACTCGGTTGTGTCACGTGGTCGGGCTCTAGCAGTAAGAAGAGAGAACTTGTTCAAGAAAGTAACAGCAAGGTTTCCATGAAAGAAAAGGTGATCCATATCTTCAATATTGGGTTCATCGCAGAATTCGCATCTAGAAGACATAGCAATATGGCACCTAATAATGTTGTCATCGGTTGGAAGAGCTCTATGGAAGAGCTTCCAAATGAGCGTGCAGGCCTTGGGCGCGTCAAGGTACCAAAGCTTCTGAGCGGCAGAAGGAGCATCACTGTGATCCATAGTCAAGATCTTCTTCACAGATTTAATAGTAAACTGACCCGTCACCTCCGGACACCAAACAAGCATATCATCATCTTCATTTATCTGTTGGTCTGCCTTCTTGATCAGATTAATTCCGTCCTCATCGAGAAGCTGCCTCAAGGATATCCAGTCCCATCCCTCGTTATGGATCCAGAAGTCACAAATGAGGAAGTGATGGTTACGATCACTGGTATGAAAGGCATGATCAAAGAGTCTCTCATCACACCATAAGGAATCCCAGAAAGGGATATGACCCTTCCCAACTCGCCATCTGCAGTAAGGAAGAATCATAGGGAACAGATTCCAAATATGTTTCCAGTAAGAAGAAGCAGAAATACTGTATCTAACATTGTGCGGATATAACTCAGATCTACTGTGCGCCCTGCTCGCATATTTCTCTCTACAGAATCTTGCCCAAATCGTGTCCTTTGCTAAAATCTCCCAGCATGCTTTTGCCATGAAAGCTTTATCAACAATTCTCGTATTATGAAGGCCCAAACCACCATACTCCACAGGCTTAGCAACCTTGTTCCAGCCGATCCACGCCTTACGATGGTGATTTTCTCTATCTGCCCAGAGAAACCGAGCAAGGATAGCGTCAATACGATCAGAAACTCCACAAGGGATACCAATGGCAGCAGCAGTATGGACAGTCATCAACGAGAGGACATGAGCAATGAGCAACCTCCGACCAGCAAAGGAGAGGAGCCTGGACTTCCAGGATGCCATCTTCTGTTTAATCTTCTGAAACAGACCCTCAAAGTCATTAAGAGCATATCTACCCATTCTGATGTTAACTCCCAGATAAAGAAACGAATCCGTTGTAGTGTCTATCTCAAGAGTGTGCGCAATGTTGGAGATGATTACATCACTCTTGCTGCCCACCGTGCATATGGACTTTGCACGATTGATCTTCTGTGCGGTTGCTGCTTCATAAGCCTTCATAATCTATTGTACACGTTGCAAAGTGTCAGGATGAGCATTTAGGAACATCACCACATCATCCGCATAAAGAAGGAAGAGAGGTGCAGAGCCGTTGCCGCGAGTGCGGAATCTGTCCAACTTGTGAACATGGTCAATGTGATGGATGTATCTACTAAGAAGCTCTTCATAGATGATAAACAGAAAGGGGGAGATCGCATTCCCTTGTTTGAGGCCCCTGAGCATGGGAAAGAAACCGTCATACTCACCCCCGATGCAGACTGTAGCCCGCGCATTTGAGAAGAAACTAAGGCAAAGCATGCAGAAATCATCCGAGAACCCAAATCTCATCATGATCTTCTTGAGAATAGGCCATTCGACCCTGTCAAAAGCCTTCGACATATCTAGCTTGATCATCAAGTTTGGCTGCTCTCCGCCCTTGTGAATATCATGCATTAACTCTTTGGTCATCCTGATATGGTGAGTGATCTCCCTGCCATGAATGAAAGCTGCCTGCTCCTCAGAAATAACGGAAGGCATCAACTGGGCCATTCTGTTACTAACGACTCTAGCAAGAATTCTCAAGGAAACGTTTTCAATGGATATAGGACGGAAGTCTTTCTCAATCTTTTTAGGATTCTCGACCTTCGGAACAAGAAGGATTCTGCAGCTAAAGAGACTCCGGTGACAAACAAGGCCTTTAAAGAACATCTCAGTCATCTTCATGAAGTCTATCTTAATGGTATCCCACATAGCAATATAGAAGGGAACAGTGAAACCATCGGGTCCTGGGGCAGTGTGCGTATCCATCTGCAATAGAGCAACACGGACCTCATCCTCCATAGGAATAGCGGTGAGGGAGTTGTTATCATCCATAGAAATCATCTCAGGAATAGTCTGCAACATCTCATCAAGGGCATCTTCATCGTACGTGGAACAGTCTTTGTAGAAATCACTGTAGTGCTCAGCTGCGAGCTTTGTGATCTCACGAGGGTCATCGAAAAACGAACCGTCATCCAGCAGCAAGCTGCGAACACTGTTATGCTTCCTCTTAGCCTTGACGATTGCATGATAGAATCTAGTGTTCCTTTCACCTTCATTGAGCCAGCTAATACGAGATTTCTCTTTCTAGATGCATTCTTCGGTATCCAGGACCTCCTGAAGCTCATATTCCGCTTTTCTGAGATTTGTTTCATTTTCTAACAAAGGATTGTCATCATAAGCAATCTGGGTAGTGTGAACAATATCTTCCAGATCTTTTTTCCTCTGCTCAATATCACCAAAATTCTGCTTATTCCACGTCTTAAGGGCTTCTCTGACCATCTTGAGCTTGAAGTAGAAAGACTCGGACGGGTTCCCCCACGAAACCAAATCCCAAGTCTCATTTATAAGGTTACGACAGCTCTCATGGCTTAACCACATCTGCATAAAAGAAAAAGTTCTTCGGCCTCTGAAGTTTCTCATAGTCCCAGGCTGGTAAAGAATAGGGCAGTGATCAGAAACCCTGAATCGGGTAAGGTGTGAAGACAACGCATTAGGAAACTTAGTGCACCATGCATCATTAAGAAAAGTTATGTCCAGTCTCTCCCAGATAGTAGGGGTACCGTGCTGCTTGTCAACCCAGGTGAACTTGCTACCTTCAAAAGGGGCCTCCCTCATATTTACATCATGAATAAAGGAGTTGAACTCCATAATCTCTTGGAAACTTCTGTCAAGTCCCCCTCTCTTTTCCGCGTTGTCTCTAATGATATTAAAATCACCCGTAATCAGCCAGCCTGCATCCCCCATCATTGTAGAAAGATCAATGATATCCTCCCAGAGATTCCTTCTAGTCACATGATTGCAGCTTGCGTAAACCATAGTAACAAAGAATTCAGAATTTGCCTCCACATTAAGCTTTAAAGTAATATGTTGTCTATGCATTCGGACCACAGTAGGGTTTAGCTCCTTGTCAACGTAGAGCCAGAGCTTTCTACCTTCCACCTCATTGCTGGTCGTCCAGTCAAGCCTAACAATATCAAGCAGCTCCTCCGCAACTAGTGCATGGAGAAAAGGTTCGGCAATGCAAACAATCTTCGGGGAGTGTCTTCTACAAAGCCTGCCCAGGACTTTTCTAGTTTTGTTATTCGTCGCTCCTCTGATATTCCAGAATAAGATTTTAGAGTCCATAGATTTGGATCTAAGATCACACTACTGCTAGCAGCCGATTCAGCAAACTTCTCTTTCTCTATCGACCCAGTCATCATCCGAGAAAGGAGTCTCGCCTTCAGAAAGTCGTCTTCTGTGTCCATGCGAACGCTGACCATGCACCCGACTATCAATCTGAGAAGAAGGGCCCTCTTCACAAGGAAATCTTGGTCGATGCCTGCTACCATTATAATCTGTGCTTGAACTCCCATCGCCTAAATGAATGAAGTCTTTCACACTGCTCAGCTGTAGACGGACCCTATTACCTTCACCATCGAACACAACTCTACTGTGTTGTGTCACACGCTGCTGTTGGCTATCTTCTTCTCTGACTGGCTCATCTTCAACGGCAAGCAATGGCTGCTCATCCTTCTTCTTAGGCTCTGTAAGCACTATTGTATCCACAGGAACCTCCAGCTGTATTGCTGCATTTACGTAAGTTGTTCTATGGATAGAAAGTGCTTCCATTGGGATGCCTAGCTCCTCACCAATCTCAGTACGTGAGAAAAGGGATGATCTAGGGCTCCCTCTTGTCACCATCTGCAACATCACATACGACCTTCGATCCCCATAGGTAAGGGCCACATATTGAGGCACGTCCTCGCTGAAAGCTTCAACAAGGACCAAGATACCGGAAATGTCATCATGGTTTCTCATCCAGTCCGATACAAGGACCAATCTGCCAAAGCTGTTTACAATACTGTCAATGGCATCGTCATCTCGACATACAATAGGGAGATTTGCGATCCAGAACCATAATTCTTCCTTCTTGGAACAAAGCTCTCCGTCCTCCAAGGATTTGATGGTAACTCTGTTGTTTTGAAACTAAAAAACCTCCGTTCTTGCAAGCATCCATCGCTAACTCCTTAGATTCAAAAAAGGCAACAGCTTTACTACGAGAATGATGGTAGATATTCGTCGTGTGCGGCCACATCTTCTGCAACATAGGACCTAGATCCTCCCAGGTAGTATGGGTCTGCCATGCTATCTCCACTGCTCGACCAAGAGCCATGGCTCTATTCTTTCTCTCTTCTGTATCGGGTCCTAGATTGACTGCGACCTTTTGGGAACATGTTGAGGCCCGCCTCGAGCCGGTATGCCTGTTCTCATCGCCGGGAATTCTTCCATGGAAAATATGTTGGGAGGTTGAGGACGAGGAACGAAGGAGCATCGCCTAGCAACATGGCCCGGTCTTCTGCACTTGTAGCAAACAATGGCGTTTTGACATTGGGACTGCCAATGTCCTTTCCCCAAACATCTGTAACACGTGTCCTTTGGCACCCCTATCTCCCATTGCGCGGGAGTTGATCTTCTAGGATCACGTTCCGTAGCAGCCGATCTAGGGTTTCGGGTATGCCCATCTTCTCTGCTGCGGGTCTCCCGTGGGCGCTGTCCTCCTTCCTCTTCCAGTCGGAGGCTTTGAACAAGAAGCTGGTTAGGGTTTCCAACAGGCGGGTCCGTCTCCCCTCCTGTCCTTGCGGAAGTCTCATCACCAAGCAAAACGCTCCCTGAATCAGCGTGGATACACGAGTCCATCTGCACGGTTAATGCTGCCCCCGTCGCAACTCTATCCTCAATAGGGTTAACAGTGGCAACCGGACTATCTTCTCCCTGGACCTGCACGACAGCCCCGACTTCACGGCTGTCCTCTGGCTCCTTCTGACCGATCACCGGGCTTGGCGATCGAAGGACATTCCTAATGTCCTAGATGACTGTATCCGATGGTATGGCAAGCGCAGCAAAACCCTCTCTCCTTTCATGGACGGCATGCCGTGCCTTCATGGCCTGGGCGCTCTTCCGAGTGACCCTTCTCGAAAACGGGGAGGGTAGCATTCTCCGCCTGTTCACGATATTGAAAAACCAAGTGGGTGGATCTCGGTAGGCGGAGTGCCTAACTGAGATTGAGGGGCGGCGCCGCCGTCGATGGAGTGCCCACCACAGAGCTAGCACGCCGCCGTCGTTAGGTCAGAGCGCTTCGTCCCTCCCAGCAAGTGTCTTGTATCAAAACGAAGAACACAGGTTGAAGTTGCTTACCCCGCGTGTGATTGAATTCTATGTTTAGAGTGCTTGTGCCAGGATATTGGAAAAATGGTAGATGACGGAAGTTGGAAGCCTCTACGTGTCACAAGAAGGGGGCCCTGTCTGACACATCTATGCTTCACAGATGATATCACCTTCTTCAGTGAAGCATCTATAAAACAAGTAAAAGCTATTATGAGGTGCATTAAGATATTTGGAGAGGTTTCTGGCCAAATCCACTCCCATGAGAAATCATCGATGCATTTATCAAAAAATACAGACCGAGCACTTAGACGGCAAATTTGCAGAGCACTTCTAATGCAATAAACGGAAGATTTGGGCAGACATATTGGGGTTCTGATACTCCATAAGCGAGCAAACAAAGAAGTTTACCTAAGTCTTCTCAACTCAATTGATCAGCGCATCAGTTCATGGACGACACATACGTTATCCCTCACCGGTAGAGCCACTCTGGCTCGATCGATGCTTAACTCGATGCCTACATACATTATGCAGACCAGTCAGTTACCAATATCTGTATGCGATAGCATTGATAGAAGTATTTGTAATTTCATTTGGAGCGGGCCAAATGCGAGTAGAAGCCTCAGCCTTGTCTCCTGGAAGAAATTGATAGCCCCAGTGCATCATGGTGGAATGGGTATCAATCCAGCATGGCTCCAAAATGAAGCGCTCCTTGCCCGTAACATGTGGGAGTTCATCACAGCAAAGGCGAGCGGATGGACAGAGATCATGACTAGAAAATACATGCATCACAGGGAGGACGGTAGACCAACATGGTCTCGGATGTGGAAATACATCATGGACAAGAAGGATACCGTGTTGGAGAAATTAGCAAAAGTTTTTGTAAATGGCAAATCGACCTCAGTGTGGCATGACAAATGGGTGGAGGCGAGGTTTTCCCCCTCCCCAAAACTGGGATATACAATACCTGAGGATATTCTGGATCTGAAGGTCAGCTCCTTAGCACCTGACGGCAATTGGGATGGAGATTTTATCAACTTTTGGTTCACGAAGGAATCTGCAAGCTCTATTTTACAGATGCTACCCCCAATTCCAAATGGGGAGGAGGATATCTGGTGTCACCTTGATGACATCCATGGCCGTTTTTGAACCCAGAATTACTACAAAAAGGTGTTAAACGAAGCTTGTATACGCACCCCAGGGAACTGGACTACAATATGGAAGCTACCTATTCCACAGCACACGAAGGTCTTTTGTGGAAAGCCCTACATGAAGGTCTGATGACGAACTTGAACCGAGCCAAATGTGGTTTTACAGAGGACAACAGATGCCCTATCTGTGGTCTTGCTAATGAATCCACACTGCATGTCATCAAAGATTGTCATTTCGCACAGCAGGTGTGGCGCGCCATCTCTAGCAGCCACAACATACAATTTGAACCAGGAGAATCTACTATTATATGGTTCTCCCGGAACCTGAAGAACAACACAGAAGGCGGGGTCAGATCAATGTGGTTTTCTAATATTGTTGAATCATTGTGGTAGCATAGGAATGAACTCATTTTCAATGGCATCCACACTTCCTCTATGATAAGCGTCCAAACAATAGCTACAAAAGCCAGGCATTCCCGGCATGCTTTCCAGACCCTTTCAAGACCACACCAGCATCCGTCAGCCACCACATGGTCACCAATACCTCACAACACCATCAAGGTTAACGTGGATGGGTTAGTGAGGAAAAGATACAATTGAGCTGCCACAAGCTTTATTGCTAGAGATGAACAACAAAGATGGCTTAGAGCGGGTGCTAAAATAGGAAAGAGCAACCATGTCTTAGAAGTCAAACTCACGACTATCTGTAGAGGCATCGAAGATATGATTGACAGACCAGAGGGTTTGATAATTGAATCTGACAGTAAAATGGCCTGTGACATACTGAACTCCAAGCAGAACAACATGCCTAAATATAAGATCTTCCGACAAAGAGTCAAAGCATTCAAAGATATGAAACCGGCCATTCTTGTCTGCTTCGTCAAACACGAGGCTAATGTATTAGCATACCTTCTTGTTAAATGGTCAGTTAGGAATGTTACTGAATCCATAGTTTGGGCCAAATGTCTTGAGTTTATTCCAGCAGAGCACTGGAGTGAACAAAGGACGAACCTTCCCGTAAATGTTTCCTCTATTTTGCCGACAACCGGAGAGCAGGATGAATAAGATTATCTCGGTGACCCCCCCCCCAAAAAAAAGATGTAATGTCAACCCTGCAACTAAGAAGAAGACTACATTAAATGTACCAACATGAAGAATCATTATAATACAACATATATACAATGAACAAAAAGACAAAAGAACAATATATTGAATGTTATTTAGATCTTATTGACAATTTTCAATAAAATCACCATGAATATACCTTTTAGATATATCTTGTGAAATAATTGTTGTTCAATTTGTACTATAATGTTTAACATATACCGAGACAAAGATCCACTAACTATATGGTATCTTGACATTCACACCTAAACCTACCTTCAAATTCTTGCTAGAGCCTTAAAAGTTGTAATTCAAGGGAACCTACTGTGATGTCCTTGGATTTTCTAAAACTTAATTTGATGTTTGATGTCCAAATTGAAACCCTCACCTCAGTGAGAATCCCAATTTAAACACCACACACTATGCTAAGAAGAAGAAAATTAGAGGAAGTCAGAAGGAAACAACAATAACACATGCACATGAACAATAATAAAACCATACAACACATGTTCACCATTCAACTTATAATTACATAATATATTGTTACAACATTTGATATTACAAATTGAACAACAAACTTATACATATAAATATACATGTACTACAACTGAAGTACATTATCTTAAGACAACAGGTCCACATGTACATCAGCTCACCATACAAATCACAACTATCTTGGAACTTCAAGATTGTATGTCCACAACTTAAACAAAAGATTACATGTGGTACACATCAACACAATATTCAAGAATATTGTACTGAGTACACCTACGTGTCTTTTTATATTACCTCTCATTACTAATCTTGGAAATAAGATAAAACTAATACTTGGAAGTTATAAAGAAATATAAGAATAAGCATATACTTGTACAAATATGTTCATTAACAAAAGGGAACACATATTTTAAGCTTATTTTCCATTATATATACATGCATTGATTTTACCATACCGGATCTCAAACCCTACCCTAGAACTTTGATCTTTTGGGTTGGACCAAACATGGTTTGAGGTTAGACTTATAAAAGTATTAGAATGACCATTGTAAGCTAATGCATGTAAAATCACCCTAATATACCTAATTGAATGAGCAATTAAGATAATGGGCCACTAATGAGCCATATGACCTATCTCATAAAAAGAAAATCCCAAAAGTGAAACCTAAGTTTAAAATCATTTTCCTTAGTTCCCAATTATCTTAGGAGTCCAGTTTCACATTATTCACATAATAATAATTCATTTAATTCAAATTGGCAAAGAAGATGTGTGTTTTCCCCCAAAATATCAAATAAAATAATAAATGACTCACTACAACAAAATCTATCATAGGTTAAGGTTAATTGGTCAGGGATAAAGGTCCTGACCAAATTTAGTTTCACTCGGAAGACTAATCCCTGACCAATTTTGTTTTTCCCTCTCTCAGTAATTCCCTCCCTCCACCAAAACCTGGCGGCAGTTTTGATTTTCATCTCTCATAATTAAAACCTGACAATTCGTTTTCACAGAACCTCACCCTCGCGCTCCTAGCCGCCCCCTTCTTCCCATCTTGCTGAGCGTAGGGTTTTCATTCTTCGCGCATTCAGTTCCAACCGTCAGCTGCCACCCGTAGAATGAAGCCTCCGACAACCAGTTACAAAGGCGACCGTATTGTTGCATCCGAGTGAGTTTCTCATTGCTAATTTCTTCTTTCTTATTGTGTTGTGTTGTTTTTTTATCCATGACTACTCCTTTTCCTAACCATTGACTCCTCGATAAGATTAATCTGATTGTTCACATCTTTTGGTTGGGAATAGATGTGCCAGGTTTGTGTTCGTTTATAAGTTATCTTTGTTT
Organism: Alisma plantago-aquatica; assembly: GCA_963693085.1. Taxonomy (NCBI): domain Eukaryota; kingdom Viridiplantae; phylum Streptophyta; class Magnoliopsida; order Alismatales; family Alismataceae; genus Alisma; species Alisma plantago-aquatica. The sequence goes on along the minus strand of OY856412.1, from coordinate 166,458,199 downwards.
TATATTATGGTATGTTCCATTAGGGGTCGGCAGTCGGCACCGTTTACTTCGTTTGTAAATCTAAAACTGTTTGAAGAGTTGCAATCATCGCCGTGAACAGTAAGTGGTCTTCTTTAACAGCTGGTAACATACTTTTCTATATTGTATTCTGATTTGGGATTAGTTTTTGAAAGCGAGCAACAATTTAAAAATGTGGTTTCAAGTTTAGAACTTATTTGTTCTAAAAGAACCTGATAGCGTGGAGCTTATTCTTTCTCTGACGGAGTATTAAGGTTGATAATTAATATGGCTCTTCTTAGATAATTGGTATAGAAGTTTTCATTTGTTTGATATATGAATACATGCATAAGTTCCCTAAGGAAGCTAGCAATTACATGAATATATAGTTCCATTTCTCTGAATGATCTGGTTTAAAATTTTATGTACCAAGACATGAGATAGTAAGAAATACGAGTAGATACGTATGCTGCATAATCAATAGAGTGTGGATTATTATATCATATTTATTTCAACGTCATAGAATTACGTCCATTGCATAATCAATAGTGTGAATTTTTATATTGTATTTGGTTGAATAATTAAATCTTTAACATACTTTTTGACGATGACGAACCTTGTGCTGAAATGATTGAACAATGTGTTTTCCAGTTGCATTTTATACCATTAGCGATCAAGTATATCTGATGCAGATTGGTTGTCAACATCTCAAGTATATCTGATGCAGATTGGTTGTCAACATCTACAAAATATAATAGTGAAAGTGCACATTCCCATACAATACAGACACCAATATTAACTACGAGGTCTACTTCATGGAAGATCTCGAGAAAAATATGTAAGGCCATCTTTTCTACTCTTTTGTACTACCTTGATATATTGCGAAAGTATTAGTTTCTTTATTCTATCATGCTAATTTACTTAATCAGTTTTCTATCTAATAAGCTATGTCGTTGCTAGTGATGAAAAATTATAAATAATTAGATTTTATTGTTATATGCAAATAAGTGTGTGCTATGCCAAGTCCTCATGCACGGACATATAGGTAAATCTATAGTAAATTTTTAATATATATTAATGTCATGTTAGAGGATAGCTTTTAACATTTCTTTACTTACAGACTTTCATATTATGTCGAGTTTGACGACACAAAATATAGGAAAGTGAATCTTTGATCGTAATTTTGCCTAAATGATGAATACGTCGATCTGACACTTTTGATTGTGATTCTATAGTAGATTGATGAGGAACACCATTCCACTCTATGGATGAAATATTTGATGTGATGATAGGTTGCATAAAAAATTTGTGGGACTTTACACATGTGATAATTTCCATTTTTGAATAATAATTATATTTCATGCACGTTCTACTTTTGTTCCATATAAAATCTTCATGATTCGAACTTGTAAGAGATAAAATATAGAATTCTAATATCATTTTATGATGCAGGATGTTGAAATTACTCGACAAAATAGAAGGATTTATGTAAATGCTAGAGAAAAGCCTTATCATGGAAGCAACAGAAGTAATTTCAGGAAAATGCAAGATGCAACTTGTTCTTGTGTTCATGTACAAACTTTAGTCAGAAACAAATGTAAAACAATACGATTTGTATGAATTCTAGGTCAAAATGATTTTAGTAGATACTATGTATCTTTTTGAGAGAAATTGATGCTCCAATCATGTGTTTTGAATGTTGATTGTATAATAGAAAATTGAATGAAAAGTTCCCATGTGTTAAACTCAATTTATGGTCTTCTAATGGATAATAAGTAGCTTATCATTTGTAATGTTTTGAATCTTATATATATATATATATATATATATATATATATATATATATATATATATATTATGGATGTACTAAAATTGCAATGACATTATTTTGCATATTGATCAAATATGTTACTTGGATATAAGTTGTTAACATGGGATACACTCTTTTGTCCTCTAAATGGATGCTCAAGGTTTTCTTCTCTATTGGTGAGGGATATGACTTGACTAACCATTATTGGTCACCAAGCTTTTACCGAGGGTACGTTGGTCACGGATTGACCTTGACCACCACCTATTGGCCAGGGATTCACATCTATTGGTCAGGGATTTAGCCTTTGGCTTTATCGAATTTTGTAGTAGTGACTCCAAAAGAGGAAAATGATCTTAGATTCATAATCTACATAATAAATATAGCCTTTGGGTGAATTTTCATCCAATTTGGAGAAAGTTTGCTTAAAAGGTAAAATTAGGAGAGAGAAAGTGTAACCTTCAAAATATTAAATAAATATTCAAACAACTCCAAAATGTAAATTTGATGGCAAATCCATATCCAACATATTAAATACGACTTGTCGGTCAAGTTTCATAAAATTTGGATAATCATAATGCAATTAATGAAGGTGGAAAGAGAAAATGATATTTGATTTATTTAACACATTAAAAGTTCTCAAAAGGAAAATATAATTTTATATTCGGAATCTACATGTTTTATTTAGCCTTTGTGTAAAAGTTTACCTAATTTGGGATTCATTTGTACCCTCAATTGAGGAAAGATAGAAAAGGAAATAATGTTAATATTTCACTTTAATCGAATTTGAATTGGATAATGTTTTCCCTCTCACATGGATAGTGATTTCGCAATTTCTCTCGACCGTTCGATCTTGATCCTATGATGCCCAGGTTTTCCCCTACCTCCCGACTCATTTTTGGAAACCAGGTGAGCGACGTTCTTTCCTTTTTTTATTCCTCAGTTTTCCTCCTTTTCCTTCTCCGATGGTTTCTTTGCAATCTCCTCTACCTTCCGCACAGTTTGAGCCCATGATTTGCTGGGTTTCCTTGTATATATAAACCCAACCTTGGGGGTCACCGCCTACTACCCTATTCTTCTTCTTCTTTGAGACTTCCTCGCTGTCGGGTGACTTCGCGCCTAAACCGAGCTTTCCCTCACCTTCACGGTTCTTTTGCGGGGACTTTGCACTTGTTTTCTAGCCATGACATACCCCTCATTAGAATCCCCTTGTTTTCCCTCTCGGAGGAGCATCATGGGTACTAGTCCCTACTCGTGTAGATGGTGGAGGCATGGATGGATGGCCAGAACAGTTCGTGGAGGTCGAACGAAGGTGAGGGTGTCCTCAATTTGTTGCTTTGGCCATGAGTGTGGTTTCCCCCAAATCGATCGAATGAGAAGCTTCTCATCCTATTGCCACGGAGCGAGCTTTCTCTTGGGGATGAATCCCCTAACTACTTTCCATATTTTGTCCCTCCGTGACTTTTGTGTTTTATTTTCTCGCTAGGGGTAAAACGGACTTTTCCATGCAGATTTCTCCCTTGCTTTTGCACCGAGTCATGCAGGGTGTTGGCTGTGGGAACAGCCGAGTTGGAGGCCCACAATTGGTTCAACTCATTGGGCCCCAACTTCTCTTTCTCCCTCTCTTCTCTCTCTCGCCCTCTCAAAGTCTGCTGCCTATGTGGCTTTTTCCCTATTTTCTATTTGTCAGATTTGTAAAATCCATAACTAATTAATTACTGATTAGAAAAATAGAAATAAATAGTCATTGGATTCATGAAAATAAGGTCTTTCTAATGGTGTTGGTTTTGTCACCTGAATATAATGATGTAAAGAGGTAATTTTAATGAATTAATGTAATTAGCTAATAACTTGTAAAATTCATAACTAAATATTTATAATTTAGAAAAATATAATCAAATATGTTTTGAACTCAGGAAAATATATCTAAAATATGGTGTTGTTTTTATAACCTAATTCATCAATAATAAAAATATGATTTTTAGGGTTTTGAATAAGTAATGGAAGCCCAACCCTAATTCCACATATATGCATCATAGGTTCTTTGAAGGCCTAGGCTTGAACCTAGACTTGGATTTGGACAAAGTAGAATCTGAATTTGAGGTATGTTTTGCATCCCCTATTCCTCTATGTTGAGAAATTCACCTATCTTATCATTCTTTTGACTTTAGCCTACACATATGTCTATTCTCTTGTCATCATGGCTCATGTGAACTATCTTACTTGTTATGGACTTGGATATTCTCTTGATATCTTTCTTGTGCCTTGGTGCATGTTGGTATTATATGATGATATGTGCCCACTTTGAAGTGGATGTTTATATGTTTGTGTTGTCCATTATGTGATGGCAACATTGTATAATTCTGACTATACTTTCTACTTACCTCTACATTAAACATGCTATGTGATTCAGTAGCACTAGAGTAGTATAATTGCATTGGTTTTGTTTATAGAAAATGTGATATTTCTTGCTCTTTTGGGATGGAAAGGAACCTCATACTTAGGGCAAGATGTGTGATTCTTGGCCCATGTTTTAATATATATTTGGGAGATTGGTAGTATTCCTTTCTCTATCAAGGTTTCAACTTTATGAGGGTTGGCTACCAATTGTGTTTATATTGTTCTAGGGATATGCTTATCTCACATGCATGTAGGTTGATGATGTTTATGTTGGGTTATGTGCCCAAATTTATGATGGGTTGTGTGCCCAAAAATCTTGATGGGTTATGTGCCCAAATCTTGATATGTGCTTATATGGCACTACTTTATTGTTTTATGGCAAGTATCTTCTTTTATGATTATGATGATAATTCTTATCTTTAATGCCCTCTTTGGGTAATCCTTATCTCTTGCATGGGAAGCCTTTTATATTTGATGTCCTTTGGTTATTATATTTCTCAAGTTTTCTTTTTAGTATGCACATACCAACCTTTGTTGATGTTTTGTTTTCTTCTCTTGATGATGGGGTATGCGTCCAACCCTAGGTGGAGGACTTAGATGACAAGGCATGTTGACCTGGATGTAGATTCAGAAGTTAAAGCTTGGAGACAATCTTGATGTGGTTTATATTTCCTCTACATGGATCCTTATGATGTATGTTTAGGTTGTCCCCTTGTTTTATAATTGAATATAGTCATGTTTTTATTCTCCTGGTACACTTTTGTTGTTTTGTATACCATTAATGAAGATTTGAAAATATTACACCCACTCCAAGCATACCTTTGAAGTGTGTTTGGATTGGAGGTTCTGTTGTTCAAATTTTAAGTAGAGAGGTGGTTTCACTTCTTTACAACATGGTATCAGAGCCCATGGTAGTCGGAATCTGACTATTTCAAATCTGTCTGTCTCCCTAGTTAAAACCTTGACTTAGATAGTTGCCTCTATGTGAGATGTTCACCCTAGTTTTGATCAATGATGATCTTTTATGCTATAAGGTTTGATTTGAGGATAAAATTAGGTTGTGAAGAGATCTTGTCATGGATAAGTTATGACTTGGTTTATCGCATTGATTTTGGTACCATCTTTGTTTTATCTCTAATGTTTCTTATCGAAAAAAATATTTTCATTATACAATTATATGTACACAAAAAAATATGGATTTCATCGAAGTTTTCTTGAACTAAGTCACAATGAAGAGAAACCCTAGAATTAGTTGATTAGAATCTAACCCTAAATTCTATGACTAGGATTGATATAATAGTATAGTTGACCTACCCTATGACTTTTAATGTTCATATAGGGTTGAAAGGTTAGAGACACAAGGACCTAAAATTCAACCCTAGATGGTGACTTGATAGTTGGATACATGAGAAACATAAATCTCTAAAAATTTCACAACTAAGAGATGTGGGTAGCTCTAAAAAGTTGATTAGTTTGACTTGATAGGTTGATCTTTTTAAGGGGTGGAGAGTAGTTGGTTGTTTGATGTTTGGATCAATAGATTTTGAGGATGAAATCTTTTTTAAGGGGTGGAGTGTTGTAACATACTAGGTCTCAAACCCTACCCTAGAACATTGATCTTTTGGGTTGGACCAAACATGGTTTGAGGTTAGACTTATAAAAGGATTAGAATGACCATTGCGAGCTAATGCATGTAAAATCACCCTAATAAACCTAATTGAATGAGTAATTAAGATAATGGGCCACTAATGGGCCATATGAACTATCTCATAAAAAGAAAATCCCAAAAGTGAAATCTAAGTTTAAAATCATTTTCCTTTGTTGCCAATTATCTTGGGAGTCAAGTTTCGCATTATTCACATAATAATAATTCATTTAATTCAAATTGGCAAAGAAGATGTGTGTTTTCCCCAAAATATCAAATAAATAATAAATGACTCTAAAAGAGAAAAATGATCTTAGATTTGTAATCTACATAATAAATATAGCCTTTGGGTAAATTTTCATCCAATTTGGAGAAAGTTTGTTTAAAAGGTGAAATCAAGATAGAGAAAGTGTTTAGAACCTTCAAAATATTAAATAAATATGCAAACAACTCAAAGATGTAAATTTGATGGCAAATCCATATCCAACATTTTAAATTTGACTTGTGGGCCAAGTTTCATAAAATTTGGATAATCATAATGCTATTAATGAAGGTGGAAAGGAAAATGAGATTTGATTTATTTAACACATTAAAAGTTCTCAAAAGGCAAATCTAATTTTATATTCAGAATCTACATGTTTTATTTATCCTCTGTGTAAAATGTTACCTAATTTGGGATTCGTTTGTACCCTCAATTGAGGAAAGAGAGAAAAGGAAATAATGTTAATATTTCACTTTAATCAAATTTGAATTGGGTAATGTGTTCCCTGTCACATAGATAGTGATTTCACGATATCTTTGGACCGTTCGATCTTGATCCTGCGGTTCATGGGTTTTCCCCTACCTCCTGACTCATTTTTAGAAACCAGGTGAGCGACGTTCTTTCCTTTTTTTGATTTATTCCTCAATTTTCCTCCTTTTCCTTCTCCGATGGTTTCTTCACAATCTCCTCTACCTTTCGCACAGTTTGAGCCCAATATTTGTTGGGTTTCCTTGCATGTATAACCCCAACCTTGGGGGTCGCCGCCTAGTTCCCTGTTCTTCTTCTTCTTTGAGACTTCCTCACTGTCCGGTGACTTCGCGCCTAAACCGAGCTTTCCCTCACCTTCACGCACTACTACAGAAAATGCTTTTTACAATGGGAAAAACATAACAGTTCTGTTGGTTGTGTTGTAGTTAGCATATCTTTTACAACAAGTCTATTTGTGTGTTGTGAATTATATATTTTATATAACACAAGTTATATACAACATGCAAAACTCGTTGTAGTATATGTTTTACTACAACAGGTGCTAAATTGTTGTAATAGACTGTAATATCACAACATACTCAAACCCGTTGTAAAAGACCATAATTACACAACATACTCTAACCCGTTGTAATAGTCGTGTATGCTAACTTGTTATAATAGATCATCATTACAAAACATACTCTAAACCGTTGTAGAAGATCATAATTACACAACATGCTCTAACCCGTTGTAATAGTCATGTATGTTAACTCGTTGTAATAGACCATCATTACACAACATACTCTAACCCGTTGTAAAAGATCATAATTACACAATATGCTCTACCCGTTGTAATAGTCACATATGTTAATCCGTTGTAATAGGCCATCATTACACAACATACTATAACCCATTGTAGTATACTATAATTACACAACAGGCTTTCACCTATTGTAATAGTTACCCGTTGTAATAGACCACAATTAGACAACAGGTTTGGACGTCATTTGTTGTTTATGTACAACAAAGAATATATGTGTTGCATAAAATGAAACTGGTTCAGCGGTTTGAGATGTGCCTTACTTTCAATTGGTCTCAAGTTCAAAACCTTGTATCTAGATGTATTTTCCTTTTGTCTCAACATGTTATATACAACACCCCTATTACAACAGGTGTGTTCAATGATCTACAACATGTATTAACTGTTGTATAAAATACATATATTACAACATGTGCAACACTTGTTGTATAAATAACCCCCCCCCATAAGACCACGCGATCTAATACAACAGTTGACACCCGTTGTAAAATGGAAAAATGATCTGTTGTAAAAACCATTTTTTGTAGTAGTGACGGTTCTTTTACGGGGACTTTGCACTTGTTTTCTAGCCACGACATGCCCCTCGTTAGAATCCCCTTGTTCGCCCTCTCAGAGGAGCTTCTTTGGTACTGGTCCTTGCTCGTGCGGGTGGTGGAGGCATGGCTGGATGGTCGGAACGGTTCGTGGAGGTCTACCGAAGGTGAGGGTGTCCTCAATTTGTTGCTTTGGCCATGGGTGTGGTTTCCCCCAAATCGATCGAACGAACAGCTTCTCGTCCTATTACCATGGAGTGGGCTTGCTCTTGGGGATGAATTCCCTGATTGCTTTCCATATTTTGTCCCTCCATGACTTTTGTGTTTGATTTTCTTGCTAGGGGTAAAACGGACTTTTCCATGTAGATTTCTCACTTGCTTTTACAGCAAGTCATGCAAGGTGTTGGTTGTGGAACCAGCCGAGTTGGATGCCCATGATTGGGTCAACTCAGTGGGCCCCAACTTCTCTTTCTCTCTCTCTTCTCACTCTCGCCCTCTCGAAGTCTGCTTCTGCCTACGTGGCTTTTTCCCTATTTTCTATTGGTCAGATTTGTAAAATACATAACTAATTAATTAGTGATAAGAAAAATACATATAAATAGTCATTGGATTTAGAAAAATAAGGGCATTCTAATGGTATTTGTCTTGTTGCCTGAATATAATGATGTAAAGAGGTGATTTTAATGAATTAATGTAATTAGCTAATAACTTGTAAAATTCATAACTAAATATTTATAAGTCATAAAATATAATAAAATATGTTTTGAACTTAGGAAAATATAACCTAAAATATGGCATGGTTTTGATAACCTAATTCACTAATAAGAAAAAGGCGATTTTTAGGGTTTTGAATAAGTAATGGAAGCCTAACCCTAATTCCACATATATGCATCATAGGCTCTTTGAAGGCCTAGGCTTGGACCTAGACTTGGATTTGGATATATTAGACTCTGAATTTGAGGTATGTTTTGCATCCCCTATTCCTCTATGTTGAGAAATTCACCTATCTTATCATTCTTTTGACTTTAGCCTACACATATGTCTATTCTCTTGATATCATGGCTCATGTGAACTATCTTGCTTGTTATAGACTTGGAAATTCTCTTGATATCAAGGAGAGGAAATCTAAACCACCTCAAGATTGTCTCCAAGCTTGAACTTCTGAATCTACATCCAGGTGCCTTAGTGCATGTTGGTATTATATGATGATATGTGCCCACTTTGAAGTGGATGTTTATATGTTTGTGTTGTCCATTATGTGATGGAAACATTGTATAATTCTGACTATACTTTCTACTTGCCTCTACATTAAACATGATATGTGATTCAGTAGCACTAGAGTAGTATAATTGCATTGGTTTTGTTTATAGTAGATGTGATATTTCCTGCTCTTTTGGGATGTCAAGGAACCTCATACCCAGGGCAAGATGTGTGATTCTTGGCCCATGTTTTTATATATATTTGGGAGATTAGTAGTATACCTTTCTATATCAGGTTTCAACTTTATGTGGGTTGGCCGCCAATTGTGTTTATATTGTTCTAGGGCTATGCTTATCTCACATGCATGCAGGTTGATGATGTTTATGTTGGGTTATGTGCCCAAATTGATGATGGGTTGTGTGCCCAAAAATCTTGATGGGTTATGTGCCCAAATCTTGATATGTGTTTATGTTGCACTAATTTATTGTTTTATGGCAAGTATCTTCTTTTATGATGATGATGATTCTTGTCTTTTATGCCATGTTTAGGTAGTCATTATCTCTTGCATGAGAAGCCTTTTATACTTGATGTCCTTTGGTTATTATATTGCTCAAGTTTTCTTTTTAGTATGCACATACCAACCTTTGCTGATGTTTTCTTTTCTTCTCTTCTTGTTGGGGTATGCTTCCAACCCTAGGTGGAGGACTTGGATGAAAAGGCATGTTATGTAAGTTTATGTTGTCCCCTTATTTTATAATTGAATATAGTCATGTTTTTATTCCGTTGCTACACTTTGGTTGTTTTATAAACCATTAATGAAGATTTGAAAAGTTTACACCCACTCCAAGCATACCTTTGAAGTGTGTTTAGATTGGAGTTTCTATTGTTCAAATTTTTAGTATACAGGTGGTTTCTCTTCTTTACAACATGGTATCAGAGCCCATGGTAGTCAGAATATCACTATTTCAAATTTGTCTCCCTAGTTAAAACCTTGACTTAGATAGTTGCCTCTATGTGAGATGTTCACCCTAGTTTTGATCAATGATGATCTTTTATGCTATAAGGTTTGATTTGAGGATAAAATTAGGTTGTGAAGGGATCTTGTCATGGATAAGTTGTAACTTGGTTTATTGCACTGATTTTGGTACCATCTTTGTTTTATCTCCAATGTTTCTTATCGACAAAAATTATTTTCATTATACAATTATATGTACAAAAAAATCTGGATTTCATCGAAGTTTTCTTGAACTGAGTCACAATGAAGAGAAACCCTAGAATTAGTTTATTAGAATCTAACCCTAAATTGTATGACTAGGATTGATATAAAGGTATAGTTAATGTACCCTATGACTTTTGATGTTCATATAGGGTTGATAGGTTAGAGACACAAGTACCTAAAACTCAATCCTAGATGGTGACTTGATAGTTGGATACATGAGAAAAATAAATCTCAAAAAATTTCACAACTAAGAGATGTGGGTAGCTCTAAAAAGTTGATTAGTTTGACTTGATAGGTTGAATCTTTTTAAGGGGTGGAGAGTAGTTGGTTGTTTGATGTTTGGATCAATAAGTTTTAAGGACAAAATCTTTTTTAAGGGGGTGGATTGTTGTAACATACCGGATCTCAAACCCTACCCTAGAACTTTCATCTTTTGGGTTGGACCAAACATGGTTTGAGGTTGGACTTATAAAAGGATTAGAATAAATATTGTGAGCTAATGCATGTAAAATCACCCTAATAAACCGAATTGAATGAGTAATTAAGATAATGGGCCACTAATGGTCCATATGACCTATCACATAAAAAGAAAATCTCAAAAGTGAAATCTAAGTTTAAAATCATTTTCCTTGGTTCCCAATTATCTTGGGAGTCAGGTTTCACATTATTCACATAATAATATTTCATTTAGTTCAAATTGGCTAAGAAGATGTGTGTTTTCCCTAAAATATCAAATAAAATAATAAATGACTCCAAAAGAGGAAAGTAATCTTAGATTTGTAATCTACATAATAAATATAGCCTTTGGGTGAATTTTCATCCAATTTGGTGAAAGTTTGCTTAAAAGGTGAAATCAGGAGAGAGAAAGTATGTAGAACCTTCAAAATATTAAATAAATATGCATACAACTCCAAAATGTAACTTTGATGGCAAATATGTATCCAACATGTTAAATATGACTTGTGGGTCAAGTTTCATAAAATTTGGATAATCATAATGCTATTAATGAAAGTGGAAAGAGAAAATGAGATTTGATTTATTTAGCACATTAAAAGTTCTCAAAAGGAAAATATAATTTTATATTCGTAATCTACATGTTTTAATTAGCCTCTGTGTAAAATTTTACCTAATTTTGGATTCGTTTGTACCCTCAATTGAGGAAAGAGAGAAAAGAAATTAATGTTAATATTTCACTTTAATCGAATTTGAATTGGATAATGTTTTCCCTGTCACATTGATAGTGATTTCATGATTTCTCTCGACCATTCAATCTTGATCCTACGGTGCCCGAGTTTTCCCCTACCTCCCAACTCATTTTTGGAAACCAGGTGAGCGACGTTCTTTCCTAATTCGATATATTCCTTAGTTTTCCTCCTTTTCCTTCTCTGATGGTTTCTTCACAATCTCCTCTACCTCTCGCACAGTTTGAGCCCGAGATTTGCTGGGTTTCCTTGCCTATATAACACCAACCTCGGGGGTCGCACCTACTTCCCTGTTCTTCTTCTTTTTCGAGACTTCCTTGCTGTCGGGTGACTTCGTGCCTAAACCGAGATTTCCCTCACCTTCACGGTTCTTTTGCGGAGACTTTGCACTTGTTTTCTAGCCACGTCATGCCCCTTGTTAGCCTCCCCTTATTCTCCCTCTCTAAGGAGCTTCCTCGATGTTGGTCCCTGCTCATGCAGATAGTGGAGGCATGGCTAGGTGGCCAGAATGGTTTGTGGAGGTCGAACGAAGGTGAGGGTGTCCTCAATTTGTTGCTTTGGCCTTGAGTGTGGTTTTCTCCCAAATCGATCAAATGAGAAACTTCTCATCATGTTTCCATGGAGTGGGCTTGCTCTTAGGGATGAATCCCGTAACTGCTTCCCATATTTTCTCCCTTGCTTTTGAGCCGAGCCATGTAGGGTGTTGGTTGTGGGACCAGCCGAGTTGGATGCCCACGATTGGGTCAACTCAGTGGGGCCCCACTTCTCTTTCTTCCTCTCTTCTCTCTCACCCTCTTGAAGTCTACTACCTACATGACTTTTTCCCTATTTTCTATTGGTCAGATTTGTAAATCCATAACTAATTAATTACTGATCAGAAAAATACAAATAAATTGTCGTTGGATTCAAAAAAATAAGGGCTTTCTAATGGTATTGGTTTTGTTGCCTGAATATAATGATGTAAAGAGGTGATTTTAATGAATTAATCTAATTAGCTAATAACTTGAAAAATTCATAACTAAATATTTATAAGTCAGAAAAATATAATAAAATATGTTTTGAATTCAGGAAAATATAACCTAAAATACGGCATGAATCTGATAACCTAATTCACCAATAATAAAAAGGCAATGTTTAGGTTTTTGAATAAGTAATGGAAACCTAACCCTAATTCCACATATATTCATCATAGGTTCTTTGAAGGCCTAGGCTTGGACCTAGACTTGGATTTGGACAGAGTAGACTCTGAATTCGAGGTATGTTTTGCATCCCCTATTCCTCTATGTTGAGAAATTCACCTATCTTATCATTCTTTTGACTTTAGCCTACACATATGTCTATTCTCTTGATATCATGGCTCATGTGAACTATCTTTCTAGTTATGGACTTGGATATTCTCTTGATATCTTTCTTGTGCCTTGGTGCATGTTGATCTTATATGATGATATGTGCCCACTTTGAAGTGGATGTTTATATGTTTGTGTTGTCCATTATGTGATGGCAACATTGTATAATTCTGACTATACTTTCTACTTGCTTCTACATTAAACATGTTATGTGATTCAGTAGCACTAGAGTAGTATAATTGCATTGGTTTTATTTATAGCATATGTGATATTTTCTGCTCTTTTGGGATGGCAAGGAACCTCATACCCAGGGCAAGATGTGTGATTCTTGGCCCATGTTTTTATACATATTTGGGAGATTGGTAGTATTCCTTTCTCTATCAGGTTTCAACTTTATGAGGGTTGGCCGCCAATTGTGTTTATATTGTTCTAGGGATATGCTTATCTCACATGCATGCAGGTTGATGATGTTTATGTTGGGTTATGTGCCCAAATTGATGATGGGTTTTGTGCCCAAAAATCTTGATGGTTATGTGCCCAAATCTTGATATGTGCTTATGTGGCATTACTTTATTGTTTTATGGCAAGTATCTTCATTTATGATGATGATTCTTATCTTTTATGCCCTCTTTGGGTAGTCCTTATCTCTTGCATGGGAAGCCTTTTATACTTGATGTCCTTTGGTTATTATATTTCTCAAGTTTTCTTTTTAGTAAGAACATACCAACCTTTGTTGATGTTTTCTTTTCTTCTCTTCTTGCTGGGGTATGCTTCCAGCCCTAGGTGGAGGACTTGGATGACAAGGCATGTTGACCTAGATGTAGATTCAGAAGTTAAAGCTTGGAGACAATCTTAAGGTGGTTTAGATTTCCTCTACATGGATCCTTATGATGTAAGTTTAGGTTGTCCCCTTTGTTTCTAATTGAATATAGTCATGTTTTTATTTCACTGCTACACATTGGTTATTTTGTATACCATTAATGAAGATTCAAAAATTGTACAACCACTCCAAGCATACCTTTGAAGTGTGTTTGGATTGGAGGTTCTGTTGTTCAAATTTTTAGTAGAGAGGTCATTTTACTTCTTTACATTGACCGCCGATGGTTTTAATGCATTTTCTTGACTCTCAAGGAGCTCAATATTAAGGCCTTTATGATCTCCTTCCAAAGAGTTAGATCATATGTACAATGTGATCGACTACCAAAGAGTTAAGTCACTTTCAAGCATTGTACTACCAAAGAGTTTAGTGCTTGAATATAATTCAATAGATATATTATGTTTCATGTGTTCATATCCATAAGTATGGAAATCAAGAAACATATAATGCAAGAACAATCATTTCATCCAATACCATATGACAAGCATTTTACTACACATATAACACAATTATATTATATAATAAGCCAAGTAAGAGGTAATGGTGTACCTTGATCAAGATATCCTAATTATCACATTCCATGAGTCAACTACATCCTTGGTCTGTTGACCTAGAGGTTATACATTGTCCATATTTTGATAATGACTTAACCATTCCATTCATATGTATCTAATATATCTATTAAAGATTGTTTTCAGATGTTAGGTGCAAGAAAAGGATAAAAAATCCAAAGCCCAAGACTAGCTCAAGTTCAAGTCAAAATAGCTACAAGTGTGCAATTTTGGAAATATATGTAAACGACCTTAGAACATTTTTTAATCACTTGTAATGATGAATTGACTTGTAACTTAGTTGAGAAAATAGATTGGGACACTAAACACCAAGTTTTAATCACTTTAGATGCACTTTAGAAAATTGACCACAGGCAGTCAATCGGTCCAGTTGCAAACTCGACCGATCCTCTTGGATCAAGTTTTTGAAGATAGCATCGGTGGAGTTGTGGTTTCACATAACTCGATCGATCGAGTACATGTCCAATTTGATCTTCATTGGTCGGTCAAGTTTCCCCAGGATAAACTTGACCTATGATTTGAATATTGGCTTTCCATTTTACTCTATCAGTCGAGTTACCTTTATTGAAACTCGATCGATTGCATTGTATGGAATTTGCAGAAAAAGTGACTGTGACCGTTGGTGTGTGTTTTGAGTGAAAATAGAGTCGTTGCTTTGAGAAAAAATGACCATATTTTGTATCTAAGTGTCCCACAACTTAAAGGGGCACCCTCAACTATAAATAGGACCTCTTAGAGTTCATTCCAAGGTTGCTCATTCACTACATGCTTGGTCCTAGCCTAGTTGAGAGTGTTCTAACCCTTTGAGCCCCTTTCTCTCTCTACCTTCAATTCAAATTCATGAGTATGAGTGAGATAGGTTCTTTTGTAAGAGAGTTGCTCCATGTATTGATGTAAAGCTCTCCTCCACCAACTTCCTACCCTCTTTCCTATCAAAGAAAAGGTTGAAGATCTTCTCCGAGTGAAGGAGAAGAGGTTGTTGTTCTTCAAGGTTGAAGAAGGCAAGGTGTTCTAGATCTCCGAGTGAAGGAGATAGTTAAGGCAAGCACTCAAGAAAGATAAGTAATCCCTTGAAGGTTGAAGACTTAAAGAAGGAGTGGGTAAGTCCATGTTGATGGCTGAAGACTCCATGGTTCAAGTGGGTAAGCTCCTTCTATAGGTTGACGATCTTTGCTTGAGGTATTAAGCCCTTGGATGTGTGGCTGTTGTGTATTGTAATCTTTGATTGAATATAAGAGTACCAAGATTGGAAATCTTAGAGATTAACCACCTCTAGGTAGTGGAATGACATTGCTCTTAGTTAGGATGTGGAACCACTATAAACCATTGTCCAAGTGCTTGCTTTTCCTTGTCTCTCATCCTTGCTGTGCTTGCTAGCTAAGACATCAAATCTGTTGCTTGTTTAAGTTTTTGTACTTCATAAAATTTGGTGGTCTAATCCTTTTTGTGGTAATTGTGAAGCTCTATTCACCCCCCCCTCTAGAGCCATTGATCCAACAAGTGGTATCAGGGTAGGTCTTCTCCAAGATACTTCAACAAGTAGGAGAAGATGGGTGATTTATCTCTTAGATCCCTCAACCTAGAAGGGAGCTTCTCCATGAGACCTCCAATCTTCAACGACACCAACTTCCTATATTAGAAGAGAAGAATGCAGTTCTACCTTCAAGGTGTGAGCTATGAGATGTGGAAGGTGGTACACCTCAAGTATGAAGACTCAAAGGGGGGAATCTCCACATGGACAGAAGCCCAAATGAAGCAAGCTCAACTCAATGCCAAAGCTATGAGCATCATCTATGCAGCCCTCACCTCATCCGAGTTCAACCGGATCTCCTCTTGGGACATCGCACATGACATTTGGAACAAGCTTTGTGTCACCTATGAAGGAACGGAGCAAGTGAAGGAAGACAAGATCTACATGCTTGGTGGGCTACTTGAGAACTTCAAGATGGGTAAGAATGAGAGAGTGGCTGATATGTACACTAGGCTCAATGTGATCATCAATGGATTGGCAGCCCTTGGTAGTGTGATGGATAAAGGAACTATCAACTCTAATATCTTTAGATTTCTTCCTAAGAGATGGGAGCCCAAGGTTACATCCATTGAAGAGGTGTACAAGATAAGTGAGTTGTCAACCGAGGAGCTAGCTAGTAACCTTCAAGCCCATGAACCTAGGCTTGATAAGCAAGAATAAGAAGAAAAGAGAGAAGAGAAGGACTCCAAGAAGATCAAGGACATAGCCTTCAAAGCTCAAATTGAAGAGATGGTTCGGCAGCAACAACTTGCTATAAAGTCCCCTTCTCCTTCCTCAAGTGAAGATGAAGGCCCAAATGAGAATGAAGCAAATTACTCCAAGGGCAAGCACTTCAAGGGGAAGCCTCCTTCATCAACTCTAAGATTCTATGAGTGTGGCCAAAAAGGCCATTACAAGAGTGATTGCCCAAAGGCCAAGAAGAACCATCACAAGAGCAGCCACAAGAAAGACAAGGAGTACAAGAAAGAAGGCAAGTACAAGAGGAAAGAAAAGAAAGAAAGAAGATCCAAAGATGCAGCTCATGCAGCTTGGGAGGAGTCTTCCTCAAGCTCTTCAAGCTCTGAAGATGGAGAATTCCACCTTGCTTTCATGGCCTCTACAAGTGAAGATGTAGGTGAGGTAAGTGAGGTAAGTGAAGTCAATTTGCATGAGTTTATAAGGAAACTCTTATTGATATGCTTAATGATTGTCGGTTATCTTTTACTAAATGCAAATCTAAAAAGAAAATATTAGGCAAGATAGTAGATGATCTTTGTGCTAAAATTGAGATTCTTGATAAAAATAAAAAATTGCTCCTTGATAGCATAGATTCTTTGCAAGGGAAATTTCTTGACCTTGAGCTTCAACATAATGGAGTAGAGGTTGAGAATGGGGTCTATCTTAAGACTATTGCAGATCTTAAGGAAGACAACCAAAGATGCCAAGATGAGTTACATATTCTTAAAACTAAAAATGTAGAACTGACTCTCATTGATAATTCTAGGAAGCAAGAGATTCATGTTTATCAAAAGGAAATTTTGTTGCTTAAATCTGAAAATGCCAAGTTACTTGCTCAAGTTAATGATCTATCTTCTAGACCTATTTTGAAAAATAATGAAGTTGCTAGCATAACTTAGAATGTGATTCCTTTCATACTAAAGCCCTCTGTTTAGAGGCCAGTCTATTGCATGCTAGAGATGATCTTGCTAGTCTATCTACTGTTGTTATTAACCTTAGTGATGATAATGCCAAGTTAAGATCTTCTTTGCAAAAGTTTCTTACGGGAAAGAAATCCCTCAATGATGTCCTAGAACACTCGACCAAACAAATTGGTACTAGTGGTTTAGGATATGATGAGACTACTCCCAAAGGTAAGAGAAAGAGCAAGAACAAGGGTAAGAAGAAGAGTGTGGAAACTCTCATCTTCCATGGAGAGACTTCCGGCTCTAAGAACCCTATGGTATGTATTCATTATAAATGTGATGATCATTACTCTACTTGTTGTCCTTACAAGCCCAAGAAGACCAACCCAAAGATGAAATGGGTCCCTAAGATAACCCCAGATCCCAAATTTTGAGTTGGGTACCAACATCTTTCTTTCTTGTAGGTTAAAAAGAGATGCATTATTGATAGTGGCTGCTCAAAACATATGACAGGTGAATTCAGCCATTTCAACAAATTCATGAAAAAGAAAGGAGGATCGGTGACCTTCAGGGACAACATGAAGGGTAAGGTCATAGGTGAGGGTGATGTAGGAAATGAGCTATGTATTAGTGTAAGCCAACTGTGTGATAATGGATATCTTGTGTTGTTTACATCTTTAGAATGTTTGCTTCTAGATTCCCTCACTTACAATGTCATATATAAGAGAACTAGAAATGGTAATCTTTATGTTA
Source organism: Alisma plantago-aquatica (assembly GCA_963693085.1). NCBI lineage: Eukaryota > Viridiplantae > Streptophyta > Magnoliopsida > Alismatales > Alismataceae > Alisma > Alisma plantago-aquatica. The sequence continues at coordinate 166,439,945 of OY856412.1, read as the reverse complement.
TTGTCTTTGATTCTCTTAAGCTCGTACTTGATAGATGCTTGGTAGTGGATAAAAATGATATTTCTCTTTAACATTGCCATTTGGGTCATGTGAATGTGCATCAAATGAAGAAGTTGAGCAAAAAGGATTTGGTTCGAGGACTTCCCAAATTGGATTTTGAAAAGGATGAGGAATGCCAACATTGTACACAAGGCAAACAAACCAAATCCTCCTTCAAATCCAAAGGAGTCATGAGTACCAAAAGAGCTCTTGAGCTTCTTCATATTGATCTATTTGGACCAATGAGAACGCAAATGCTTCGTGGTTCCAAGTATTGTCTTATTGTTGATGATGATTTCTCTCGATATACTTGGACCTTCTTTCTTGTTTCAAAAAGTGATACTCTTGATGTTTTCTCGAGCTTTTGCAAAAGGGTTGAAAATGAAGCTTCTTGCCAGATTGTTTCTATCCACAGTGACCATGGGGGAGAATTTGAAAATGATCTTTTTGAGCATTTTTGTGAAAAATCTGGTTACTCGCACAATTTCTCTTCTCCTTGTACGCCTCAACAAAATGGAGTATTAGAGAGGAAGAACAGGTCGCTTCAAGAGATGGTGAGGACAATCCTTCTTGAATATGACATTCCTAAGAAGTTTTGGGCCAAAGTCATTAGCATCTCCTATTTTGTGCAGAACTGAGTTTTTACACATCCTTCTTTGAAGAAAACCCCCTATGAGATATGGCGTGGTAGAAAGCCATCCATTGATTTCTTTCATATTTTCGAATGTCCTTGTTTCATTTTAAACATGAAGGATTCTCTCGACAATTTTGATCTGAATTTTATAAGGATTTCTTCCTAGGCTATAACACTACAAGCAAGGCTTATATAGTTTTCAATATTAAATTGTCTAAAATTGAAGAATCTATTAATGTTAAGTTTATTGAAACTAACCCTATTGTTGGCAAGCATGTTGTTGATAATTATGTCGCAGATTACTTGATTCCTATCTTAAAACACCTCAACATTGACAAAAAAGGTAAGCAGGTGATAGAAGCAGAAGATGAAGAAAAGAAGGATCCCACTCCTCGCTTTGCAAAGAATCATCCTAAAGAGATGATCATTGGCAACCCATTTGAGAGAGTGAATACATGAGCTATCTACAACAAAGAACAAGCAGACATCACCTTCATCTCACAGCTGGAGCCAAAGAACATCAAAGAAGCTCTTAGTGATGATGAGTGGATCCTAGCCATGCAAAAGGAATTAGAGAAATTTGAGAAGAATTGTGTGTGGACTCTAGTGACAAGACCAAGTGATAGAAAAATCATTGGCACCAAGTGGGTCTACCACAACAAGCTTGATGAACAAGGCAAAGTGGTAAGGAACAAAGCAAGGTTAGTGGCACAAGGTTATAATCAACAGGAAGGTATTGACTTTGATGAAACTTATGCTCCTGTTGCTAGACTTGAATCTATTAGAATGCTACTTGCTTTTTCTAGTTACAAAAAATTTCTTGTTATATCAAATGGATGTTAAAAGTGCGTTTTTGAATGGTACAATCGAGGAGGAAGTATTTGTTGCTCAACCTCCAAGCTTTAAAAATGACAAGTTACCCACTCATGTTTATTTGTTGCAAAAAGCTCTCTATGGACTCAAACAAGCACCTCAATCTTGGTATGAGAAATGAAAGAACTTTTTTTTAGATAATGGGTATGTCATGAGCAAAGTTGACTCTACCTTATTTCTAAAACACACTTCTAGCCATTTTCTTATAATTCAAATTTATGTTGATTGTATCATTTTTGGCAGGACTGATCTTGATCTTTGCAAGGAGTTTAGTTCTCTTATGTAGAGTGAATTCGAGATGAGCATGATGGGTGAGTTGGCTTTCTTCCTCAGCTTTCAAATTAAGCAAACAAAAGAAGGAAACTTCATCAACCAAGGCAAGTACACCAATGAACTACTCAAACACTTTGGGATGGAGACCATGAAGCCAATGGATACACCCATGTCCAATACCACCAAACTTGATAGAGATGAAGAAGGTGAGAAGGTTGATGAGAAGCTTTATAGAGGTATGATTGGAATTTTACTTTATTTAACTACCTCTAGACATGATATTATGTTTAGTGTTGGCTTGTGTGCTCGCTTTCAATCTAGCCCTAGGAAATCATATCTTATTGTCGTTAAGAGGATTTTGAGGTACTTAGCCAAAACTCAAAATTTTGGACTATGGTATCCTAAGTCAAGGGAATTTACTCTTATGACATATAGTGATGCGTATTACGCGGGTTGTTTGGTTCACAGAAAGTGCACAAGTGGCACTTGCTTCCTTCTAGGACCATGCTTGTGTCTTGGTTTTCCAAGAAACAGAGGATTGTGGCATTATCAACTACCGAGGCTGAATACATTGCAGCCGGGAGTTGTTGTGCCCAGTTCCTATGGATGAAGCAAATGCTCCAAGGCGTTAACATACATTTTAATGCTTCTCCTATCTATTGTGATAATACTAGTGCAATCAATCTCTCTTATAATCCTATATTACATAGTAGAGCTAAGCATATAGAGGTTCACCATCATTTTCTTCATGATCACATTGCCAAGAAGGATATCTATATCACACATGTGGACATGGAAAATCAGTTGGCGGACATTTTCACTAAACCTCTAGCTAGACAGCAATTTAATTTTATTCGATCTAAATTGCTCATTGTTGCTTTGGATGATATTGATATGTGATCTAGCTAGTTGTTTCTATCCTATATGTTGTGTTCATTCTTTCCTCGCCTTGCTTGCATATATATGCTTAAAATGTGCTTAACTTGCTTGTTGACATGTTTAGTTTCACTTGTTTTTGGGTTTTCTCTTCTTTCTTGGTTTTATCACAAAATAGTACCCAATGATGAGTGATATGTGCCTAAGTATGTTCAATGTAAATAATAGACTTGAAAAATGAATTTGATCAGCATGTATATGGCTAGAAATTAAGTTTGAGGGTTTTAGGTCAGGTTGACCATCGGTTGAGTTTCCCCCAGGACAAACTCAACCGATCAATGTCTCAGAGCTATTCTTCAGAGGACTAATAAGTCGAGTTTCTGACTCTCAAAACTCGACCGATCCGCGGGCTGAAGAAAATTTAAGTTAGGTTTGGCTGACTATTCTCCCTCTCAACTAGAGAATAGATGACTAAATCCTCTCCTTCTAGCCCTAATCTCTCACCCCCAGCCCTAAACCTCCCTATCCTAGCCCTTTCTCGACCTAGATAGCTTGACCTATACCTCCCTGGTGGTGTTTGGATGGCTTTTGAGGTTTGCTTTGTGCGTTTTTCCATTTCTCTTTCTCTTTTTCTCCTCCATGGATTCCCAAAGGAGAAAGTTACCTACCCCAAGTAATGCACCCTCGTCCTCTTCGTCTAATGGCTTGATTCCTTTTGACGATACCTCTTTCGTCTCGATTGAGGTTGTTAATCAGTATAAGGACCTTCTTCCTAGGAGTCCTTTCCCATTTCGCGCCTTGTTTGAGCCTAGTCCTAGGCGCCAAGCAGTTATAGATCAAGTTGCTAGGGTGCTTATCGTTCACCATATTTTCGCCCTGGATGTCGAACGCGATTGCTTTAATAATTCCATGTCTAGCACTAAAGCAGTTCATGAGTTCTATGCTAATTTGCATTGGAACTACGACTCCCTTGTTCCCCCGCCAAATACTCAAGTAATCCTCACATCGATGATCACCGGTAAGCAATTACAAATCTCTGAAGATATATTAAATGTCTTCTTTTTCGGAGATGAGGAAAATGATACTTGGCATAAGGATTTTAGAGAGTATTTTGATCTTCTGGACCCGGAAGGTTTCTACAAGCAAAATGAATTGACTTTACCTGATATTCATCATTACTTGAAGAAACTTGACGTTCCCTATAAGAAGAAGAGCACCCTTACTTCCTCCTCCCTTAACCTTAGGAAGTTCATTCTGGCTTTAGTGGTCAATTGCAACATCCATCTGAAGAAAAATCAAATGGATATCGCAGAGAACACTGTTGTCATTATGTATTGCCTATTAGAGAACATTAGTGTCAAGTGGGCCAGATACATTCTACATCACATGACCTGCTTATGAGATACTTTTCTTGTTCATTTACTATTTTATAATGTGACTTGCAAAAGGACCACATAGTGCATATATGTTATGACTGCTACGTGTAGATAGACTAACTATGCTGGTTATAAGAAGCATAGATTGAGGGGGAGCAATTCACATTGTTTACATCATGAATCCCCTTAATTCACAAGACAAAGGTATAACTTCTATATCCTTTTCAATATGTTTAAGGAATGGTTTGTCATTGTCAAAAAGGGGGAGAATGTTGACCTAGAGGTTATACATTGTCCATATTTTGATAATGACTTAACCAATCCATTCATATGTATCTAATATGTGTATTAAAGATTGATTTCAGATGTTAGGTATAAGAAAAGGATAAAAAATCCAAAGCCCTAGATTGGCTCAAGTTCAAGTCAAAAGAGCTACAAGTGTGCAATTTTAGAAATCTATGTAAATGACCTTAGAACATTTTTGTAATCACTTGTAATGATGAATTGACTTGTAACTTAGTTGAGAAAATCATTTGGGACACTAAACACCAAGTTTTAATCACTTTAGATGCACTTTAGAAAATTGACCACATGCAGTCAATCGGTCGAGTTGCAAACTCGACCGATCCTCCTGGATAAAGTTTCTAAAGATCTCATCGGTTGAGTTGTGGTTTCACAGAACTCGACCGATCGAGTACCTGACCAATTCGATCTTCATTGGTCGGTCGAGTTTCCCTAGGATAAACTCGACTGATGATTTGAATATCGTCTTTGTCTTTTACTCTATCAGTCGAGTTACCTTTATTGAAACTCGACCGATTACATTATATGGAATTTGCAGAAAAAGTGATTGTGACCGTTGGTGTGTGTTTTGAGCGAAAACAGAGTCGTTTCTTTGAGAAAAAACAACTATAGTTTGTATCTACGTGCCCCACAACTTAAAGGGGCACCCTCAACTATAAATAGGACCTCTTGGAGTTCATTCCAAGGTTGCTCATTCACTACATGCTTGGTCCTAGCCTAGTTGAGAGTGTTCTAACCCTTTGAGCCCCTTTCTCTCTCTACCTTCAAGTCAAATTCGTGAGTATGAGTGAGATAGGTTCCTTTGTAAGAGAGATGATCCATGTATTGATGTAAAGCTCTCCTCCACCATCTTCCTACCCTCTTTCCTATCAAATAAAAGGTTGAAGATCTTCTCTGAGTGAAGGAGAAGAGGTTGTTGTTCTTCAAGGTTGAAGAAGGCAAGGTGCTCCAGATCTCCAAGTGAAGGAGATAGTCAAGGCAAGATCTCAAGAAAGATAGGTAACCCCTTGAAGGTTGAAGACTTGAAGGAGTGGGTAAGTCCATGTTGATGGTTGAAGACTCCATGGTTCAAGTGGGTAAGCTCCTTCTATAGGTTGAAGATCTTTGCTTGAGGTACTAAGCCCTAGGATGTGTGGTTGTTGTGTCTTGTAATCTTATGATGGAATATAAGAGTACCAAGATTGCAAATCCTAGAGATTAACCACCTCTAGGTAGTGGACTGACATTGCTCCTAGTTAGGATGTGGAACCACTCTAAACCACTTGTCCAAGTGGTTTCTCTTCCTTGTCTCTCATGCTTGTTGTGCTTGCTAGCTAATACATCAAATTTGTTGTTTGTTTAAGTTTTTGTACTTCATAAAATTTGGTGGCCTAATCCTTTTTGTGAGAATTGTGAAGCTCTATTCACCCCCCCTTCTAGAGCCCTTGATCCAACATGGTCAACCTTAATTAAGTAAAATCATATACTATTATCAGATTATCATCATCTTAACCCTAGCCATGTTCATTAGGGTTTGGTTAGTTCATTAGGTTATTCAGATCATTAGTTCATGTCTTACTCTTCTTGATAACTGGGATCGATGTTACTAATGTTGTATTCTAGATTATTACCTCATTAACGGATAGTTGTGTTTCACGTTGTTATGTGAACATATAAACCTTAGGTTACATACATTAATCATATTAGGGTTACATAACATGTATTAAGGGTCATCTTTTTATAACATGAATTCTATGCATCCAATTGATCTCACGATTTCACATTAGCTTCCATATATAGATATGAGGGTGTTTCATAAATTCCATCATTTATTGATCATATATATATTTATTGTATTTTCTTTAGGGTTATCATCCCTAATTACCCATGTGGAGAAAATTAAATGATTTCAAGCATCAATATATTAATCACTAACCTTAACTAGATTATAAACATGGATATGGATTCATTAACATTTTATCATGATTTTATACCATCAGTTGATATTTATTATCCATAAAATAAGTGTATAACATTTTACATGATATCACTGTGATTTAAGCATAAAAAGACTGATATCAAGGTCCCATGTTGTTCTACTTATTTTTCTAAACATTTTGTTTGTATTTTTATGATAAGTGGGCTATTTTCTATGATTTATTGAAGATTTGTACATTATTAGGGTAATTACCTTTTTGTGCCAATCGGAGGCCGCCACTTGTCCTTGAGGGTAGTGCTTCTCTTCCCTTGGTTGTATTGGGTTCATAGTAGAATTTGGTCAGTTCCTGTTGGTCTGATTGGACCGCCCGATTCACTATCCTTTGAACCCAATCCAAGTCGCCTTCTCCCCCTTCTATTTCTTCTTCTCGATACAATTGCTGGACGTGAGGGTTCTCTGTCTGTAGCATCTCTGTAGAGGGGTGATCCTAATGAGGGATAGTAGGGGTGTCATTCCCCCTCCAAAGAGACCTTCAGCCTCCAAAAGCCCCCTTCAGGTCTATCTAAATGCCACCGATCTTGTGGCTAGCGCTGGAAGCTCTATCTCATTGCTTAAAGGGTTAACCGTCGTCGAATGGTGTCAATGCAAAGCAAAAGAGGATTCTGCTCCTCACTTCCAGATTTTGAACTGGGTACACCGACTACTCATCCAGACCTCCACTAACCTCTAAACCTCAATTTCCAATAGCTTGTTGCCTCCCCTAGTGAACTCAGCTTTGTTGATCATGGCATCCTCCATGGATGGTGAGGAACATCCTGGGATAAATGATACTGACCCGGGCTCCCTCTTCTTCTCCAGCAAAGGAGACCTTCATTAGCGGTTGACACTGCTACAACAGGGATTGAAAACACCCTCTAGTGACTCAACTGACCTTATCCTCCCTCCTCACCTACTCATCTTCCTTTGATCCACTCTATATCTCTAATATGAGTCTCTCTCCAACCCGTTGGTCATTTTGGAGAAGCCAGTGGAGGGAACTACTTGTTGTCCCTCAAACTGAGATGAAAAGAATAGTCAAAAGTGTGCCAATCTTTTTGTTAACTCACAGGTCATAACTTCTCTACCCAACGCACATTCTTGGGCCACAAACTAGGCATTAGCATGTGTGGTTGTGTGCCTCCCCACTACTTCCAACTTAACAGAAGGTAGGGGATGAAGCCTCTCATCCATCAGATCCCCTTATCCTAGGGTCACATATGAGCCACACAAACAATATGTGGCTCACTCATGCTAGGGGGGAGCCTGACACTGGTGTATACTCAAACTTAGGCTAAATGATCAAATACCTTGTTCAACTTCCATATTCATCAACAAATTCACCGATTTCAAACCCAAAAATCTCTCTCTAGAAATATTGAAACATTATCAAATTCGAACAATAGTCTTCTAATACCTCAAGCTACAATGTATTCAAATTTGGTATTTAAAATCCATTGTTTGGCATGTTAATTAAATACTTCAAAAAGGCATAAACTCAGGGACTCAAATTGATTATTCCAATATCCAATCCATGATTGAATCATCGAACTGAGTAACCAAGAAACTCAAAAGTTTACTCTATCACATCCTACACACCTTTTAAAGAAATTTTGTCCTCGAAATTAAGTCAAAATCAAGTCCTTCACATCATATACATCTTAAAAGAAGTTTCATCCTCGAAACTAAACCATTCTATGATTCCAAAAATAAACAAAAGGTCTTTATCCACATGTAGGACACCAATCTATGTGCAACATATCCAAAAACAAAGCTCCATACTCATATCCAAACCACTTATTAGGAGGTTCTAAAACATCTAGGGTGAAACACCCCTTCATAAAAGATTAGAACAAGGGTTTAGAAACTCTGGTTATGTCATGACATATATCAAATGTTAGGGTTGCATCCTTATGTTTACCCATGCATTAGGGTTCCCACATCATATTACCATGTTCTAAAGGAGTTAACTAATGTTAACCCATACATGAAGGTGTCATCAAAATTTTATTGAGCTAATTGTTAAAAAATGTTCAACATTAACATATGCTTTTTAGGAGGGAGTTAACTATAGTTAACCCACTTTATCCATCTAGATCATATCAAGGCGTAATAATCGTTATGTTGTGCTAACTGTCAAACTATAATTTTCATCTTTATTAAGCATGAAGATTAACACCTCATGTAATGTGTTTCATTCATATGGTCTTATTTCATTGATCATAATAAATCACAACATTTACTAGTGATTTCATCACAGGATTAACCAACGATATCACATTATTATCATTATTCATGTATATGGTTAACCATTTATGCATTGATGTCTATTAAACCATCTCTAGGTTTCCATCGTGTTACCTTCATGTATAACATCTCAAGATTAGATCAGATTTTTGCATGTATTATATAATGGTCGTGCTAAGCAAACTTATATGAGTGGCTTGTCAAAACATATATCAAAACTTCATCTAGTCCAACTAAGGTTCTCCCGACCCATAACATGAGAGTAGTGCCATGCTTAGTCTCTCTGAGCTAACTCAACTCTATGAGTATCATGTACACACTAGCTCTATCTTCCCTCTTTGATATAAGGTTATTAGGTGTACCTCATTGACACTAGTTGATTGGTTTACTAGATCTAGCTGCATAAGCACAAACCAAAACATGCTATGACATTCTCTTTATAGGTATCTACCCATGACATACTGTTTCTTAACTTTCTCTCTTATACACATCCACTAGATTCCTATAAGGAACCACCAACCCGAGTATGAGGCTTCACAGAAACCAACACAGTTACCTCCTCTAGGGTTTTGGGTCTCTCTCTCCCTCACCCATATGGAAGGTACTCATATTCTTATTCACATGCACATGTATAACCAGCCTCTCTCCGTCTCTAGGGTTTGGTCCTCCCAAGGACATCTAGGGTCCAACAAGACTATAGAAATCATGCATAACACAACTCACCTCAATCACTCAGGAGTATTCTAGTTTAGGACATTATCATATCACATATTTCTCAAAATTCTCATATCTTGGAGTATAGGTTCTCTGACCTTCTCCCAATGGGTCTCACCCTCTCTGGAGTTAACCCTAAAACTGGTCCTAACACTAGAGTTCCTCCTTCGTAAAAGAGACTGAGGCTCTTGCTGATTCACATCCTTATCTTAACTTAGCATATCTTAACTTAGAAAAGCACACATACTTGCATAATCATAACTTATCTCAAATCCTCAAAACTGAACCTTAATCCTTAAAGACAACATTGATCATCATAAACCATCTTATATCATCTATATAAGACTTACATCATATCATCAAAACTTATTTTATCTATTCCATGTATCATATATTCTAACAAGTCTCTAGACATCTATTCTAGAACTATTCTCACTTCTAGATTGATGTCATTCACTTTCACTTAGGTTGCATGAATACCTCCTACTCTTACATGTGTGGGGACACATTTTTTTAATACTTACATATATAATAAAATATTATATAGTTTTTCTTTGATAAAACAAGCGTCAGAGAAAACTATCAAGGTTCGATCTGATTGGAATTAAAAACCAAATCCAGAAAACAAGTATCCCACCCATAGGAGAGAGTACAATGTCATTAAAATTGGTGAAAAGGGTGAGAACATGGTGTAGACTAGTGTAGCTACCCTAGAAAATGAGCACTATATGTCTAGGATTTCTCTTCCCTTGATGCACGTCATGTCCAAATAATGAAACATCCCATACCGCTTCATTATAAGGAAAGAATGATGTCTAAGGGCCTGCTATACAACAAGCACCAATCTAGACCTAGTTCTCAGACATTTAGGTGCTAACCTAGAGGCTAGGTCAGATCTAGTCTCTAAAAGACAACTAATCTAACTCTGAAAATTATTAAGTGCAAGGTTCTTTAGTTTTGAGTTGCATAGTGAGCAAATGTCAGGCTTTGCTATTATTCATGCTCTAATACCACTTGTGACGTCCCCAAATTTTCTAAGACGTAATCAAATGTGTGATGTCCAAATTGAAACCCTCACCTCAGTGAGAATCCCAATTTAAACACCACATACTAGGCTAAGAAGAAGAAAATCAGAGCAAGTCAGAAGGAAACAACAGTAGCACATGCACACGAACAATAATAAAACCATACAACACATGTTCACCATTCAACATATAATTACATAATGAATTGTTACAACATTTGATATTACACATCGAACATCAAGCTTATACATATACATATTTTATCACTAAACCACATGATCTTAAGACAACATGTCCACGTGTACATCAACTCGCCATACAACTCACAACTATCTTGGAACTTCAAGATCATATGTCCACAACCTAAACAAAAAATTACATGTGGTATATGTCAACACAATATTCAAGAATATTGTACTGAGTATGCCTACGTGTCTTTTCATATACCTCTCATCACTAATCTTGGCAATAAGATAAAACAAATACTTGGTAGTTATAAAGAAATATAAGAAAAGGAATATATTTGCAAAAAGATGTTCATTAACAAAAGAGCACACATTATTACGATCATTTTCAATTATATATCCATGCATTAACCGCTAAAGGTTTTGATGCATTCTCTTAACTCTCAAGGAGCTCAAGATTAAGGACTTTATGATCTCCTGCCAAAGAGTTAGATCATATGTACAATGTGACCGACTACCAAAGAGTTAAGTCATTTTCAAGCATTGTACTACCAAAGAATTTAGTTCTTCCATATAATGGAAAAAATATATTATGTTTCATGTGTTCATATCCATAAGTATATAAATCAAGAAAAATATCATGCAAGAACAATCATTTCATCCAATACCATATGCCAAGTATTTTACTACACATATAACACAAGCATATTGTATAATAAGCCAAGTAAGACGTAATGGCATACCTTGATCAAGATATCCTAATTATCACATTCCATGAGTCAACTACATCCTTGGTCAATCCTGATTAAGATAAGATCACAAACTATTATCATATTCTCATCATCTTAACCCTAATCGTGTTCATTAGGGTTTGCTTAGTTCATTAGGTTATTCAGATCATTAGTTCTTGTCTTATTCTTCTTGTTATCTGGGATTGATGTTACTGATTTTGTATTCCAGATTATTGCCTCTTTAACTAATAATTGTGTTTCATGAAGTTATGTGAAAGTATAAACCTTAGGTTACTTACATTAATCATATTAGGGTTACATAACATGTATTAAGGGTCATCTTCATATAACATGATTTCTATGTATCAAATTAATCTCACGATTTCACATTAGCTTCCACTTACAAATATGAGGGTGTTTCAAAAATTCCATCATTTATTGAGCATTTATATATTTATTATATTTTATTTAGGGTTATCAACCCTAATTAGCCATATGGAGCAAATTACATGATTTTGAGCATCAACATCATAATCACTAACCTTAACTGGATTACAAACAAGGATATGAATTTACTGACATGTTATCACAATTTTATACCATCATTTGATATTTATTATCCATAAAACAAGTGTATAACAATTTACATGATATCACTATGATTTAAGCATAAAAATACTGATATCATGGTCCCATGTTGTTCTACTTATTGTTTTGAACATATTGATACTTTATTTGTATTTTTCTGATAAGCATGCTATTTTCTATGATTTATTGAAGATATGTACATTATTAGGGTAATTACCTTTTTGGGCCAATCGGAGGCCACCACGTGTCCTTGAGGGTAGCGATGCTCTTCCGTTGGTTGCGCTGGGTTCACAGTAGAATTTGGTCGGTTCCTGCTGGTCTGACTGGACCGCCCGCTTCACTATCCTTTGAACCCGGTCTGAGTCGCCTTCTCCCCCTTCTATTTCTTCCGCTCGACGCAACCGCTAGACGCGAGGGTTCTCTGTCCACAGAGTCACCGCAGAGGGGCGATCCTGACAAGGGATAGCAGTGGTGTCGTTCCCTCCTCCAAAGAGACCTTCAGCCTCTAAAAGCCCCCTTCAGGTCTATCCAAATGCCACCGATCTTGTGGCTAGCGCTGGAAGCTCCATCTCATTGCTTAAAGGGTTAACCGCCGCCGGATGGTGTCATGGAAGAGCAAAAGGGGATTCTGCTCTTCGCTTCCAGATTTCAAACTGGGTACACTGACTACTCATCCAGACCTCCACTAACCTCTGAATTTCAATTTCCACTAGCTTGTTCCCGCCCTCAGTGAACTCACTTTGTTGATCATGGCATCCTTCATGGATGGTGAGTAACATCCTAGGATAAATGATACTGACCCCGAGCTCCCTCTTCTTCTCCAACAAAGGCGACCTTCATCATCCGCCGACGCTTTTACAATAGGGAAAATGCCCTCCAGCGAATCAGCTGATCTTGCCCTTCCTCCTTGCCTACTCATCTTCCTTTGATCCTCTCTCTATCTCAAATCTGAGTCTCTCTCCAACCTGTTGGTCATTGTGGAGAAACTAGTGGAGGGAACTGCTTGTTGTCCCTCTAACTGAGATGAGAAGAACAGTCAAAAGTGTGCCAATCTTTTTGTTAACTCACAGGTCATAACTGATCAACCCAAAGCATGTTGTGAGCCTCCCAACTACTCCCAACTTGGGCGAAGATAAAAAAATGGGCCCTCTGTATACTTTTATTTAACAAATTTAAATAAACACCAGTTTAGTTATAATTGTCAAAACTGTCATATAAAAAATAGAACATGTTCTTACAAAAATCAAACTAAAAAGAACGTAAAATTAAATATAGATATCTCCTTATCGAGCTTCAGTCATCATATAAAATGACTTTTTCGAGCCTTTCTAGATGCAAAATCTTGAATAACAGTGTCAACGTCAATATTTTTCAACATATCCTTCTAAATGCATAACATTGACAAACCGTTCAATCTTTCTTGAGACATTGATGATCTAAGATAGTTTTTCAGTAACTTTATCTTGAAAAATTCATGTGAAGTCGCCGCTGGAAAAAAGGAACACAGGAGCGGACGAACCTATTGGTTTCTAATGGAACCTATTTTATTATATATATATATATATATATATATATATATATATATATATATATATATATATGAGAGTCCAGGGAAAATTAGAGAACTCGAGCTCCAGACTTCTAGGAAATCAGTCAAGTAAAATTAGAAAGGGAACTCAACTTCTAATATTTTCAGGACAAATTACACCAAACCAGTCAGACCCTTAGGCTTCGATTGGTTTGTTGTAACTATAATTTTTAGGGAACTCATTTTCCAAGAACTTGAGTTCAGTCTTAGGAAATCAAAATCAGATGATTGGTTTGAAAGATAACTTTTCTTAGGTAAATGACTTTCATATGATTGGTATATTGTAACCGAGGAAGCTTTCCTCAAAGACTATTTGCCCTAACGATGTTCTCCATAGCTCTCATTTATACTATATGTTAATCAATTAATTTACAATAGTAACGAACTATGATGATAAAAAGTTCTGGTATCTTTTTATTGTATGTATACTCACAAAACTAGAAGATGACTTGGACACAAAGGGCGTGCTTATGAACTATGTTTTAAATTACAATATTCAAATACAGAGTCATCATACTTATTCTGGAGTTTTTCTAATTCACTATCTGTGTGAAAACTCAGTTGTGCGGCTATGTAATCAGTTTCGTCTATGCTAGATGAATAAAATAAAAAGAGAAAGCAAGACAAGAATACACAATCAAACAAAAGTAGTGGGTGCTTTAGCAACGCATTAAATCGCATGGGTGTTTGAATGATTTTCCATCGCAGTGGCATCTGTTGCTGATTGACTAGAGTAAATCGTAAGAAAAGTCAAGAGTAGTAGTGCTCCAACCCAATCGATCATCAGCCTTTGATTTATTTATCCCCCACAACAAACAGATCAGTTGTCGATTGATCAAGGAAAAATGGCAAGAAAAATGAGGTGCAAGTCAGAGAGACGTGGCTGAAGAGGTACATGTCAGAGAAGTGCAGGCGAGAGAGGAGTGGCTGAATGCTACCCATCATAGAGAAGTGTGGGGGAAAGGGGCGCAGGTGAGGAGAGAACTGTCGTCGGGACAGATGCGCCGAACTTGTTTTCCACTCGCTTTTCAGTAGAAGTCTAGAACTCTAGTTTATATATATGTCCATAAGTCTATAGAAAATTAGGGAAGTCCAATTCCTAACTTTCTGATAACCAATCACACAAAACTAACCAGGGAACTTGACTTCCGGACCTTCCGGTCTTTTCCTAACATGTAACATTGAATCAATTCTGTTCCATTTACAAATGTGTGTGTATTAGAAGAAGAAGAAAATTATGGGCCCCCTTCTTTGTTGGGCCCCTGGCCGTCGCCCATGTTGGCCCCTCTAATGGGCCGGCCCTGGGGATGAAGCCTCTCATCCATCAGATCCCCTTATCCAAGGTTCACAGATGAGCCACACAGACAATCTGTGGCTCACTCATGCTAGGGGGGAGCCTGACACTGGTTTATACTCAAACTTAGGCTAAACGATCAAATACCTTGTTCAACTTCCATATTCATCAACAAATTCACCGATTTCAAACCCAAAAATCTCTCTCTAGAAATATTGAATCATTATCAAATTCTAACAATAGTCTGATAATACCTCAAGCTACAATGTATTCAAATTTGGTATTTAAAATTTGTTGTTTGACATGTCAATTAAATACTTCAAAAAGGCATAAACTTAGGGACTCAAATTGATTATTCCAATATCCAATCCATGATTGAATCATCGAATTGAGTAACCAAGAAACTCAAAAGTTCACTCTATCACACCTACGATATGTAGGAGGCTTCGTATGATATGAGGTCAAACAAAATATTTTGGTTATCATTAACATAAAACATGTGGGACTAATTGTATGACTTTATGACCTCTTTAAAGTAGTAGTTTGAAATGGGTCATTGATTGTAATAGTTGTTCTCCAAGTTATCTTGGTTGTATACATTTAAATATATTACTTCCCATGTCATATAATTGACAGATTGACGTGGTTGTTCTATTATTGCATTATCGTACACAAGTAGATATTTTAGATAGTTATTCTTTTGGAATATTTCCAAATTAAAGAGAGATCACTAAAACCCAACAAGAAACTTTTAGGAAACACCAAATTCTTACCAATCTACTTGAAGAGATTTGGCATCTATTGTTGTGATAAAATTGAACCCAAACATATGAATATTGAGTTCATGTATAAACTTAGAGAAGAGACATTGAGTCACAATGCATAAGTTGAACTTGGAACCATATTGGAATACTTGTCTTTCTATGGATTCACTACATGAACCTACATTGTCAATGTGGATCCACAGAGATATCACTTAACTGGAAACAATGTGAATCTATGCAATTTTTTCCTAGGAAAAGGTAGAAAGATTCACAACATGATAAGATTAAAATGTAATGCAAAATACAACACTTTAGATTGAGAACCATATAGAAGAGAAAACTTCACACCGGATGATATGTGCAACCCACAAAGTATACATATCAATGTAATATAGGCCCAAAAAAAGCCCATATGTTGAACTTAGGGAAACGTTCTCCAGAGACGACTACTAACTGTAATGTGATCAACTAAGCTGATGAAAACTTTGAGTGAAGGTTTAATTGTCTAAGATGTAGAAAATAAATCTAAGATTACTGGTTTTTTTAATCTCAAGTGGTGTAAATTCCTTAGGATTATGGTTTCACCATAGCTAACATTGCAATTAACATCATATCATTAATAATTATCTCTCCTAACTCTGGAAAAAGAGACATGTAGCAAGAATTACCTACTCTCACGACATAATTCACTACCTAATCTAATACCAATCTCACTCTCATAGTCATTGTGTTATTAGTTTGGTGATTTACTGAAAACTCTAGGTAATCTCTTTACATTCGTAAGCCTCCTTTCTCAAGGTATGAAAAAAAATATAATTCTAAGAATTTCCAACTCCTAATCCCTCTTTTGAAGCAATTAATAGTCTAATTAACTATCTATGGTGATCAACCATGGATAGTTCATTATACTTTCATAGAATTATGCCTAGAAATGAAGAGAAAAAGATATATTAATAATGCATGAAAGTCAATTTCAATGCATAATCGGGCTACTCCCGCATCCTCAGGAATAAGGGGGTTTAGGCCCACATGATTTCCATCTTCAAATACACAAGAGAGAAGAAGAAAAATGTGGGGAAGATTAGATAACAAAAAGAACCCCTAAAGAAGATGGTCCAGATGACTCCCTTACATGAACATGCCAATTCGCTAACCTCAGACTGCAAATCCGTCCATCGGAGGTGCCTGGATCTTCCAGAATGTGGCTTTCTTCTCTGCTTTCTCCTCTCCTTTCTCTCGGATGCCATATAATGGAATAGAACGATATACCTAGCTTTGGTCAAAATCCCCTAAGACATAGAAGTGACTTAGGGTGTCATTAATTGTCAACCGTTGAACTAAACATAGTTTTCATATCTGCCTGATCCCCTTGTGCCATTACTATCGACTAGGGATCGGTACTATTGATGCCTTCATTAGTTGCGGTTACATACACAATTGTTAGTACTACCAAGTTGATGTCGGTAGTATCGAGATTTCTTCGAGAAATCCTAAATCCTTATTGAGAGGTTTTTGATAGTATCTACTTTTTTGGTTGGTACTACTGAGTTTTCTCGATCTCATTGTTCCTTGTTGACCAAGTGTTAGTACCACCGACAATCAAGTCAGTAGTACCAAGCTGTGAAGTTTCTTGTAGATTTACCTGAAATTTAAAAGAAAGAACATAAGCTCTCATATAATATTAAACATTGAGGATCATTAAATATATATTTATTTGATACAATTAAGTATCACAGGCTAATGATAATAAATAATGCACAAATTAATATGAAAATGAGCGATAAGTGCACATAATCCATAATAAATAGCTTGTGAGGATGACAAATATCCAGTGCATCAAACTCCCCTAAGCTTAAATTTTACTCATCCTCGAGCAGCACACCCTCAGATCTATTTGAGACAATTTAGCAAATGGACATAAAGCGTCAGATCTTCTTTATCAACTCATAACCTTTAGATAGGATCTCCCTAGAGATTAGAGTCATTACCATCCTTTAGAACATAAACTTAATAGGTGATTCAAAAACTTGAATTAGGAACACCCTCAGTCAAGAAACTTGTCGAACGAGACATCCTCAATGGAAGTTTTTTGACCAAGAACCACCTCGGTCATGCATGTTGAGCACTGTCAAAAACTTACATATTTGTGCTCTAAAATGTGTTTTGTTCGAAAATATAGTCCACCGACCCAACCTCGGTCCAAAGCATATGACTGTTAGACCAAGTAGTTGAAAGTTAGGAGTTGTAAATAGACATTGGCACATATTTTCCTTCAACCCATGCTTGGTTGAAAAAATTTTCGACCAAGACACGGTTCGGTCGACAAACTTGTCGACCGAGTAGGGTTCTGGATTGTTCTTCCAAGCTCAAAAAAACTAGCCATTGCTAGCCAACTACTTTCTACCTAATGACTAGTTAAGCACTAAGAACACTCTAGAGACTCCCTAGAACATCCCTAAACACTTGCAATCCATCCCTATAAATATGAGAGGCCTTAGGAAACTTAAAACACACAAATTACACTTGAGCATCCATTCTAGAGAGCAACAAAGCTAAGATTGACTTGCTATCTTCTTCCTTGTGCTCTAAATTTGTGTCCTATAGATACAATATTCTAGCCACCACATATAGCCACATAAATTTTAAGTGGATGATAGATCTATACACTTGATATAGGGTCAAAGTGTTGTACGTCATTGGTTAAGTATTTTCTTTCTTCCAATCTATTTATTTTATATTGTACTTTGTTCTCCTTGACTATTCCTAGGGTTGGAGGTTATTGGAAGGAGGTTTCTTGGTGCTACTTCAACAAAGTGAAGGCTGCTCCAAGTTGTTCTTGAGGATACTTCAAGAAGGCTGCATCAAAGGAGGCTGGATCTACTTCTGGGTGAAGGTTTTCTCAAGGTGGTGGAGCTACTTCGAGAAAGTGAAGGCCGCTTCAAGGTTGCTTGAGGTTACTTCAAGAAGGCTGCTTCAAAGGAGGTTGGAACCACTTCTAGGTGAAGGCTATATCAAGGTGGTGGAGCTACTTCAAGATGGCAAAGGATTCTCTAAGGCTTGATGTTACTTCAAGAAGGCTGCTTCAAGAAGGTTGAGGGTACTTCTAGGTGAAGGCTACTTCAAAGAAGGTGATTGTATTTTATTATAACATCCTTGAGAGGTAAATAAAATTAATCCCTTTCAAAATCTCAATTGGAGACAATTGGGTAATGGAATGACAACCTTTGATTCAAAGGTTGGAACCACTCCACATCAAAGTGTCTTCCCTATTTCCCCCCTTTATTTGTTTTAAGCTTTCAATTAAATTTAAAGTTCCAAAAAGTTCTATTCACCTCCTCTAGATATTTCAATTGGTATTAGAGTAGGTCTTCAAACAGCCTAACATGTCTTAAAAAATGGGGGACAAATTTCTTAGCAACCTCAACCGTGAAGGTACTAACATGCCAACCACCACCCTTTGATGGAAGCAACTATACTTATTGGAAAAGAAGGATGCAATTTTACATCCAAGGGACCAACCTGGATCTTTGGAGTATGGTGTCCTTGCCCTATGAGCTTCCCATAATAGAGTTTGCAACATGGAATCCCAAAACGGTAAAGCAAGTTTAATTGAATGCAAAAGCGGTAAGCATTTTATATTTTTCTATTTTCATTTATGAGTTTAATAGGATATCTTCATGTGAAACTGCTTATGAAATATGGCATAGACTTTGAATTACAATTGAAGGTACAATTCAAGTTAAGAATACCAACATTAACATGCTTAAACAAAAGTTTGAATGATTCTATATGCAATCTAATGAGTCAATTAGTGAAATGTATGCAAGGTTTTCTTCTATTATCAATAGCTTGAATGCCTTGGGTAAGTATACAAGTGAGGAAGATAAAGTTTCCAAGATTCTTAGATCCTTGCCTACAAAGTACAAGACAATGGTGACAGCCATTGAAGAAGCCAATGATCTTACCACTTTGAGAATGGAGCAACTCATCGACAATCTAGAAACTCATGAAGTGTCTCTCGAAGAAGAACAAAGATTGGAGTTGGAGCTTCAAAAGGGAAGAAACAAGGGCATAGCATTTAAAGTGTCAACTAAAGCACAAGTCTTCACTCAAGAAAGTGATGAAACAAGTGGAGAGGAAAATGAAGAGGATACACTCATTATAAACGGTAAGAAATATAGAAGATTTAAATCTAATAAAAATTCTTGTGTCAATTCCTTTTCCTCCCTTATGTGCATTGTGGGATAAAGAGAGGCATTGTCTCCCCCTCTCGCACGCCCATGGTAGAGGTCGAATGCTGGGGAGGGTGGTAAATCAAGGCGACAACTGGGTCCCTTAGGTGCATTGAATGTGGCAAGAAGGGATATTTAAAGATTGAGTGTCCTCAAGTCAAGAAGGTAAAGAAATCCTCTCTTAAGAAGAACTAAAAGGCCTACAAAGCAACTTAAGATGATTCAAGCGATGAAAGCGAGAGTGGAGAAGAAGAAGTAGAATGTCTCATGACTAAAGAAGATAAGGTAAGTTGTTTGATTGCAACAACCAATGAAGAAGAAAATGAGGTAAGCCTTCTTGATTTATCGAAAGAAGAGCTAGTCACTAATATGAAAGAACTACATGATAAATATGTTGATTGTAAAAGGAAATTGAAGAAGCTTATAAAAACTAATGATGATTTGTATGCTAAACTAAATGATCTTACCTTTTAAAAAGAAATCCTTATGTCTAAAAAAGAAACTTTGAAATCATCTATTAATGATTATAATATCAAGTTTCTTGCTCTAGAAACCAACAATAATCTTCTTTCTCAAGAAAAGGTTGAATCACTTGCTAAACTGAATAATTATCAAACTCAACCTGTTCTATGTTCTCATTCAAATTATGATATCATCATTAGAGAAAGAGATTCTTTGCTTTCAAGTTTATATTAAGAAAAACTAGATATTGAAAAGAAAAAGGATGGAATTACTAAGTTACAAAAACATGTTGATAGTCTAAAGAGTAATAATATTCTTGATAAAATATGGGAAAACTCTTTTGGACAAAAAGGAAGAAGGGGTCTAGGCTATGTACCTAAGGCGAATTCTTTTCAAAATCCCATAACCAGAAAACACAAAAACCAAAGACCAAGGTCGTGTATGTGCCTAAAGATAATCTAGCTCATGACCATAATGCTAAGAAGAGAAATGAAATTGACTTTATTTGTTGTCATTACTGTTTATGCCTTGGACATTATTCATTTTCTTGTCCATACGAGAAAAATGATGTTGACTTGGTTTGGATTCCAAAACCCCCAACTTAAAACTATTGGACATATTAGTTGAGATTTGATCTAAACTTCATTTTAAAATTTATAATGTCTTATCTCAACTACAATAAGCTTTAACTTGTCCATTCTTGTATGTCTTGATTGCTTCATTGTGTTATCCAAAAATAATAGCATGATTTGCTTATATTAGAAATGTTGAATTTACTGAAAATGCACATAACTCCATCTCGGGCGACAAAGAGCTTGACCGAGAATTCTTCCGATCGAAGAAAAGTTCGACCGAAGGTAGTTCTGTCAAAATTGTTTTTTCTAACAAATCTTCCCAGTCCACAAAGAGTTCAATCAAGAATTCTCTCGGTCAAAGAAAAGTTCGATTGAAGGTAGTTCTATCATAACTATTGACTGAAAACAATATCATCTAATTGCAATTAATTTTGATGACTCAAATATGTAATGAACTCTTCATATTAGATTGTTCTAAATATTAGAATGATCCTAACCAAAAGGACCACTATATAAGGACCAAAATTTCATACTTTGCAAGTTTGGATGGTCTATTGCAATTTCTCTACCAAAAATATTGTCGGAAATAAGAAGATTTTCATACAGTTGGAGAAAAGGTAAAATTATTGGTCACAATTAGAGAAAATTACAAAGGTAAAATTATTGGCATAGGTAATGTTGGTACAAATTTTAATTTTCTATTTGTCAAAGAACTACATCATAAGTGTTATGACAATAGATATGATTCATAAGAAAATATCAAGGTTGCTGATAAAGGAAAAATAACTATAAACCTATTAACTCTGTGGATACTATTGTGACTTATTGCAAATTATGAATTGTTTATGGCATACAAAGGTTGGACATGCAAGAAAGTTTCTTAAAATATGATCATTACCTGAACCTTCCTTTGGTACATCTAAGATTTATGTATTCTAAGCAAGCAAATTAAGATCTCTTTTTTAAAACTAGAACTTTTCTCATAAGTTTATTTGGTCCTATGTGAATTTTATCTATTTTTGACAAAGGATGTTGTTTTTCTCTTCAAAAAAAGATAATAGAAACAAATTCAATCTTAAGTCACAAAAGGATTTATTTTGGAATATTCAATATCTAGCAAAGCATCTAGGATTTGTAAGTCTACATCTATGAGAGTTGAAGAATAAATGATGATTATACAAAACAAATTCAAGACTTAATCATATATCTTACAAGACTTGATTATTGGACAATGTCTTATGAGTTTACCAAGATTAATGTAAAAGATTTTGTTCTTAGACCTAAAGGAAAATCATTCATTGGAAGAAAGTGGAAATAAAAATCTAGGATATAATGAGAGGAAATAGACTTTGATATGACTTATGCACATATGGATAGACCTGACTCCATTTATATGTTATTTAACTCTAACCAATCATAAGGACATCAAACTCTCCAAAGAATGTAAACTTGTTTTCTTAACAGAATCATCAAAGAAGAATTCTATGTTGCTTAAACTCATGACTTGAAATAAGATTGAATATGCATACAAAAAGAAGATGACTGGTCACTTATGCCAATATAGAAGAAAAAGTTGTATCTTGATTATACTAGATAAGCTACAAAATTTGAAATTATGTAGAACTTCCTCTCGACTGACAAGGAGTTCGATCAAGGGGCACCCCAATCAAAGTCATGGTCGATCGAAAAATAAGCCCAAGTAGAAATGCTTATTTGTAAATCAAATAATTCACTTGCTCCCAACATTGGTATATTAAATATATAATTTTCTCATCATGTTAAATACTTAGAATAAGAGAAATTTTTAAAAACAGTGCAAGAAACAAGATTGCTCATAAAAAATTGACTCATCAATTGATTTTAAAGTTGGTTACAATTTTAAATGTCTTAGTATTTTTAAGCTCACTTTTGTTAAAAGATTAAGGGGAGCTCACAAAAATTATTGGATATAATGTGCATATATATTTTATCTTTCTCTTAATTGGATTCTCTACACTAATTTGAGCTTAACATCCCTTATATTTGGTTAAAGATACATCTATTGATCTTACCATGAGCCCAAAGGAATCTCATATCATTTCGGGGCTTAACATCCCTTGCAAATGGTTGAGAAAATTAGTTCTTGAATTGTGGCTAAATTTGACATTTTTATGAAGTAAAAAATTAAGGGGGAGTATTCCATTTAGATGGACAAATTTAAAATGACAATATGCCTATATTTTTGAAATGACAAAGTGGGGGAAATTAAATACAATATTTGCATGAGTTTCATGTTTTCTTGGATTGACATTAATTGATGCTACATTACCTTAGGAGATGGATATCATGTTCCATATCTCTTTAGGTATATTAGCACACATTTATGAGAACAATAGAATCTATTGTTCTCAAGTATATCACAGGTATGAAACTCATCTCATTTTATTCATTTTTCTTATAGTTTAGGAATACTTGTAATCTTCAAAAAGGGGGAGATTGTTGGCTAAATTGGACATTACCATACCCTTTATTTTTATGATGACAAACATTTCATTATTATGGACGTAACACGCTACTTGATGTTGACCTAGAGGTTATACATTGTCCATATTTTGATAATGACTCAACCATTCCATTCATATGTATCTAATGTGTGTATTCAATATTGATCTTAGGGTTTAGGTACATGAAAATAATCATTTTACACAAGCCCTAGATTGTCAAAGTTCAAGTCAAAAGCAATGCAAGTGTGCTAATAAAGAAATCCCTTTAAACGACCTTAGAAGAATTTTGTAATCACTTGTATTGATGATATGACTTGTAACTAAGATGAGAAAAAAATGTGGGACACTTAGTACCAGGTTTTAATAACTTTTTAATCACATTAGAAAATTGATCACAGAATGCTGATCGGTCGAGTTTCATTCTCGACCGATCCCTTGGATCAATTTTTTGATATGTGCATCGGTTAAGTTGTGCATTCACATAACTCGACCGAACAGCTTACTGACCAAATGTGATTTTAACTGATTGGTCGAGTTTCCTAGGACAAACTCGACCGATAGTTTAACAATCGGGTTTGTCTTTTAGTAGATAAGTCGAGTTACCTTTATTGAAACTCAATCAAATGTACTGTACAGAAAATGCAGAAAAAGTGATTCTAACTGTTGGTGACTTGTTTGGATGAAAATAGATCCGTTGCCTTGAGCAAAAATGGCTATATTTCGGCCTTAAGCATTCCCTAACTCAAGGGAGCACCCCCAGCTATAAATAGGACCCTTGGAGTTCATTCCAAGTTTTCTCATTCACTAAACACAAGGTCCTTACTATAGTTGAGTGTGCTACTACTCCTTGAGCCCCTTTCTCTCTCTAGTTAACACATCATTTTGTGATTTGTAAGAGAGTTAGGATTTTTGTAAGAGAGTTCCACCTTTGTGCATGTAAAGTTCTCAATCTTCCACTACTTCCCGATCCCCTTCTCTCATGAAGAAAAGCTAAAGAAAGCTCCATCGAGTGAAGAAGGAGTTGTAGCTTGTCCTTTTCAAGGTTGATGAAGAGTTGGTGATCTTCTCCATGTGAAGGATAAGGCAAATATTAAAGATCTAAGAGGAGAAGCAAAGTCCTTCAAGGAAGAAGACTTGAGATTGGATGGATAAGACCTAGGTGAAGGTTGAAGATTCAAGCTAAGTGGGTAAGTTCCTTGTTAAGGTGGAGATCTCCTTGTGGCTGGATGGGTAAGTCCTTTGGTGGTCTATTACTGTAAATCTCTGTGGTGATATAATAGAGAAAAACACTTGCAAAGTCCTAGAGTTTGACCTCTCTAGGTAGTGGACTGACTCACTTCTAGTTTGAAGTGTGGAACCACTCTACATTCCTTTGTCAAGTGCGTGCTGTCAATCTCTCTCATCCTTGCTATGCTTGTTAGATAGGACTTCAAATTTCCATTAAGCTTGTGCTCCTAATTAATATAATTTGAAGGTCTAATATATTTTGTGAGAAATTTGTATCTCTATTCACCCCCTCTCTAGAGCCCTTAGATCCATCAAGTGGTATCAGAGTTGAGGATCTTCTTCAACAATCTCCCACGAGACGAGAAGATGGGTGACAACCTACTTGGTTCAGTCAACCTAGAGGGAGGCTTCTCCATTCACCCTCCGGTCTTTAATGGCACCAAATTCCTCTATTGGAAGAGACTGATGCAGTTCTACATTCAAGGGATGAACTTTGATATGTGGAAGGTGATGGTCACACCTTACAAAGAGCCAACCGGAGTTGTTGCAACATGGAGTGAAGCTGCTCTCAAGGAGGCTCAACTCAATGCAAAGGCCATTAGCATCCTCTACGCAACCCTCACTCCCACGGAGTACAACTGGATGTCATCATGGGATACCGCCTATGAGATTTGGGACAAGCTATGCATCACATATGACGAAACAAAGCAAGTTAAGGAGGCAAAGATCTACATGTTGAGAAGCCTCCTAAAAAACTTCAAGATGGGAAAGAAAGAAGGCATTGCAGATATGTATTCAAGGCTGAATGCCATCATCAATGGGTTGGCTACTTTGGGCACCACTATGGATAGAGGTGTCATCAACTCAAAGATCTTGAGAACTCTTCCAAAGAGATGGGAATCAAAGGTCACCTCCATTGAAGAAGTGAGGAGCCTTGGTGACATCCCAACTGAAGAACTCATTGGCAATCTTCAAGCCCATGAGCCTAGTGATAAAACCCATTTTATGGCTGCTAGAGATTATATTTTACTATCAAAACAGCCTCCAAACCTTACTTCCTCTCTGTTTTATCTCATTTATTGAATAGAAATAATGCCCACTATGCTCCTGACAACATTTCCTATCTTTTGTAAAGTTTCTCTTTCTTTCCCACAAAAAGAATGCTAATGGGCCGGTCCTGACCCATCCACGACAAGTTACCCATCCTAGCCCATAAATCGGCAAAGCGACACACCCTTTACCCGTCATGGTTGCTGCCCGATATGGCAACAACCTGAAATGGGTGCGTCACACAGGAGCCCTGACAGTCTGAATGCCATTTACCTGACAAGGAGCCTTGCCCACCACTATCTATCGGTCGACGGAGTCTATCACGCAACATGACCACCCCTCAGTGCAGCAGCCCACCAGAGTCTTTACCTAACACGATCCGATGCGATTTACTCGCAACCCAGCATGCGACGACCTCCGCCAGCCGTGTCGGGCGACAGACGTGTCGACCCTCTCCCAAAGCCACATTAACAGACCATATAAAGGACATGTGGCCCAACGAGGGACGCAACTCCCACCAACCACTGACTATAAATAGCAATTACATGACTCCGATGGGATGGATCGCAACCCTAGGGAGCTAACTCTGAGAGCACATGAGCTAGTGCATCGAATCCCAAGGCCTGTCAGGCGACACTAGGTGAGCACACCCCCAGCCCAAGAGGGGCGGGAGGAGTTCACTTAGGACTCGACCCAGTAGCAACACTAGAGCGATACGACCTTCAAGGCCACTACAAATGTGTTGGGCCGCTAGCTGGGTCTCAACCCGGGATGATCTGCCCAACCATGCCCGACATGAGGAACCGAAAACCTAAGGCAAAGCTAACCAGATACATGTCCTAACGCGACATGATACCTATCCCAATACGCCCTTTCCCCGTCACGGTTTGCAATCCGACACGGTCAAGAACCCAAAACAATCGTATCTCGATAGGGCTCCTGCCCGGTACCGGGTTAGCCTTACCTTAGCGGTCCGCTGCTATGTATATCGACCTCCTACATCAAGGAGGCCAATACCTATCTTCCCTATTTCAACAATTTACTTTTATTTACCATTGCATTGTAGCTAAACCTTTTATCTCTTTATGCTTGTGGAATTTGTGGAGTATATCTAATATAGTTCTGTGTATGGTTCCTTTTTGTTGGACGATCTGTTTATAGCATCCAAGCTCTAGTCTCTTCTGTTTGGATCACGCTTTTGACTAGCTATCAAATCGTGTTTCTCATTTTGACTCCCTTGAGAGAGGGATGTCGTAAACTCTAGAGCCTGGTCTGATTCGGGTGTATGAGAGTACCCAGGATCAGGGTTGCCCCAACATATCTTTCCACTCCAGTCTATGTTCAGTACTCTTGAGAGAGAGAATTGGTGCATAGTTAGAGGCATCCTCTTTGAGAGAAGAGGGTGCAGGATGTATTCCACTGCCGCTTGTTACGATTAAGTTTTCCTCCTTTGTGCTTTACTCTGACGATAGTTTTGTCTCCTCGGTTTCCAATATACAAAACCTCTATAAAAACTGCTAAACCCTAAAACCTTAATCTTTCTGGTAACTCCTTTTGGTGATAGATTTTTAGTTTAATTCTTTACGATTCTTTCTTGTTACAACAACCCTTGTCCTTTGACCTTTTTGACGTGCTTAGACAAGTAAAACTTGAGTTCTGAAGTGTCGTTCTTCCTATCCATGTGTTTGACCCTAAACTATTTCGACCCTGTGCTAGTTGCAGGATGTCTTAAACATTTGGGTATTATAAATTTCTAAAGTCCGATAACCTAGACATTACTCCATTCTTGGACCCACGTTTAAGGCCTGTCGACTTTTTGGCATCGTTCCCAGGGATAGGCAACAGAAATCATTCTACAAACTCAAGTTTTGCTTGCACTTTGCCAAAAACCTTATACATATGCATATAATATTGCACATATTAACTCCACGTACTTTATACAACATACTAATACCCTTATACTTTTATTTCTTTCCAGGTACTTTCTCACCTTTTCAAGCCATGTTCACTTCTAACAAGTCAGGGATGAGCAACCTCCGGAAGCCCGATCCCTACGCTCGTTTGTCTAAGTCCGGGCAAATGAAGAAAGGAATCCAGTGGTTGTGCAACCCCTCAACGTTACCAACTTTGAGTTGAAGCCTTCTTTCCTCTAGATGCTACAACATAACTAGTTTGGCGGGAATACTACTGAAGAAAACCCGTACAACCATCTCACAACTTTCAAAAGGACTTGCAACACATTTAAGATCAATAGAGTTCCGATAGCACACATATACATCCAATCCTTCCCTTTCTCTCTGAGAGACAAAGTGTTGGAGTGGTACACAAGTCTGCAAGATGGGAGTCTTCCCGATTGGGAGCATCTTGCTAATGTGTTTATTGCCAAGTTCTTCCCCATTGAAAGAACAATCAAGTGTCAGAACAAGATAACGAGGTACTCACAGAATCCCTCAAAAAACCTGCACGAGACCTGGGAGAGGTTTCAAAGTTACCAGTGGGAGTGCCCACATCATGGTTTTTCTGAACCTAAGCTAATCACCAAATTCTATAATGGGGTGTGTTCTGTAGAGAGGAAATCCTTGAACGCTGTAGCTGGCAGCGATTTTCTGGGACTTAGTGCTCAGAGGGCCAGGGAAATTATTGATAACATGGCCACTAATCAGCAGGACAGTGAGTACGACCGAGAGTCTATGAGCCATACCACTCAGGGAAAATCCAAAGTGATGGAAACCCTCACGGCTAAGTTAGACAAAATAGTAACCGATGTCCAAACCCTGAAGGAACAGGGTTATAACGGAAAAGTAAGGCATGAAGTGGTGAGAAGCTGCATCACCTATGGAGCGCCAGACCACCTATCTGACTTCTTCCTGCACACAGCCGTTCAAGGAGATCTTGATGAGGACAGTATAGAGAATGTCAGTTATGTCCAATACCGATGCCCTGATCACCCTGGTTTTTCCTACAAAAATACCAAAGCAGTTGAGAACTCTCATCAGCTGGTGGGTGGAAATCCCTCGGGAGGACCATCAAACCAACAACGTCAAATAGGGTTCCAACAACAACAGACTTCCCAGCTGAACTAGCCGCAAAGACCATCTATGATGACGGAGTTGATGTCCTTCGCTAAGAGGCAGAATGACCTTAATGAGAAAATGCATAAAAGCTATGTGGATAGCACAACTTTGTTGAAATTGATGCAGCAGCAGATGGGAGGCTTTTCAACCCAGATAGGGGAGCTCCAACAGCATAATAAATAGATCAACCAATAGCTGGTGAGCCTCGCCTAGACCATCAATCATCAGGTGGGACGTTTTCCCTCCAATACCAAAACAAATCTATGTGGGCATGAGATCACAAAGATGGCAGTTTTACGGTCAGGAACAGTGGTACAACCAACCTTTGAAAAGGAAGCGACAACAGTGAAAACACTAGCTGAGGGGGTTATCCAAGGAGTACCATAGGAAGTCCCAACAAATTTAAGGAAAGTGACCAAAGAAAGAGCCAACGATGTTTCTTCTGAAGAACATTCGGATAAGTACACACCCCGCATACCTTTCCCACATAAGTTGGTGAAAGCCCAACTTAAAAAGAGATACGAGAAGTTTATGGCTGTGATCAAGAAATTGCACCTTGACATCCCATTTCTGGACGCCATTGAGGAGATGCCTACCTACGCTAAGTTTATGAAAGATCTAATTTTAAGGAAGAAGAGAGGCGAAGATGTTGAGACTGTAAAGCTGGCACAGATGTCCAGTTCCTTCGTCAAAGCAAGTATGTCGTCAAAGAAGAAAGATCATGGTGCCTTTGTCATCCCCTTCCAAGTTGGGGATAACATAACCCGTAAAGGTCTGGCTGACCTAGGGGCAAGTATCAGCCTGATGCCCTTGTCCCTTTCTAAGAGGATTGGACTCACTGATATGGTAAGCACCAACATGAGGATTCAGCTGGCTGATCACACCTTTACCAGGCCAATTGGAGTAGTTGAGGATGTGCCCATTCGAGTTGTGTGATTCTTTATACCATGTGATATAGTTTTGATTGATACAATAGAAGATCCCAGCTGCCCTATTATCTTTGGGTGACCTTTCCTAGAAACCGGCCGGGCCCTCATCGACGTAGAGGCGGGTATGATTATGATCAAGGTTGGAGGAGATCACATCGACTTCAACATCAGAGATTGTATGAAAGCTCCTTTGTTTTTTGAATCCTCTTATTTCATTGAAAGCTATCGACAACTATGCAATGAAGTAAGGGAAGAAAAGGCCATGGTGGACCCACTGATGCGTGCCCTATCTGGCGAGGCATAAGAGTTCGAGGATGCATAGGTCAAGGAATTGATGGCTTTTCTGGAAGCTGAAGGTTCGTCCGAAGAAGAAGACCATGTGGATACAGTTATGTATGATGCCCTCTGTAAAGACCCCACTAATGAATAAGAGAAGGATACCCCGCCTGAGTTGAAAGTTTTGCCGAGAGGCTTGGAATACCATTTTTTAGATGAGGAGAAGATGAATCTGGTGATTATCAACTCAGAGTTGACTGATAGCCAAAAATATCAGTTGCTTGAGGAGTTGAGGCTACAGAGAAAGGCCCTAGGTTACTAAATTAGAGACCTATGGGGGATCAGTCCTTATGTGTGTATGCACATGATCTACCTAGAAGAGGACTCCAAGACATATGCCCATACCCAGAGGAAACTGAATGAGAAGCTCTAAGAAGTGGTTAGTAAAGAAGTGGTGAAACTCCGAGATGCAAGAATAATCTACGCCATCAACGATAGCATGTGGGTAAGTCCTATTCAAGTCATCCCAAAGAAAGGAGGTATAATGGTGGTTAAAGGAGATAATGGCGTCGAGGTCACTACCAAGACGGTGACCGGCTGGAAGATGTGCATCAATTACCGAAAGCTCAACACCGCCACCCGTAAGGACCATTTCCCCCTTGCATTCATCGATCGAATGCTGGAGCGCCTGGCCCATCATTCCTACTTTTTCTGGTTGGATGGGTATTTAGGGTTCTATTAGATCCCTATTCACCCTGATGATCAGGAAACAACCACCTTTACATGCATCTACAGAATGTTTTCTTTCAGAAGAATGCCCTTTGGGCTTTGTAATGCACCTGCCACCTTTCAGCGGTGCATGAATGCCATCTTTACCGAATTTCTAGAGGATAAAATGGAGGTCTTTATGGACGACTTCAGTATTTACGACAACTCCTTTAATGATTGCCTTAATAACCTATCTCTGGTAATGAAGAGATGTGAAGAGCAAAGTCTTACCCTTAATTGGGAAAAGTGCCACTTCATGGTGCAAGAAGGAATAGTCCTAAGACACAAGGTGTCCAACAAAGGTATCGAAGTCGATTGATCTAAGGTAGAGGCGATAGCTAAGCTTCCTACTTCCACATCTGTTACTGGTATCTAAAGATTCTTAGGTCTTGCCGGTTACTATCGGCAGTTCATCAAAGACTTTTTGAAGATCGCAAAGCCCCTTTCCAATATGTTGATGAAAGATGTGAAATTTGATTTCACGGATGAGTGTATGAAGGCATTCTCCACTCTAAAGGATGCCTTGGTATCTGCACCCATTCTCCAATCCCCTGACGGGAATCTTCCTTTTGAGCTCATGTGGGATGTTAGTGACTTTGCCAAAGGCGCAGTCCTTGGCTAGAAAAAAGATAAAAAGCACCATGCGATCTTTTATGCAAGTAAGACCCTAGATGAGAAACAACTGAATTATACTACTACTGAGAAAGAGATGTTGGTGATTGTATATGCTTTTGATAAGTTTCAATCCTACCTCATGGGTTCTAAGGTGATAGTTCACACCGACCATGGGGCCATCAAGTACTTAATGCAGAAGAAAGACGTGAAGCCCAGGTTGTTGCGTTGGGCGTTGTTGTTATAATTGTTTGATCATGAAATAATAGATAAGAAAGGTTATGAGAATGTGGTCACTAACCACCTTTCAAGGATCTAGGTGGAGGATGAACACCCACTGCTAATAAATGAAAGTTATGCTGATGAATCTATCTATGTTTCCCACTTGGCTGACCCTGAAGGGCCATGGTATGCAGACTTCTGCAATGACCTGGCCTGCAAGCAACTACCCCCGGAAATGCCCTACAATCAGAAGAAGAAATTATTCTCTGTTTTGAAGAACTATTAATGGGATGACCCTCTGTTGTTTAGGCATTGTGCCGATGGGTTATATAGAATGTGTATACCGGAGGATGAAGCTCCGAAAATTTTGTTTGAGTGTCATTCCTCCCCCTATGGAGGGCACCTAGGAGGTGAAAGGACCGCAATCAAAGTACTCCAGTCAGGCTTTTATTGGCCAACTCTCTTCAAAGACGCTCATGCTTATGTCGAGTCCTACAGTGAATGTCAAAGAACTGGGAACATTTCCTGTCGGAATGAGATGTCGCTATCAGAATAGATTGAGGTAGAAATCTTTGATGTGTGGGGGATATATTATATGAGACCCTTCCCATTCTTCTATGGTTTTAAATACATCCTTGTTGCAGTTGATTACGTCTCTAAATGGGTGGAAGCTATACCCACCACCACATGTGATGCCAAAGTAGTGATAAGGCTCTTTACCAAGATAATCTTTCCAAGGTTTGAGGTGTCGAGAACCGTCATCAGTGATGGTGGATCTCACTTAGCAGAAAGGAAGTTTGAATCACTGTTGAACAGATATGATGTTCATCACAAAGTCACCATGCCATACTACCCATAGACATCAGTACAGGTTGAAGTTTATAATTGACAGATCAAGTAGATCTTAGAGAAAATAGTTGGCAAGTCTCGCAAGGACTGGTCCACTAAGTTAGATGATGCTTTCTAGGTGTACAAAATTACTTACAAGATGCCGTTGGGCACCATACCATACCGCTTGATATATGGGAAAGCTTGCCACCTACCCTTTGAGTTGGAGCACAAGGCATACTGGGGCATCAAACGTCTCAACATGGACCCAATGCTATCCAAAAAGAAAAGGTTTCTTCAGCTCCATGGACTTGAAGAGTTGAGGCTTCATGCCTATGAAAATGCGTGGATATACAAGCTGAGAGCCAAAGTCTGGCATGATTCCCACCTGAGGAAGAAGGATGTCAATGAAGGGGATAAGGTTTTGTTATTTATATCTTCTATTCGCCTTTTCCAGGAAAATTGTAGACCAGGTGGTCCGGACCGTTAATAGTAGCAAAGATATATCTGTCTGGGATGATGGAGCTTTATGATAAAGATAATCCAACAAAAGTTTTTCCAGTCAACGGACACAGAGTGAAGAGGTTCTATGAAGATGAAGCCTTCATGAGACGATCAAACTTGACCCTGAACGAAGCTGAAGCTACCCCAACCAGAGGAGTACAGCAAGATCCGAAGATTTCGAACTGACGATGGAAACCACATCACTCCTCGAGAGGCAGCCCAAGCTTTTACTTTCTTAGAATAGGATGTTATTTCCTTTTTCTTGCAAAGAACACTATGAACAATCTCATTGTAATAAGGCTCGAGTCTGTTCCCACGCCACGAACGCAGACTCTGTTTCATGGGCTACCGACTTAGTTTAATTGACTTGGTGAGTAATACTATCTAAGGTCGAAGATTACCCTTAGGCCCATGACGTTTTACCCATCAAGTGCCTTATGATCTTTAGTTTTTCTATCCTTGTTTTTGTTTTTCCTTTAAGCCCTTTTTGCTAGCATATTGGGCATGAATGATACCTTTTTCCTTGCTTTTTATCAGCATGATAAGATATGCAAAAGTCATGTCGCCCAACCCACCATGATGAGTATCGGGTGACCCCTTAGTTTCAATTTCACATGGTTTTGCACAGGCTTGCCGAGTAAAAGATGTGTCGTGCGATATGCGGCCCGGGCTGTCATATCGCCCATGCCGTATTGGCTTGCATGCCCCGCGCTTGTAAGGTTTAGCCTAGTTTCCCGACACACGTGCTAGGCAAGCCTGTCACCCATCACATTGCCCCACTGTGCGACGTGAGTGTCACGTAGACCCTTGTTGCGAAAGGAGTGCACCAGGAGGTGCATATCAGATGACACACCTTTGCCGCCCGATACGTGTACTGTGGAATGTAAAGCCTTGTTGAAATCTTTGCACCGCGACAGATTAGATAGGTTTTACCGTTCTCTAGAAGATGATTTTTGTGCATGCATGACACGTGTCCTGGTTTTTACCCATTGTACCCCGCTCACGGTCATCTATATATAATAACTCGAGTTTAACCATGTCGTGTTATCGATTTACCTACCTTTTGCTCCCGTATCATGCATTCTCTTCACCATTCTAGCTCCCGTATCGGCCTTCATCTACTGACATTTTGTGTCGCGTTAAAGATATTCTTGCCCGATACAGATAAAACCTGAGGGGCCTTGCATATCGCTTAACTTTGTGTTGTGCGGACCGTATCGACCAAACTGTGTCGCGCGCTACCTTATCGTGTTCTGGCCCATGTCGAGTAGAACCCTTTGACGTGTATTGAGTTTCTGCTTGTCGTGTGATAAGTGCATCGGTTCTCTTTACCACCTTGATTTACATCGGTCCTTTGCCCATGTCACGCGACACGACTACAACCGCAAATCCCTCGAGCTCGCGATGATGACTCTATCGCTCAGTTTGTTTTGACTCATGTCAGGCGATACAAGTATTGATCGACGCAACACATCACACGTCGTTTCTCTTATAGCATATAGATGCATCATGTTTTCAACCTTGCCGGGCGACGCCCATATCACGCGACATCCTATCGGGCACCTGTACCGTGCATAATCAGGTTTGAGAAAGCTACCCAATATCGGTATGTCACTTAAATCATATCACCCAGACCTTGTCATTTCCTCAATGTTGAGCTCACCTGTGTGATGTTTTTACCTCCTACTTGATATCGTCTTGTGCCGAGTACCATGTGAAACATATCGGTCTTTTGGTATCAGGAAACTGCATATTGTACGAAAGTTATTCTTGAGCACCCAACCCATATCAGATGACACACTCAGTTTAACCTTCTACCGGATATCGGGCAAAAGAAGTTTAATTCAACAACTTCCTTCTTAACTTATTCCCTTTGTCTAATAATCATAGAAAATGGCCCGCACCAGGCAGACTTTCATCCAAGTTGACGAACAAGGCTAGAGGATCAACCCCGAGGCTGCAAATGAATCCACCACTGGGTAGAAATGCCCAAACCCTGAGACAGTTGGGCCATCTGAGGCCGAGAAGTGGCCCAAAACAGAGGCATCACCGGCCCCTACCACGACGGTAGAACCGGAGGCCCTGACCCACTCACCGGGCCAGTTTGTGCCCAGAGATGAGGAGCACCAGTGGTGCTACACGAATTTGGTAGCAAAGGTCTACCGACCAACCTGGTTCTGCCACCAAGCATCCTTCCGCCAGATCGACATCTTCGACAAACTTGAAAATGTCTTAGTAGCCACTGGGCTACAGAAGATTTTCTTCAGCTACACCGCTTCCTATACCAAGCTCACCAAGGACTTCATCTCCTCCCTCCACCAAGTTCGAAATACCACTGAAGAGACCAAAATGTTCAGCGGGGTAGACAGACTACAGGGGCACCTGTACAACGCTGACCACGACATCTCAGAAAGGCTGCTCTATGATATATTCTCTTCTAGCAAAGCTAAGAGAGAACTACTGAATAATAGTGCTTAGATAACTGAAGGCAACAGCTTCGACCTAGTCACGCTTTGGAGGAAGCTGACTGGAAAATCCTCTTTCAAATCGGGGAGCAAGGTGGTGGTTGTTCGCTCAAGCTTCTAGAGGATTCTACACAAGATTGTGGCAAGCCTCCTCTTCAGTAAGTATGAAAGGAGAAACTTGTATACTGAAGAGCTCCATCTCATCTGGTATATGATGGAGGGCAAGCTAATCAACTTGGGGGCAGTTGCTGCTAAATCGACTACACCCAATAAAGGATGCCACCAAAGAGTACAACATGGGAGGAATTGTCAACCTGATCACAGCAGGGCTCGGTTACCTGAAGGAGCCTCTCATCCTGTCACGCACTCGGGTGATGAAAAGATTGACATCAGAAAAATGATCACAAAATGCAAAAAATATAAGTTCCTCACAAGGGCAAACATCATCAAGAAGTAGGGTCACCACTTCATCTACAAGTTTGTGAGTACAGACACCCTCCTACCCCTCCCACTCTGCGTCAACTATGACATAGAAAAGTTGGTCTTCACAACAATAGAGATCGAAGCTATGATTGTTGAAGCTGCTTACGCCACCACCAAGACCATCCAAGAAAGGATGGCCACTACAAGGAGGTCCGCACCCCTCGACGCTCGACGGGACAAATCATCGGCAATCATTGTTGAAGACTCACCTGTCACCACCACCGCCGAGCCGACTACCGTCACCACACAACCAGCGAACACCACTCTGATGGTCGCTGTTGTCGCCACCAAACCATCTGCGACAACCACAACAATGCCCGCCACGACTATAGAAGAAGTGCCGACCATCTGGGAGGTCATCTACACCACCAGGGATTCTACAATGATGATAGCCTCGGAAGCCACTATGGTAGATGAAATAGCCGCAACACCTGAAGCTTCAACCCTACCAGAAATGGCAGAGACATTGGTGCTACTGGACGCCAGTGATGAGGCATTCACTGAGCTCTTGGAGGCAGAGCTCAGGGCTGTACAGCCAACACCGACGCTTCCACCATCTACACCAGAAATCACTATGGAGGAGGATGCCGAGAGCCGGATGGTAGTTCAACATCTGCCAACTCTGCAACCTCCTTCGTGAGCCCAAGAGGTAGAGGTGACCACGAGGGTGCCAACACCCCATGCAGAAGCTACACCCTTGCGGACAGTCCATCTAGACTCGACACTGATAGAAGATGCTCATTCATTGGGCCGTGCTGCCAACGTGAGAAGTGGGTCGCGAAGCCAAAGTCGATCAGTAGAAATCCCCTCTTCATTGGGATAGACTTTCGGCAACTTGTGGGAGGTAACAAGCAACCACACTGCTACATTTGCTTCCCTGACCCATAAGTTTCAGGTCTTTTAGAGGAGGCTGAATGAGAAGGAGTGCCATCTACTGACTCTAGTTGGTCTCCCCGGCCAACTAGAGGTGTTGAACAACACAATGTAGATGGCGCTCCAACATCTCAATGCCATCGAGCAAAGGTTGGACGAAAGGGACGACCGCCACTGCTCAAGGCGCCCCAGAAGATCGCCATCACCACCAGTCTCCGGCTCTCCACCTTCATCGTCATCATCCTCCTCTATTTCATCATCATCATTCACCTCCAGTGGGCCCTCCACAATGCACGAGGAAGAGACAACAAACAAAACCACCGACGGGGCTCCAGCAGGACAATAGAGTGCCCGCGTTGAAGATACATCTTCTCCCTCACCCCCGCTAGACCTAGTTGAAGACGAAGAAGAAATTTCTATCAATAGAGCAGAGGGTCCATCTGAAGAATCAGAGGGAGAAGGGGGCGATCTATATTTCTCGATCACTGAGCAGCCTCCTAGAGCGAGGACCTCAATGATAGATGCATTTTCTACACCGTCGCAGATCCATGTCTTTGAGATGGCTTATTTTGATAGGCGCGCCATCAACTACCTGTCAATCTGGGACCAACAACTAATGAATATGGTCCTGAGGCCGCAGACAGATGAAGAAGCCATCGGCTGGAGTGACATATACTTCTCAGTACGATGTAGAGCACTCCAAGGAATGTTCCACTCAGAAGCCATCGTAGGGAAGATTCTTTTCAAGGTCCTAGAAGGCGTGATGCTAGAGAATGTCGTCATCAGGATAGGCCGACAACCATTCTACAATGCCATCCCGGCCTTGGAAAAAGACTACTAGAAGGGGTGTACAACTCAAAGAAGGTGGATGACATGCTGCAGCATATCGAAGAGCACAATCCATGCCTGGAACTAACCCCTTACAAGCTTAGGAAGCATTGGTTCCTCTGCGTGACAGACCTCCTCATCCATGACGTCACACTCCTCAACTGTTGTACCATGGACGTCCCTCACAAAGGACACATCTTCATACACCCCCAAGACAAGCATGCCAGACTTCTTCCTCTGCGTCTTAACTGCGTAATAAAGCAAGGAATCCAACACCACAATGGCGTCTAGAACTTCTATGCCATCCAAGACTTCCCAATACAAGAAGAACCATGAAGTAGAAATAGCACCTTCATCGTCCTGTGCGCCATGGAGCTGCTAAACATCTTCAGATATGAAAGGCAGCTCCAGGGCCAAGACTTCTATCAACTAATAAGTATATACGCGCTGTTGCTGATCAAGGACAAGTGCTATTTCTGAGACATAGAGCTTCCAAAGGAGCTACTGGAGACAGATGTTGAATCTGAATCTTCTCAACCCGGTATCCCTCTAAGGGAAGAATTCGAGAGTGCAGATGTCTACGAGATAGGCAGGCAAATAGAAGTTCTACAGAATGCACTCACCACTAAAGGCAAGTCTGCTTCGCCTACCGTCTCCGAATCCCTAATAAGAAATTTTGACTATTTCACATGCACATCTCTATCTCAGGAACAAGTCAATGAAATTCTTCTCAGACTCACTGATTCAAACCACATAGACATCATATATGAAAAGGATAACACAGTGGTCCCCCTCAACGACATGTGGGACTTAGTCAAGGCAGGATGATGTCTAGCAATGATGGTGGCATCAGCTTACATCCCCATCTTACAGAATAAGTTTGAACGTGCCTACATCGCCCACCCGATGCTGTTCAATGACCTGTGCCTGGATGATGAAATAGGAGCGCACCAGCTGTTTCATCTCCAAATGAAGAAGTGCCTGCTGCACATCATCTTCCTACTAATGCTGCACGACAACCACTGGATGCTCCTGATGGTGTACACCCATCCACATGCCAATTTATTCTACAACAACTTCGACGCCAACAACGCCTATCTGACGGAGTGTACATCCATTCCACTAACATTCCTTGAGCAGTTAGCAAGGAAATACTATGTCGAGGTGGTGTCTCTGATCCAACCGTATCTTGAAACCCGGCAGCCAAGTGGCACAAACTCCAGTTCTACCACCGCAGTCCATAACAAGTTCTGTTATCAAATGATTGTGGTGTCTACGTGCTGTACTGGATCTACTGCGCAGTAGCCCTTAGAAAGGCGCTAGATAAGCTCCACAATTTAGGCTACCACAACCAACACGGATAGTATGTGATGGAGCTCTTATTTGCCGAGGGAGTCCGCACTCGTTGAACCCTCACTGATCTATACCTATCCTTTCCTATATATTTCACAACTCTGGGACAGAGTGTGGGGTAAGTTTGGGGGGAATACTCTGTAGCGTCAGTGAGGGAGGTACTCAAAATATTTCCCCTTT
This sequence comes from Alisma plantago-aquatica, assembly GCA_963693085.1. Classification (NCBI taxonomy): domain Eukaryota; kingdom Viridiplantae; phylum Streptophyta; class Magnoliopsida; order Alismatales; family Alismataceae; genus Alisma; species Alisma plantago-aquatica. Next base: position 166,401,057 of record OY856412.1, on the reverse strand, counting down.
TATTCTTTTGCTTTTCTTACCAAACTCTATGTATACATGTATATATATGACTGATAGAAAACAATACATACACAACCGCTTGTCTCTCAAAAACTGTACAAAACACTTTATAGTGAAACTTTGGTACAACTTCTTCCAGTCTGTTCTCTCCGTACTTTCAAAAATGTAGTCTCAAATGACAAAGGCTACAACTTTTCTACGCCAAATTTGAAACATAATCTCACAACAGCTAAGAGATGTGCATGTGAAGGAAAAAGCCCAAACAGTAAACTCTTTTTCTTTTCCCTACCCATCAAAATCCCAAAAAGAGAGGAAAGCCTTATGAGAGCAAATAAAAGCATGAGAGTTGTACCCAAAAAATAAAATAAAAAAACACTTTTCGTTGCAAAGGTACCCATCTTTAGGCATGGTAGATCTGGGGCAGTGGTACATAGGATGTGAAATCACTACTCTGAAGCCAACTAGCTTGGACTATAGGGACCACTTGCCCATTAACAAACCCTTACCTAGATGGACCAATGAGAAGAAAGAAAAACTGAAAAAGCCTTAAGCCTTCCCAAAAAACCCCACCTTCTACTCCCAAGTTGTTTAGTGTGAAAGCTAACTTTGAAATCATGTACCAGAAGTCTCGCCGAAGCTGAAGAGAAATTTTATGCCTAAATAAGGTAGGAAAAATAAAGTCCATTGCTCATATCAAACGTATTTTTTCTCAGGACATCTCAAAAATTCTTTTAACCCCTTGTCTGAAGACTACGTCTAGTTTTCAAGAAGTATCACAAACAAAGTTTTAAAATAAGTACAGATTGATTGAGGACAATCAAAATGCTAAGTTTGGGGGAGTTGATAACACCCATTTTATGGCTGCTAGAGATTATATTTTACTATCAAAACTTCCTCCAAACCTTCCTCTCTGTTTTATCTCATTTATTGAATAGGAATAATGCCCACTATGCTCTTGACAACATTTCCTATCTTTTGCAGAGTTTCTCTTACTTTCCCACCAAAAGAATGCTAATGGGACCGTCCCGGACCATCCACGACAAGTTACCCATCCCAACCCATCAACCGGTGAAGCGACACACCCTTTACCCGTCACGGTCACTGTTCGATATGGTAGCAGCCCGGCAGAGGTGCGTCGTGCGGGAGCCCTGACAGTTTGAACGCCATTTACCCGACAAGGAGCCTTGCCCGCCATGATCCGTTGGTCGACGGAGTCTATCGCATGACACGACCACCCCTCGGTGAAGCAACCCTCCAGAGTCTTTACCCGACATGATCTAGTGTGATTTACTCACAACCCGGCACGCGACAGCCTCCGCCAGCTGTGCCGGGCGACAGACCTGTCGACCCTATCCCAAAGCCACATTAATAGAGCAGAAAAAGGACACATGGCCCAACGAGGGCCGCAACTCCCACCAGCCACTGCCTATAAATAGCAGCTACAGGACTCCGATGGGATGGATCACAACCCTAGGGAGATAACTCCACGAGCACAGGAGCTAGTGCGTCGAATCCCAAGGCCTGCTGCGCGACACTAGGTGAGCACACCCCCAACCCGAGAGGGGCGGGAGGAGTTCACTTAGGACTCGACCCAGTAGCAGCAGTAGAGAGATATGACCTTTAAGGCCACTACAAATGTGTCAAGCCGCTAGTTCAGTCTCAACCTGAGACGATCTGCCCAACCATGTCCGACATGAGGAATTGAGAACCTAAGGCAAAGCTAACCCGACACATGTCCTAACGCGACATGATACCTGTGGGAACACATCCCGCTATCACACAGACAGCGAGGTGTTACACGAAAATGTGCGGAAAACACCATAAACCACAATTTACCAAAAACACGGGTTAATTAAAATAGATTGCGGAAAGCAGACAAACCAAGGAACTATTACATTTAGGTCCTCATCCTGCAAGAAAATAGGTTAAATAAACATTTACAAGTCTTGATGCGTGTCCACAGCTTAGGCGATCAGCTGTCTAGTCATCACATGAGTTCATCACCTGTTTATACATACATAACGGCCCACATCCAGCCAGCAACATGATATAACAAGCATCATCAGTTATACATTGTGAAACAACGTCAAAACACCTCCAAGGACCTGAGAGTATAGGGATGACTCTAAGACTCTACTACAAAACAACCAAAACAGCAGCATGTCCATCTCTTGCCTTCTACTGCTCATCTTGCTGCTCGGCCCCAACTCTGCGACCACCACCACGTCTAGCTCGAACACCTAAAAAGGTTGAAAACCAATGGGGTGAGCCACACAGTCCTAGCGAGAAACATAACTCCCCACCGAAACTATAAAACCAAAGAAAGATGAAAGCAAAAACAATAGATAATTGATAGAATATGTAACAAGAGCAGTCTATATAGCAAGGTTATTCATACCATCAAGCTTACCAGATGTACGGAAGGCATTTCACCAAATATCTCTTTATGGAACATGATTAACAAGATAAGATTTATAAGATCTTATCACATAACATAAGGAACGTATAAGTAACTACAAGTATAACAAGATTAACTATGCAAGCAAGGCCTCAACCAATGTTCTGTGTTTTGCCTTAAGAAGTAGATACTATTCGACTGGATTACGTATTATTATGCCCTGAGGAAGTGAGACATACCGCTCAGATCCAACCGACGACTGCGTAACCCGGAGCCGGTGCCATACAAGGTCAATGGAAGAGCCGGACTACACGACCTCCCACCTCGTGGTCAGTGCACGAGTACAACACAAGCAGGACCGCAGTCTCATGCTTAAGTGGCCTCAGCCACAGGGTCAGCTCCCGCAGGCTACCCTCTGCCTAGCCCGCCTCGGTACAGGTCTCAGCACTAGTGAAACTGAGCCACTGGCCTGTTCACCGTGCTCTGAGCCATGAACGCATTCATGATCCCATATCACATTTCATGAGCCATGGGCATGTTCACCATGCTCTATACATATCCCGAGTCTGCAACCGCAGTTGCACTCGAATCCTCACTATTTTAGGCTAGGAGAAACCTCACATATTCAACAATATGTGCTCCGAGTTAACCCGTAGGAGAACCCATTTCACCATCACCAGCTCCTGACGATGATGGATCTATGGCCAGGGAAAACTACATGATATGTTCCACTGTGATTAGTTAGTATATTTTAAGTGGATTGTTGAGGCAACCAAGTTGTATAGCATGCAGACTATAACAATAATAAACAACATGAAACTCAACATCATACTTTTAGTATCATCAACATCATCCTGATCCATCACAAGGATCCAACATTACATTGCCATGGGATCTCAATCCTTCATCACATAGTGTCACTACCTCTCACGGCTTACATCATCACTATGGGATAGCAAATCCCAGGTCATCATTAGAGGATAACACCTCAACTGGGCACTTTAGCCAAACTCAGGTTCTCAGACCAAAACACATATATCATCTCATCATCGAGAGTAACCATCAAGCAGTGTTACTCAGATACATACATCTCTCATAGCCCTTATTCCTGGCTATGCAACTGTATGAGTCAGCTGCATGGTTAGTATATGGATTAATAGAAGATTCATATTATCAACATAGGGCAACATTGATGATTATATACATTATCATTTATGTCTCAACATGTGACCACAGTCATAGGTCATATCATCATGCAAGGCATCTTATATGCTTACCATTTCCTCAACATTATACATATAATCAAGATGATCATAAACACAGGTACTATCATGTAAAACTACATAGATGTAATCCATTATATCAATTATCAAGCATGTCAGGGATCACTGTCATCAACCAAATGTGAAAGCATGTACAAAAACTATCATAACGGTTTTCTAGAAGGAATAAGACCCTCACTAGAAGCTCCCACTACCCTCACCAAAGGTGTGACGGGTAGGGCAAGGTACTCTCCCATATCGTCTAACCATATCAACCATGCGACGATCCAACAAACCAGCCACCTATCGGCCAAGCAAACCAGTAAGGGTGTCGGGCTACCACATGTATCGGGCAACAAGGAACCAAGCCATCTTGTGCAGTCATGTGTAGTGTGCAACACTGTGTCATGCAACGTAGGGACAACGGCCACAAGGCATGTCGGGAAGCTGAGCCTATGGGCGTGCCATGCATCCAGTGTAACGTGCGACGCGTTATCATGCAACACCATGTCGTGCAACACCGGTATACCGTGCAGCAAGATCTTATAAGGCATATCGTGCAACGACGCATCATACACAAGGTGTATCGGGCAGAACCACTAGACAAGGCATAACGTCCAAGGGGATAACATCACCAAGCAACCAACAGAGCTAGGTGTGTCGGGTAGGATACACAACTAGGTGTGACGCCCGACACACACACACAAGGGTAACGACCAACATTCTACTCATCTAGGTATAACGGCCAGGGCACAACCTCAAACGACAGCAAGGAAAGCATGTCGTCCAGCTAGCTAACCACATCTATCGACCGACACACAAAGCCAGGGCCAAGGGGTGACGCCCACCATAGAACCAGCTAACAAGCTTCCACAACATCAGGGTATAATGAGGTTAAGTGTGTCGGGCAGGGTACTTATCATGGTGTGATGCCTGACACAACACCACAACAGGTCGACCAAGGTTCTAGCCAAAGAAGGATATCAAGCAGCAACAACCTCAAAACTATATCGGCCAAGATGCCACTCCACAAGGTCATCATCAACCTCAAGCACAAGGGCACCACAACCCTAGTGGATCAAGAAGATGCTCACCTCTCAACAACCAAGAGAGAGGGGTCTTGCACACTTCTTATCACCAATCGGGCAACAGAAGGAACAACCACAACCAAGGTCCACAACCACCACATAGCTCACCTTTCAAGTCCATGGTGAGAGGAGGGTGTTGCTCAAGCCACTAGAACACAAGCTCACCTCTCAACTTAAGCGACAGAGGAGTATTTCCCATATTACTAGAACTCAAGCTCACTCCTATAGACCTAGGAGAGAAATGGGTGTTGCTCACCAAGAAACCCTAGAACAAGGTTCGGCCAACAAGAAGCAACTAAGCAAGAAACCAAACTAGCAACATACATAGCCGATCATAAGCAACATACAAACAAGAGCATAGAACATGGTAATGTAGTTAGGGTTAGGAGTTATGTAACCCGCCTTAAGCAAGCTCCAAGCTCCTAGATCCAAGAACCACCACAAGAAGGAGAGCAAGGAACTCTAGGGTTCGGCCACCACTAGAGGAAGAAGGAGACTCCAAGGCAAGGATCGCCCATCAAGCTTGCAAAGGAAGGGGATGTTGTGCTCCAAAGAAGAGGGGAAACTAAGGAACGAAAGGGATCCTTAGCAAGAGAAAGGGAACACATATATAGGAGAGGATGGAGGAGAAACCAAGGTAAGACTAGGCAAGGTGTCACCCACCTAGGGACACTTGTCCATGGGCAAAGCCACCATTATAACATGCCCTAAACACATGTCCAAGGTCATTGCCATATGCAAGAAGCAAGTGCCACGTGTCCACTAGTGGTGACACAAACGAGGTTAAAGAAGGTCAAAGGGTCCATGGGCGACACACCTCCACTCCACCATGGCCGACACACCCACACCATGGCCAACACACAACCTGGGCGACACACCACAGGCCGACACAAGCACAGAATGACATACCTAGGCCGACACAGGGCACTCTTGCCCGACACAAGGTCCAAAGAAGCAAAGACAAGGTACCACAAAGCCCAACAAGCTCAACCAAGCCCAAAGGAACTCAAGCAATGAGCCCAAACCTTCCTCTCAACACTAGAGGAAGCAAGGAGAGGGAGGAACACCTCACAAGGTGGAAAACTTGCCCACAAACCCAGACTTGGGTTAATTGCAAGTAGCACCTCTAGCTCCCAACAAAACACCAACAAACCCTAATCACCACTAAAGGTGATTAGCAAGCAACTAAGCATTAGGGTTAAGCAAAGAAAATAGGATAAACCCTAAATGGAGGTCAGGGTCCTTACAAACTAACCCTCTACAAAGGGATTTCACCCTCGAAATCCGAAGAGAAAAGCGAGGGATACTTCCTCCTCATCTCTTCCTCAAGCTCCCATGTGGCTTCCTCAACGCCATGATGATGCCAAAGAACCTTCACAAGAACCAGGTCCTTTCTTTTCAACTTCTTAACTCTTCTGTCAAGGATCATCACATGACCTTCCTCGTAGGTTACATCTTCATCAAGATTAACTTCGACTGGCTATATCACTGTTCCTGAATCTGGATGACTTTTCTTCAGCATACTGACATGGAACACTGGATGCAATCTATGCAACTCTGGCAGCAGTTCCAACTCGTAAGATACCTTGTCCATATGTGCTTTGACTGGGTATGGCCCCATATATCTGGGTGCTAGCTTACCCTTCCGGACAAACCTTAGAACACCTTTCCATGGCGAGACTTTAAGATACACTTTGTCTCCTACCTGGAACTCCAAAGGTCATCGGCGATTGTCTGCGTAAGACTTCTGCCTATCCTGTGCCGTTTTCAACTGTTGTTGTATCACCTTGATCTTTTCTATCATCTTCTGTACTAACTCAGGACCCAAAAGCTGATATTCACCAGACTCATACCAACATAACAGAGATATGCACTTCCTTCCATATAAGGCCTCATAAGGAGCCATGTCAATGCTCCACTGATAACTATTGTTGTAGGCAAACTCTATCAAACTGAGATGCATGTCCCAACTGCCTAGGAACTGCAAAACACAAGCTCGAAGGAGATCCTCCAAAGTCTGAATAGTCCTCTCAGACTGTCCATCTGTCTGTGGATGGAAGGCGGTACTGAACCTCAACTGCGTTCCCAATTCTTTGTGCAACTGTTCCCAAAAACGACTCGTGAACTGCGGACCTCTATCGGAAACTATCGTCATTGGCACACCATGCAAACATACTATATCACCCACATATACCCGAGCGAGCTTCTAAGCTGTATACGTTGTCTTTACATGTAGGAAATGGGCAAACTTCGTCAATCTGTCCACTATTACCCAAATGGAATCATGATTCCTAGTTGTCCTAGGCAGACCAACTACGAAATCCATGGTTATATGATCCCATTTCCATTGCGGTATCGGCAGGGGTTGTAACATACCTGCCAGCTTTTGATGCTCAGCCTTGACTTGCTGACATACCGCACACCTAGCCACAAACTCAACTACATCTTTCTTCAAGCCGGGCCACCAATACAAGTCCTTCAGAGTATGATACATCTTGGTGACTCCTGGATGCATAGCATACATCGACGTGTGCACTTCTTCGAGCACTAGCTTCCTCAGATCATCAATATCGAGGACCACCATCCTATCTTGATAGCACACTAGTCCATCCTCAGACTCATGGAACCCATCACATTTTTTGCTACCAAACTCTGATTTGATCAACTGTACTGTATCATCTGTTTGCTGTGCATCTTTGATCTGCTGTCTCAATGTAGGCTTGACTTGCATATGTGCTAAAAGTCCAGCTAACAAGGAAACTTCCATCTGCACATTCATCTGTCGTAGGGAAACAAACATATCTCTCCTATGGCATACCAAGGAACTCAACTGTGCCTTCTTTGTAGAAGAAGACTTTCGGCTAAGCGCATCAACTACCACATTCACCTTACCAGGACGATACTCGATGGTGCAATCGTCATCATTGGTTAGCTCCATCCATCGACACTGTTGCATGTTTAGCTCATGCTCTTGCCTGTCCTGACTATAGATCAAGATGTCATTTATAAAGACTACAACAAACTGATCCAGAAACGGACGGAACACTCTGTTCATCAAATCCATGAAAGCAGCAGGCACATTGGTTAGCACAAATGACATAACCTCAAACTTGAAGTGACCATACCTCATCCTGAAAGCTGACTTCGGTATGTCATCCGTTTTAATCCTTAACTGATGATATCCAGACCGTAGATCGATCTTTGAAAACACTATAGCGCCACATAACTGATCGAACTGATCGTCTATCCTTGGCAACGGGTACTTGTTCTTGATCATGACTTTGTTTAGCTGCCGGTAATCTATACATAACCACATCGATCCATCCTTCTTCTTAACGAACAAAACTGGAGCACCCCAAGGCGACGTACTCAGTCGAATGAAACCTTTCTCCAAAAACTCTTACAACTACTTCTTAAGCTCTGCCATCTCCACTGGAGCCATCCTATACGGTGTTTGTACAACTGGTTGTGTTCCTAGAACCAGATTGATCTTGAAATCAATCTCTTGGGGTGGACGAACACCAGGGAACTCATCAGGAAACACATCCGCAAACTCTCGGACAACCGACACCTCCTCAAGGCTAGGACCCTTTGCCTTGGTATCAACCACGTGAGCTAAGAACACCTTATATCCTTGTCGTAGCAACTTTTCTGCCACCATAGATGACACTAGGCATGTTAGAAGAATCTTCCTATCTCCTTGGAAGACCCACTTCTCTCCATCATCATCAAACACAGCTTGCTTGGAACCACAGTCCAAAACAACCTTATACCTCTCCAAAGTATCCATCCCAAGGATCACATCAAAACCATGCATATCAAGTGGTATAAGATCCACTTGTATACTGTGTCCCGAAAACGATAAGACATAAGATGGACACTCCTCTCGAAGCATTGAGGAACCATCAAGAGGGGTTTCTGGAAACAAGCTATCCTTCTTACAACTAACAGGTAAACGATAGTTCTCAAGCATACTATAGGAGATAAAAGAATGTGTAGCGCCCGGGTCAACCAGAACATATATAAAGCAAGAAGAAGACATATCAGAATGAAATAACTCCATCTGACTTGTCACCACTCGCGGGTTGACTATCGCCTCTGGCTGACTCATAGCATAGAATCGAGCCGTTGCTTGCTGTCCACGTCCTCTGCTTCCTTGAGCAGACGATCCCACTTGCGACGCTGGACCGCATCCTCGCCTTCTGCTACTACTGGGCTACTATCTATCTGACCCTCGTTGATTTTGCCTTGGCTGTTGTGTCACTTCAACATCTCTATTCAGGCAATTGAACCTAAAATGCCCGATCTAACCACAAAGATGGCATGACCTATCTTCAAACCGTGGCCTAGATGGCCCTGTCACTGCCACAGAAGCTGTACTATGTGCCTTTGACGGTGAAGAAACATAACCTCTTCCCTTACTTGGGGACCACTGTGACGGTACAATGGAATCTCTCATCACGGACGGTGCTGAAAACCTTGGCTTCTTGAAGCCACCAAACCTCTGTCCTTGGAACTGAGAAAGCCTCTTCTTAGACATGGATTCTCTTTTCTCCCTTACTGATCATTCAATCCTATGGACAAATTCCACAAATGTAGCAAACCACTCACGGTTCTCCAATGCAGAAACATGTGTTGTCAACTCAGCACTCAGACCCTTCTCAAAACGTCTGATCTGTTCGTCATCTGTCATTGCCATATGAGGACAAAACCTCAACAGGTCCATGAACTTGGCCTCATACTCAGTGATGTTCATTGTTCCTTGGCGCAAGCGCTCAAACTGGCTGATCTTCTCATCCAGATACATCTTCAGAAAGTATATGTTGACAAACTCGCGCCGAAAAACCTCCCAACCAATCATCTCACCAGGTCGCTTCTCGTCCTCGATGGTCCACCAGTGACCAACACTACCTTTCAAAAGGTAGACAACGTGCTTGACTTTGTCTGCTTCAGGGATGTTGAGGATCCGGAAAGCCTTCTCAAGACTTGTCATCCACAAATCTGCATCTGCTAGATCAGCCATCCCAACATAGTCCGAAGCTCTGACTCGGTGAAGCCGCTCAAAGGTCTTCCCAATACCCGATGTTTCACCATGGGGAGCCTATGCTCTTGGCGGAGGCACTAGCAATCTTTCTACCATGAGATTCATCATGGCCATCATCTGTCCCATAAGCTGTTGATAGGCAAGGTGTTCAAGAATGGCTGGGTCAGGTTGGGGGACCTCAGGCACCCGATCTTCATGTACTCGACCAAAAGCTCCAACAACTGATGCATCATCACTGTTCTTGGCAGCATGTTCTTCATGGTTTCCAGACATCTTAGCTTTTCTTCCGCTGAGGGCAGAAGACGATGGTAAGAAAATCTGGAAAACTCACAAGAACAAACACAACCTAGTCCTAAATCCCTGTAGACTCAGCGAACCTAGAGCTCTGATACCAAACTTGTGGGAACACATCCCGCTATCACACAGACATCGAGGTGTTACGTGAAAACGTGCGGAAAACACCATAAACCACAATTTACCAAAAAACATGGGTTAATTAAAACTGATTGTGGAAAGCAGACAAACTAAGGAACTATTACATTAGATCCTCATCCTGCAAGAAAACATGTTATATAAACATTTACAAGTCTTGATGCGTGTCCAAAGCTTAGGCGATCAGCTGTCTAGTCATCACATGAGTTCATCACCTGTTTATACATACATAACAACCCACATCTGGCCAACAATAGGATATACCAAGCATCAACAGTTATACATCGTGAAACAACGGAAAAACACCTCTAAGGACCTGAGAGTACAAGGATGACTCTAAGACTCTACTACAAAACAACCAAAACAACAACATGTCCATCTCTTGCCTTCTACTGCTCGTTTTGCTGCTCGGCCGCAACTCCGCGACCACCGCCACGTCTAGCTCGAACACCTAAAAAGGTTGTAAACCAACGGGGTGAGACACACAGTCCCAATGAGTAACATAATTCCCCGCCGAAACTATAAGACCAAAGAAAGATGAAAGTAAAAGAAGTAGATAATTGATAGAAGATGTAACAAGAGCAGTCTATATAGCAAGGTTATTCATACCATCAAGCTTACCAGATGTACGGAAGGCATTTCACCAAATATCTCTTTATGGAACATGATTAACAAGATAAGATTTATAAGATCTTACCACATAACATAAGGAACATATAAGTAACTGCAAGTATAACAAGATTAACTATGCAAGCAAGGCCTCAACCAATGTTCTGTGTTTTGCCTTAAGAAGTAGATACTATTCGGATAGATTACGTATTATTATGCCCTAAGGAAGTGAGCCGTACCGCTCGGATCCAACCAACAGCTACGTAACCCAGAGCTGGTGCCATACAAGGTCAATGGAAGAGCCGGACTCCACAACCTCCCACCTCGTGGTCAGTGCACGAGTACAACACAAGCAGGACCGCAGTCTCATGCTTAAGTGGCCTCAGCCATAGGGTCAGCTCCCGCAGGCTACCCTCTGCCTAGCCCGCCTCGGTACAGGTCTCGAAGCTAGTGAAACTGAGCCACGAGCCTGTTCACCGTGCTCTGAGCCATGAACGCATTCATGCTCCCATATCACATATCCTGAGCCATGGGCTTATTCACCATGCTCTATACATATCTCGAGTCTGCAACCACAGCTGCACTCGAATCCTCACTATTTTAGGCTAGGAGAAACCTCGCATATTCAACAATATGCGCTCCGGGTAACCTGCAGGAGAACCCGTTTCACCTCCACCAGTTCCTAACGATGATGGATCTATGGCTAGGGCAAACTACATGATATGTTCCACTGTGATTAGTTAGTATATTTTAAGTGGATTGTTGAGGCAACCAAGTTGTATAGCATGAAGACTATAACAAGAATAAACAACATGAAACTCAACATCATGCTTTTACTATCATCAACATCATCCGGATCCATCACAAGGATCCAACATTACATTGCCATGGGATCTCAATCCTTCATCACAAAGTGTCACTGCCTCTCAAGGCTTACATCATCACCATGGGATAGCAAATCCCATATCATCATCAGAGGATAACACCTCAACTGGGCACTTTAGCCAAACTCAGGTCCTCAGACCAAAACACATATATCATCTCATCATCGAGAGTAACCATCAAGCAGTGTTACTCAGATACATACATCTCTCATAGCCCTTATTCCTGGCTATGCAACTGTATGAGTCAGCTGCATGGTTAGTATATGGATTAACAGAAGATTCATATTATCAACATAGGGAAACATTGATGATTATATACGTTATCATTTATGTCTCAACATGTGACCACAGTCATAGGTCATATCATCATGCAAGGCATCTTATATGCTTACCATTTCCTCAACATTATACATATAATCAAGATGATCATAAACACAGATACTATCATGTCAAACTACATAGATGTAATCCATTATATCAATTATCAAGCATGGCAGGGATCACTGTCATCAACCAAACGTGAAAGCATGTACACAAACTATCATAATGGTTTTCTAGAAGGAACAAGACCCTCACTAGAAGCACCCACTACCCTCACCAAAGGTGTGACGGGTAGGGCAAGGTACTCTCCCATATCGTCCAACCATATCAACCATGTGATGATCCAACAAACCAACCACCTATCGGCCAAGTAAACCAACAAGGGTATCGAGCTACCACATGTATCGGGCAACAAGGAACCAAGCCATCTCATGCACTCATGTGTAGCGTGCAACGCTGTGTCGTGCAACGCAGGGACAACGACCACAAGGCCTGTCGTGCAGCTGAGCCTATGGGCATGCCATGCATCCAGTGTAACGTGCGACGCGTTATTGTGCAACACCATGTCGTGCAACACTAGTATACCGTGCAGGAAGATCTTATAAGGCATATCGTGCAATGGCGCGTCGTACACAAGGTGTATCGGGCATCACCACTAGACAAGGCGTAACGTCCAAGGGGATAACAACACCAAGCAACCAACAGAGCTAGGCGTGTCAGGAAGGATACACAACCAGGTGTGACGCCCGACACACACACACACAAGGCTAACGGCCAACGTTCTACTCATCTAGGTATAACGGCCAGGGCACAACCTCAAACGACAGCAAGGAAAGCATGTCGTCCAGCTAGCTAACCACATCTATCGGCCGACACACAAATCCAGGGCCAAGGGGTGACGCCCACCACAGAACCAGCTAACAAGCTTCCACAACATCATGGTATAATGACTTTAAGTGTGTTTGGTAGGGTACTCATCATGGTGTGATGCCTGACACAACACCACAACAGGTCGACCAAGGTTCTAGCCAAAGAAGGATATTAGCCAGTAACAACCTCAAGACTATATCGGCCAAGATGCCACTCTACAAGGTCATCATCAACCTCAAGCACAAGGGAACCACAACCCTAGTGGATCAAGAAGATGCTCACCTCTCAACAACCAAGAGAGAGGGGTCTTGCACACTTCTGATCACCAATCGGGAAACATAAGGAACAACCACAACCAAGGTCCACAACCACCACATAGGTCACCTTTCAAGTCCATGGTGAGAGGAGGGTGTTGCTCAAGCCACTAGAACACAAGCTCACCTCTCAACTTAAGCGAGAGAGGAGTTTTGCCCATATTACTAGAACTCAAGCTCACTCCTCTAGACCTAGGAGAGAAAGGAGTGTTACTCACCAAGAAACCCTAGAACAAGGTTTGGCCAATAAGAAGCAACTAAGAAAGAAACAAAACTAGCAACATACATAGCCAATCATAAGCAACATACAAACAAGAACATAGAAGATGGTAATGTAGTTAGGGTTAGGAGTTATGTAACCTGCCTTAAGCAAGCTCCAAGCTCCTAGATCCAAGCACCACCACAAGAAGGAGAGCAAGGCACTCTAGGGTTCAGCCACCACTAGAGGAAGAAGGAGACTCCAAGGCAAGGATCTCCCACCAAGCTTGTAAAGGAAGGGGATGTTGTGCACCAAAGAAGAGGGGAAACTAAGGAACTAAAGGGATCCTTAGCAAGAGAAAGGGAACACATATATAGGAGAGGATGGAGGAGAAACCAAGGTAAGACTAGGCAAGGTGTCGCCCACCTAGGAACACTTGTCCATGGGCTAAGCCACCATTCGAACATGCCCTAAACACATGTCTAAGGTCATTGCCACATGCAAGCATCAAGCGCCAAGTGTCCACTAGTGGTGACACAAATGAGGTCAAAGAAGGTCAAAGGGTCCATGGGCGACACACCTCCACTCCACCATGGCCGACACACCCACACCATGGCCGACACACGCCCTAGGTGACACACCACAGGCCAACACAAGCATAGGCCGACACAGGGCACTCTTGCCCGACACAAGGTCCAAAGAAGCAAAGACAAGGTACCACAAAGCCCAACAAGCTCAACCAAGCCCAAAGGAACTCAAGCAATGAGCCCAAACCTTCCTCTCAACACTAGAGGAAGCAAGGAGAGGGAGGAACACCTCACAAGGTGGCAAACTTGCCCACAAACCCTAGACTTGGGTTAATTGCAAGTAGCACCTCCATCTCCCAACAAAAGACCAACAAACCCTAATCACCACTAAAGGTGATTAGCAAGAAACTAAGCATCAGGGTTAAGCAAAGCAAACAGGATAAACCCTAAACGGAGGTAAGAGTCCTTACAATACCCGTCCCGATATGCCCTTTACCCGTCATGGTTCGTGACCTGACACTGTCAAGAACCCGACACGGTCGTATCCTGATAGGGCTCCTGCCTGGTACTGGGTTAGCCTTACCTTAGGGGTCCACTGCTATGTATATCGACCTCCTACATCAAGGAGGCCAATACCTATCGTCCCTATTTCAGAAATTTACTTTTATTTACCATTGCATTGTAACTAAACCTTTTATCTCTTTATGCTTATGGAATCTGTGGAGTACATCTCATATTGTTATGTGTATGGTTCCTTTTTGTTGGACGATCTCTTTATAGCATCAGAGCTCTAGTCTCTTCTATTTAGATCACGCTTTTGACTAGATATCAAATCGTGTTTCTCATTTTGACTCCCTTGAGAGAGGGATGTCGTAAACTCTACAGCCTAGTCTGATTCGGGTCTACGAGAGTACCTAGGATCAGGGTTGCCTTGACATATCTTTCTACTCTACTCTATGTTCAGTACTCTTGACAGAGAGAATTGGTGCATAGTTAGAGGCATCCTATTTGAGAGAAAAGGGTTCAGGATGTATTCCGCTGCCGCTTGTTACAATTAAGTTTTCCTCTTTCGTGCTTTAATCCGATGATAGTTTTTTCTCCTCGGTTTCCAATATACAAAACCTCTATAAAAACTACTAAACCCTAAAACCTTTATCTTTCTGGTAACTCCTTTTGGAGATAGACTTTTAGTTTAATTCTTTACGATTCTTTCTTATTACTACAACCCTTGTCCTTTGACCTTTTTGACGTGCTTAGACAAGTAAAACTTGAGTTCTGAAGCGTCGTTCTTCCTATCCCTGTGTTCGACCCCGAACTATTTCAACCCTGTGCTAGTTGTAGGATATCTTAGACATTCGGGTATTATAAATTTCTAAAGTCTGATAACCTAGACATGACTCCATTCTTGGACCCACATTTAAGGCTTGTCACCTAGACTTGACAAGCTAGAATAAGAAGCTAAGAAAGAAGAGAAGGAAGCCAAGAAGATCAAAGATAGTGCTTTCCAAGCACAAGTGGATCCTATCATCCTTCAACAACAACTTGCTTGTCGGACTTCTTTCCCCTCCTCTATTTAAGATGAAGGCCCTAGTGAGCATGAATCCAAATACACCAAGGGAAAGCACTTCAAGGGAAAGCAAGCTTCCTCCTCCTCTACTTTGAGATGCTACAAGTGTGGCCAAAAGGGGCACTACAAGAGTGAATGCCCAAAGTCAAGAAAGTTTCACCACAAGAGCAACTCAAGGAAAGAAGAGGATTATAAGATGTAGAGCAAGCACAAGAGGAAGGACAATAAGGAAAAGAGACACAAGAATGTAGCTAATGCGGCTTGGGAAGCTTCATCTTCAAGCAGCTCTAGGTCTGAAGAAGATGGAGAGTGCCACCTTGCTCTCATGACATCTACAAGTGAAGACATTGGTGAGGCAAGTGAGGTAAGTTTGCATGAATTTCCTAAAGAGTTTATTATTGACATGCTTGTTACTACCCATTCTTCTTTTGTTGAATGTAAATCTAAAAGAAAACAGTTAGGAAAAATCATTGATGATATTTATGCTAAGCTTGAAATTTTGGAGTTTAATGAGAAAACCAACCTTGAGAGTATTGAAAATTTGTAAGGGAAATACCTTGATCTTGAACTCCACTACAATGTGGTTGAAGTTGGGAATTGTATCTACCTTAAGAACATTGAAAATCTTAAGGAAGATAACTAAAATTGCCTAAAAGAACTTGAATTGCTTAAAACTAAAAATGCTAAATTTAAGTTGCTTATTGATGCTCGTAGAGAAGAGAGAGATTTTTATCTCCAAGAGATTCAAATGCTAAAATCTGAAAATGCTAGGTTGCTTAGTCAAGTAAATGATCTATTTCTAGATCTTTGTTACCTAGTGTAAATGTTGCTTCTATCTCTCTTGAAAAGGATTCATATCTTACTAAAGATTTATGTCTTGAGGATGATCTCGTGCATGCTAGAGATGACATATCTAGTTTATCTTCTCCTATTTTTTCTTTGAATGATGATAACCATAGATTGAGAGCATCCCTGTAGAAATTTCTCAAAGGGAAAAACTCCCTAAATGAAATCCTTGATCATTCTACTAAACAAAGTGGTATGAGTGGTTTGAGATTTGTAGGGGGAGCCTCAAAGGGCAAGAGCAAGGCCAAAGGTAAGAAAAAGAGCAAGGAGATCTCTTTCTTTGTAGGAGAATCTTTGGGCACTAAGAATCCTATGGTTTGTTCTTATTGCAAATGTGATGATCATTATTCCACTTATTGTCCTTACAAGCCTAAGGGGACCAACCCAAAGATGAAATGGGTCCCCAAGCTAACTCCAGATCCCAAAGTTTGAGTTGAGAACTGACATTCTCCTTTCTTGTAGGGAAAAGATAGATGTAATTTTGATAGTGGCTGCACAAAGCACATGACCGGTGATGTAAGCCATTTCAACAATTTCACAAAGAAGAAAGGAGGATCCGTCACCTTTGGGGACAACAAGAAAGGTAAAGTCAAAGGTGAGGTTGATGTAGGTGAATACTTATGCATCAAGAATGTTATTTTTGTGGATGGCCTACATCACAATTTAATAAGTGTTAGTCAACTTTGTGATAATGGTTACCTTGTACTATTTACTACTTTTGAATGTTTAATTCTATATTCCTTCACCTACCAAGTTATATATAAGGGAACTAGAAGTGGTAATATTTATGTTATTATTCTTAACTCTATTAAGCATGTGGTTGGTAGATGCCTTGTAGCCAACTCGAATGATATTTCTCTTTGGCACCGTCGGCTTGGTCATGAAAATATGCATCAATTAAAGAAGTTGAGCAAAAAGGACTTAGTCAAGGGACTTCCTAAATTGAATTTTGAAAAGGATGAGGAATTCCAACATTGTACACAAGGAAAGAAAACCAAGTCCTCCTTCAAATCCAAAGGAGCCCTTATCACTAAAAGAGCTCTTGAGCTTGTTCATATTGATCTATTTGGACCAATGAGAACGCAATCGCTTCGTGGTTCTAAGTATTGCCTTGTTATTATCAATGATTTCTCTAGATATACTTGGACCTCCTTTCTCATTTCAAAGAGTGATATGCTTGATTCTTTCTCTTGTTTTTGCAAACAAGTTGAGAATGAAGCTTCTTTCCAGATTGTTTTCATCCATAGTGACCATGGGGAGAATTTGAAAATGAGCTTTTTGAGCATTTTTATCAAGAATGGGGTTATGCACACAACTTTTCTTCACCTTAAACACCTCAAAAAAATTGGGGCTGTAGAGAGGAAGAATAGGTCTCTATAGGAGATGGCTAGGACCATGCTTCTTGAGTTCGATACTCCTAAGAAGTTTTGGGCTGAAGCTATCAACACCTCTTTTTATGTGTAAAACTATGTTTTCACTCATCCCTCGATTAAGAAAACCCCCTATGAACTATGGCATGGTAGGAAACCTTCTATCGAATATTTCCATGTTTTCATATGTCCTTTTTTTGTTTTGAATATGAAGGATTCTCTCGACAAGTTTCATCCAAAATCATATAAGGATTTCTTTCTTGGCTATAGCACTACTAGCAAGGCATATAGAGTTTATAATGTTGATCTTGGTAAGGTATAAGAATCTATTAATGTAAATTTTATTGAGACTAACCCCTCTATTCCCAAAGATATTGTTTCAAATGATGATGTTGCAGTTGAAGTAATTCCTATCCTTAAAGAACTCAACATCACCCAAAAGGGAAAAGAGGTGGCTGCTTAAGAAGAAGAAAAAGATGATGAAAAGAAGGATCCAACTTCCCGGTTTGCAAAGAATCATCCTAAGGAGTTGATCTTAGGTGATCTATTTGAAAGAGTGAAGATGCGGGCTGTATTCAACAAAGAACAAGCCAACATCACCTTCATCTCACAACTAGAGCCTAAAGATGTCAAGGAAGCTCTTGGGGATGAAGAATGGATCCTAGCTATGCAAGAGGAGCTGGAAGAATTTGAGAAGAACAAAGTTTGGACCCTTGTGCCAAGACCAAGTGATAGAAAGATCATTGGCACCAAATGGGTCTACCGAAACATGCTAGATGAAAGTGGTAAAGTGGTAAGAAACAAAGCAAGGTTAGCGGCTCAAGGATACAATCAATAGGAAGGTGACTTTGATGAAACATATGCACCTATAGCTAGACTTGAGTCCATTCATATGTTGCTTGCTTTTGCTAGTCATAAAAACTTTCTTTTATATCAAATGGATGTTAAAAGTATGTTTTTGAATGGTACGATTGAGGAGGAAGTGTATGTTGTACAACCTTCGAGCTTTGAACATGATAGTCTACCTAATCATGTTTATTTGTTGCAAAAAGTTCTCTATGGACTAAAAAAAGAACCAAGGGCTTGGTATGAGAAGTTAAAGAACTTTTTGTTAGATCATGGTTAAATCATGGGCAAAGTGGATTCTACCTTGTTTCTAAGAACACTTCTAACAATTTTCTTATTATTCAAATATATGTTGATGATATCATTTTTGGCAAAACTAAGCTTGATCTTTGCAAAGAATTTAGTGATCTCATGCAGAGTGAATTCAAGATGAGTATGATGAGTGAACTCACATTCTTCCTCGTCTTTCAAATCAAACAAACAAAAGATGGGAACTTCATCAACCAAGACAAGTACACCAATGAACTACTTAAGCGCTATGGGATGGAGAATACCAAGATGATGGACACACCCATGTCAAACACTGCCAAACTTGATAAAGATGAAGAAGGTGAAAAGGTAGATGACAAGCTCTATAGAGGTATGATTGGAATTTTACTTTACTAAACTGCCTCTAGACCTGACATAATGTTTAGTGTTGGCTTGTGTGCTAGATTTCAATCAAACCTAAGAAATCTCATCTTATAGTTGTTAAGAGGATTCTAAGGTACTTAGCCAAAACTCAAAATTTTGGACTATGGTATCCCAAGTCAAGGGACTTTACTCTTACTGCCTATAGTGATGCCGATTATGCAGGCTGCTTGATTGATAGAAAGTGCACAAGTGGCACTTGTTTCCTCCTAGGACCATGCTTGGTGTCTTGGTTCTCCAAGAAACAAAGCACATTGGCATTATCAACCACTGAGGCTGAGTACATTGCAACCGGGAGTTGTTGTGCCCAGGTCCTATGGATGAAGAAAATGCTCCAAAACTTTGACATTCATTTTGATGCTTCTCCTATTTATTGTGATAATACTAGTGCAATTAACTTGTCTTACAATCCTATATTGCATAGTAGAGATAAACATATAAAGGTTCGCCATCACTTTCTTCATGATCACATTGCCAAGAAGGATATTTATAGCATACATGTGGACACAAAAAATCAGTTGGCAGACATTTTCACTAAACCTCTAGCTAGAGTGCAATTTAATTTTATTCGATCAAAATTTCTTATAACTGCATTGAATGAATCTGATATGCCTTCTAGCTAGTTTTCATTTGTCCTATATATTTTGCATCTATCTTGATCATCTTTGACTGCTAATATGCTTAAAATTGGTTTTTCATGTTCATATTGCCTTATTTTTCTCTTGTTTTTGGGTATTTTTCATAAACGGCTGTTTATCGCAAAATAGTACCCAATGATGAGTGATATGTGCCTAAGTATGTTCAATATACACAATGGAATTGAAAAATAAATTTAATTAGCATTCAAATGGCTAGAAATGAAGTTTGATGGTTTTAGGTCAGGTTGACCATCGATCGAGTTTCCCCAAGACAAACTCAATCGATCCATGGCTGAGAGATTTTTAAAAAAGGACCAATCGACTGAGTTTCCACTTCACAGAACTCGAATGATCGGTGGGCTGAAGCCAACTTATGTTGGGTTCAACTGACTATTCTCCCTCTCAACTAGAGAATAGTCAATCGATTCCTCTTGTTCTAGCCTTAAGCTCTCAACCCTTGACCTTTCCTTCCCTAACCTAGCCCTAATACGACCTAGGAAGACCTTCCTAGACCTTCCCCCTATCTCAACCTAGTTGTGTGAACGTTTTAGGTGGAGTGGTTTGTGCATTTGATCTCTTCTTCTACTTCTTTTCACCTTCATGGCTTCACATAGAAGAAAGAGACCCACCCCTAGAAATGCACCATCCTCCTCCTCATATTCCCATTTGATTCCTTCGATGAGACCCTCTTTGTCTCAATTGAGGTTGTAGATCGGTATAAGGACCTTCTTCCTAGGAGTCCTTTTCCTTTAAGAGCCCTTTTTGAGCCTAGCCCTAGGCGTCAAGCTATCATTGATCAAGTGGCAAGATTGCTTTCTGTTCATCACCTATCAGCCCTGGGTGTTGAGCGTGAGTGCTTTCACAATTCTATGTCAAGCACGAAAGCCGTTCATGAATTCTATGCAAATTTGCATTATAATAATGACTCCCTTGCACCCCCTCTGAATACTCAAGTTATCCTTACTTCTATGATCACAGGGAAGAAATTTCATATCTCAGAGGATATCCTGAACATCTTCTTTTTAGGAGCCGATGAGAGTGATACCTGGCGTAAGGATTATGGTGAGTATTTTGACCTGCTGAATTCTAAAGGTTTCTACAAGCAAAATGAGATCACTCTTCCTGATATCCATCTCTATATGAAGAAACCTAACGATCCCTATAAGAAGAAGAGCACCCTACCCTCCTCCTCATTAGATCTCAAGAAGTGTATATTAGCCCTAGTGGTAACTGCAACATCCACCCAAAGAAAAACCAAATAGATATTGTAGAGAACATTGCGGTGATAATGTAGTACATCTTGGAGAATGTCAGAGTCAAGTGGTCTAAATATATCCTCCACCATATGACTTACTTTGACTCTACAAGAACATCCGTGGCACCCATCCTCTTTATCCTGCCCTGATATGTGGTCTTTTCTAGTTTGCCACTAAGAAATCACTCTGCTCTGACTTCCACTACAGACCTGTTAGGAAGGGAGTGTGTATTAGTGCGACCACCATTCAGAAATCTGTGCCTATCCTTTCCTCCACCACACCCGGTTCCTCACCATATGACTCAGCCTCAGCTACACCTACGTCTACCTCAACCTAAGCTCCTCCACCTCCTCATCCTACCTGACCTAGTCGTTCCTCATTCCGTGTGTCCAATGAATCCCTCACGGGTTACATGCTACACCAACAAGCATACAACCTCCAGGTCTAGGAGCATCTGCACTAGGATTTATGTTTAATCATATCTAACATGAACTTATCCTGTGCACACCCATACCCCACTTACCAGCCATATCCTGATAGTAATTATGCATCCTATGCATACAATCACTTCTACCTTGATCCTGAGCCTTCCACTATTGCTCCCACACCCTCTGCTGTTGGTGGTCCTGCTCCTGTCTTCTTGCCATAACCTAATGGCCCCTTGGCCACGCTGCTTGCTAGTCTGGGTGATTCTTCTCCCTCCTTCCCTCAGGATAATGAGCTTTATGCTCTTGGTATGACTTGGGATGAGTAGAATGCTCATTGGCCCAGTCGTCACTTCGGTCCTTCTGTGGGTGAGGAGATGCCTAACCAGGCTGATGATGAGACTATTGATGTTGATAAGGATGCCAATGCTGGTGAGGATGATGGTGATGGCTCTGATGGCTTCGCTGGTGACTCTAGTGATGAAGGTGCTGCTGATGCACCTTCAGATAGAGACAATGACTACGAGCATGATGATGAAGATGATGATGATGATGTGGACATAGATAGCTTAGATGTCTAGATGTTCTTAGTTTTTAGTCTAGTTTTCTGATCATATATATCTTTCTAGGCTATTTTGTATTAAAAACATCTGAGCACATGATCTAAGATGTACTATTTTATCTTTAGCTTTCATCGATTCTCGCTTGTAGTTGTTGTTATGAGAACATGCTTCATGAGTTGTAATCTATCTTCTGTGCACTCTTACTCTTTGATCAGTTATATATTATGAGTTGGTGCCATATTTCACCATATTTTGATTATGACCTAGCTTGTGTGTTTCTCTCATCTCTTTTTGATATATGATTATGAGATTGCATGTTTGAATATCTGCTTGGTTGTGTTTGGAGAAGACTTTTTGTATGCTCTTTTACCCCCTTTCTTTTTGACAATGTCAAACTTTCTCCAAATTGAGTGAAACTTCACCCAAAGGCATATTTTATTATGTATATTAAGAATCTAAAATTATTTTCCACTTTTGGAGTCATTAAACATTTTATTTCATATTTTAAAGGAAAACACCCTTTTCTTTTCTAAATAAAACAAATATGATTATTATTATTCTAAATTGGTGAAACTTGGCCTCCAAGCCAAGGCATATCCTAAGAAAATGAATATGAGGTTATTCTTATCCAAGAAGTTTTTCCTTTTAACACATTATCCATTATTTCTATTATTTCTCCCATTAATAATCCAAAATCTCATTATTCATGTATTAAGCATTATCTTTGATTCCCTTTTTCTCTTCCTTGCACCCTAAGGCAAAGAAAAGATCTAGAACGAATCTACACCACCATTATCCCACATAAGATTATTTATTTCATATTTTGTGGAATTATAACTCATTATTCTCAATTATGGACACTTTGTCTTTTATGCACATATCCTATGTACCTTTTATTGATTTTATGATTAATTTATATTCTACACTTTAATGTGATTGATTCATGCATTAACACATTTAAGGTCACTAAAGAGAGTACTCTAAACCTTGTTTGGCTAAACCTCAAAGACTAAGGGCTCTAAGTTCTTAACCCTGGAATAAGATTAAGTCCTAGGTTTCAGTATGTTACATAGGGTGACTTAGCCTCTAGGTTAGAACCTAGATATTCTAGAACTAGGTGTAGACTTGTGTAATTTACCTCCCTAGACATATGTTAGCGACATGTGCTTAGGATGTCTACACATGTGTGCACCATGTTCTTGCTAGTTCTCTAGGGGTCATGGTACTAGACTGCCTCATGAGTGTGGAAAATCATTTTGGTTTTGGTTTTATTTGAATGGAGTATGGTGGTTTTCATTGAATGTTTCAACGTTGGAGAAGATCTATTTCGAGTACTAGTATATGTAAATATGAAAAATGTTATCACACCCAGAAAGGCAATGAGTGTCCATGTAACATAAGAGAAAGAGATGTAACATCAAGTCTAGATGAGAGAGCTTAGCTTTAGTATCTAGAGTTGTCTAGAGCCATGATAAATGTTAGGCTAGTGAGTAGCCTAGATAACCTAAGGTGACAATGAGTATGATATTGATGATGATGTTGATGTTGATAAGACCCAAGTTGTTTGACGAAGGTCAAGTATGTTTGACGATATGAGATGAGTTTGACCATGCAACCATAGCTAAACCTAGCACCTTGTATGATACATATGACTTGGTTGATGTGCTAAACATAGTCAGTGGGCTGACATGCTTGCTTGTACCTAGTCTTGTACGTGTTGAGATATAATATGTGATATATGGTTTGAGACCAACATGAGCCTCAATTTCTTTACAAAGGAGGACCTCTAGCATGAGACATATGAATAGGGTGACCTTTTGATATGAGTCGATCCACCATGGGAGAAGGTCAGAGTACATAACCTCCAAAAATATGTGAAAAGTTGAAAAATATGCATGATGAAATACATGATGATGAGTCCCTAGCTAGAATACTCCTGAGAATATGAGTTGAGTGACCTAGTGTGCGGTTTCCTTGAAAATGTTGAACCCTAGATAACCTATGAGTATATCTAACCCTAGATAAAGAGGTAATTGAAAATTTTGATGCTTTTTATATAGGTGAGGGAGATGTCCCAAGACCCTAAGATGATTTACATGATGTGTGATATCCATGATGAGCATCATACTCAGGTTAGTAGTTGTAGATAAAGGAATCTAATGGTTTCCCTTGTTTTTTATGGTTGGGTAGAAATCTGTTATGGGTAGATGGTTGCGCTTAGCATGTCTTGTTGAGAATATTTTGGTTAGCATGTCTTGTTGGACATTGTGAGGTCTAATATTGAGTTGCATGAGCTTATGGATCTCCTTTGAGATACAAGTGAGATGACTATGAAATCTCGATAATGATGACATTATTGTTTCTCGAGGTATTGCATGATGTATGAAAATAATCTCACTTACATTTAAACTTGATATATGTGCAATGAGCCACTCTCATAAGATAGAACTAGTATGAAATCATACTATACATAAAAGATGTAACTTTCAAAATATGGACTTGATCAAGAATGCCTAGAAATCTTAACTTGAATAATCAGGGGTAACATGCCTAATCTCATACCCAAATAAAAAATGATAAACTCTAATGATGATGCACTTGGGGGTAATAATTTGAATAAACAAGATGAATACATTTCTTAATCTAAGATCCAAAAATGAAAAATGATGAACATAATTAAATAGAGATGGTAGAAATTTTGGGTAAAATGAAAACATGCATGAAATGTAGAGTAAAGATGAGATACACACTCAATGATAGTCTCATTTTAAAGTCATGACCATGAACATGTTTCTTTGAGAATTGATAACATAGATTCTGATGATACACCTTGTTCTTGTCTGAATATGTAAACAAAAACCCTATGCATGGATACTAAGGGATGGTAAAATCCTAATGCATGATGATGTCATAATATGATGGAACAATAAGTAATATGTACATAATCGATATGAGTATGGCCTTGATGACGATAACCTAAGCGTGCATCCCATTGTAGAGAATGCCATGATAACCATAGTTAAATACCTAGATGATGAATGCATATTCATCTTAGTTTGAGTCGCCATTTTTGGTCTAGTTTTTCACTGAAAGCTCTCATATACCCCCTGAATCTTATCATGTACAATTTTCCTCAGTTTTAGTTGATTACTTAGAGTTTTGATCAAATCCATTTGTCTATATTATAGAATTAAGAATCACGCTATGTGCACTAGTGTAGGAGGCGGTGGTCCCACTAACCGACTAGCGGGCCCACGAAACTTTTGATAATTTGGACCCTATTTTTGATGGCCAGTCCCTTCATCAAAAAGGATTCTCATCATTCAGAGGATTCATCGACATGAAGGTGACCAAGAAGGATGTCGCGACTGCGGCTAAGATTTCATGCCGACTGACACTCAGCACAGTCGGGCCCAACTCGGCACAACCAGGCCTAGGCCAAGGTGTTTTGACAGACACACCACCTCGACCGTGATACACCACCGCTCGTGCCGAGGAGTACTACGACCACTATCGAAGAACATGACCGCAACAACTAAGTTGGTCCTCTCCAGATCTACATCGATAAATAGATGACCCCCTCCTTCATTTAAGGGATCTCTTCTGCTCCATCTACACCGACAGGTTGTGGCTTCGTGCCCAGCCAAGGAAGACAATCAACCTCCGCAAAACACTACCTCTATGGTGTCATTTACCCTCCACCATCAACCATCCATTACTTCATCTACTGAGAGTAAGAGAATGAGATGAGAAGGAAGAAGGAGAGAGAAGACATCCTCACCCATCTTGGTGTTCTTCCCCTCCTCGTCTAGATCTACCCCACCATTGTGTAGAAGACCGTTTCTCCACCGAGCAGCGACCATCTTCTTCCCCATGACTATGGAGGAATATTTCGTCTGTCTTGTTCTTTTTGTTTCTATCATGAGGAGGAGTTATCCATGTCGCTGGGGTGCGGGGACTAGCCCCACAATCCGTACTTACATGTCCATTTTACAACATTCCATGGCTTGTATATAACTTTACATTTGATTGGTAATTGTTTAATGCATGCTTTGTGGATTGATCACCTACCTTGCATGATCTATTATATTCCTATGTTGTGAGAACTTCAATACTTAGGATTCGAATATCGATTAACATGGTTGATGCATGGATGAGAACTTTCAAATGGATATCACTAGAGTAGTAAGTGTGTGATATGTGGGTAACGAGACATCGAGCCTACAGAGATGCTTACACAAACCCTATTTCTTAACGGATGGTTTTTCTTATTCCATTTGGATATTTGTATCTTGCCTAGATGTATTTTGGATGTGTTTGCATGTGTAGTGGTGGTTAAACATGATTGCACCTCAGGGATTCCCATCATTGATCTAAACTCAGTTTTACTCCCGCTCTCTTACTTTCCTTGCAATTAGTTTAACTAAACCCAAATCAACTCTTATTCTCAATATTAGTCTTAGTTGACCGGATTCGACTAGCAAAATTCTTAAAAATGTTGCCCCTTAGGATTCAATCTTCAACTATACTATGATTAGACCCATCCTCTTATAGGTGGTACTATTGCACAAGGTTTTAGTAAAACCTTAGGGATTTTAGTCCTTGGTGGATTTGTTAGTGCAGTAATAGACACGTCAAATTCTAGCGCCATTGTCAGGGACAAAAGAATCATCTAGTTAAAAGTAGTTCTATTGAGACTGATCTATGATTTTACTTTCACTTTTATTACTATTGATCATCTACTTGAATTTGGTTCTACTCCATCCATATGAACCCCAAAATATCTTTCCATTCTAGGTACCCTTAAAGACTAATGCATGCCACACTCCAACAACACTGACCTTGCAACTAGCTTTAAACCTGAGATAGAATGAACATTTCAATGTCACAGTAGAGAGAACCAAGATAGGATGGCACAAGAGGAGGAAATTTCCTGAAGGCTAACTCAAGCCCTTAATTCACAAAGGGAAAGGCTTATGCAAGAATCCCAAGCTACAGTTCAAGAGGAAATCTAGGAAGCTCTAGAAGTAGCTCAACAAGCTGAGTTACAAAAGGACCTTAGAGTGTTCTCAATCCCTAAAGCTGCTGACATTTAACACCAAGTGCAACCTCCTCCCATCACTACCCCAAACTTTGAGATCAAGTCGCATTAGATTACGCTACTTCAAAACAACCCTTTCTATGGTATGCACAATGAGGATAGTCAAGAACATCTTTTGAGGTTCATAGATTTATGCACTATGTTAAAGTATAATGGAGTTACAAATGAGGCCATCAGACTCCATCTATTCAAATATTCCCTTGGGGATAAAGCCATGAGTTGGTATAACGCTTTGCAATGCGACCCCATCACCACTTGGGAACAACTTAAAAACAATTTATTGGAAAAATTCTACCCTCCTTCCCTCACCTATGATATTAGGGGTAATGCGATGATTTTGAGTCGCATTTATAGACTTGTTTGATAGGTGTTTTATGCATTTATTAGTCATTTTCATGGTTAATGTTGCATAATTCATTCATGTTGGTCTATGCTACTTCTTTATGTCAAATTCCCTTTATTTAAGCATTTTGAGTATTAATTATCGAAAGAATATACTTTGTGTGGATTTATGTGGTTCCATGTGTTAATTTTAGGAAAAACAAGTATCTGCTGCTGTCGACGGTGGTCGATACCATCGACGGTGGTCGATACCATCGACCGGACCACAGGTTGCCAGCCGCAAGGACCAGAAGAAAGTCGATACTATCGACAGGGATGTCGATGGTATCGAGATACCATCAGGTTGCTGGCGAGAAGTGCGTCGATACTATCGACCAAAATGTCGATACTATCGACTGGTGGAGCTACAATGACACAAAACAACAAAACCATTGCTATAGGTTCATCGATACCATCGACCCACATCGATGGTATCGGGATGACATCAGGCACACAGACGAAAGAAAAGAAGGATTGCCGCTATCATGCTAGGTCGATACCATCGACCCGTGTCGATGGTATCGACCCGTGTCGATGGTATCGACACCGTCAGATATGAGTTTGTTTCAGATTAATCTTAATCGGACGGCCGTGGTTAATTGGAGACCTAATTTGGGAGATATACCTAATGACGGCGCCCTTGACTGGAGAGGACGTCATTAGTTGTTGCACACATCCCGGAGAGCAAGGAGAGAAGAACGGAGCACGAGAGCACGCCCCAGCCGATCCGGACACTGAAGAAGATGAATTCCACCACCGAAAGGCGGGAGAACGCGGATTCCATGCCAAGGATCGATTGGACCTTCTCTGTTCAGGGGTTTAATCACTCAATCACATTTTCCTTCATGTTTCCCTTTTTCTTCTCCACATTGTACTCTGAGATGAACATGCGGGGCTAATCCCCTTTGTCTTTAGGACCGGGAGTATCCTGGGGATTCATTGTATGATGATTTTATAATAGTAATTCATATCTTATCTCTTAAATCCGTGGTATAATTTTGTTTTCTCCAATATATTGTTATGCTTGATCACAATAATAATAACTAATGCCCTTAATTGCTTTGAAAGAAGAATTAACAGTTGAAAAGAGACGGAATTTACATTAATTGACAAATCCCTTGAACAAGGTGGTGTAAGATTAATGGTGGATACCGAGAGGTCGTTCCTAATGCACCTAGTTTAGGGTATAGGTTACTACGACGATGGAACTGACCTAGACATAGGTAGTGAATTGTACCACGACAGTGGGTAATTCTGATTTCAGGCCACTACCCGGATAGAGAGATAAAATTGAGTAGCTATATAGAATTTAATACAATGAAAACCCACGGTGAAACCGCAACCCTAAAGATATTCTTTTGAATTGATTAAACCAACATTTAATCGATTGATTGTTTTGGTTTATTTTTATTTTCTTTTACTTTTAACAACAACTCTCAACTATTTAATCGGCTTAGCTGATCACGAGTAGTTCGTAGGAGTCCCCGACGATTTCACGTATCCCTGAGTTTGACTCGGGCCTCACAAAGGCATGTACTACTTCGACGCGTTCACTTGCGTTTCTGCGCACGGTAAATCTGCGTCAAGTTTTTGGCGCCGTTGTCAGGGATACAACAATTAGTCGGCACTTCGAGTGCTGTAAGCGGCCACTGTAGGCCACATTTTTATTTTTATTTTCATTCCAACAATTATAATCTATTTTCTAAATATTTGCAATCGTCAAGCACTTTACTGAAATTAAATTTCTCTATTTGTAGGTACTGTGCATGGTGCAAACACGTAGCACAGATTACACGCAGCACGCACCAGAGGTTCCGCTGCCGGGATCAGAAGACGAGGACGAGTATAATCAAGACCAGCTGGAGGATATAGTTTCTGAACCTGAACAAGAAGAGATGGACGAGCCACAGACAATATGGGAGAAGATCAAGGCTTCTTCCGCATCCGCTTCCAAGGGGTCGATCAAGAAGCAAGCAGTGAATATTCCGACATACAAGATTGATCCAACTTTCATCAACTTGGTGAAGTCGAATGCTTTCCATGGGCTCAAAAATGAAGACCCCGTCGCACACATAAGTCAATTTGTGGAAAATTGTGGTATGATAATAATCGACAGATTTCCACAAGATGTACTCTACTTGAAGCTCTTCCCGAGTTCTCTAGCGGGAATTGTGCGCGAATGGCTACATAACTTGGACGATGAATATGTGGAGTCTTGGGACCACATGGTGGAGGTCTTTTTCGAGAGGTTCTTTCCGCCCGAGAAGACCAATGACATGATCAGAAAGATCCACACCTTCACCCAACAAGTAGGAGAGACCTATTCTGAGACATGGGAAAGGTTTCAGATCATGCTCAGGCGATGCCCGCATCATGAGCTTGATAAGGAGACACAAGTCAAGATCTTCTATTTTGCTCTCTCCGAGCATGATAGAAGCAACCTCGATTCAGCCGGTTCTGGATTCTTCTTGAATAACACGGACACGAGATGTTGGGAGATTTTAAAGAACATGGCCAAGAAACAATCATGGGGCGAAAGAGGCGTTGTGGAGTAGGTTCGAGTAGTAGGTGAATCTAAAGCAATAAAGGAGCTGAATGAGAAGATGGATCTTCTCGCAAAGAAATTGCTTGCAAAGGAGGATACTGAGTCTGAGGACGAGGCTCAAGTGAAATTCATGAGGCAGCAGTAAGGCTACAGGAACAACGACTATTCATGGAGGAAAGATAAGAAGTTCCTCCTTGAAGGATCTGAACAACTTCTTGCAGGATTTGAATGCTAAACCCCAGCCAGTAGTGGAAGATAAGAGCACTCAGCTGCTCAATCAAGTGATAAAGCAAAACCAAGAACTCATGGCTACTTTTGGCTAGCAAATAAAGCAACAAGGGGAGTTCATGAACCAATTCGGGCAGACACTGCAAAGCCATGGGGCTCAAATGAGGACAATAGAGACATCTATGGCACAGATGGCTACGGAGATAGCCAGTTTGAAGAAGCCGGCACATCCAGGTTTCCCGGGAAATACTAATGTTCCAGGAGGAAACCAATAAGCAAAGGCCATCTTGCTAAGAAGTGGCAAGAAATTGTTAAATCCCAGGGCAATTGAAGCAAGCAAACCCCAAGCTGAAATTGTAGGTGAGGCCACTGAGGAGCTGCCTGTACTAGTCACAGAACCAGTTGATGACATAGCAGTGGATGCTACTGAAGACCCGATCGCAGAGGAGGAGGATCCTCAGAAAAGGACACCCTATGTGCCACTGCATCAAAGGGCACAGGTTGTCCCGGTCCCTTATCCGAACAGTGCTAAGGCAAGAAAGGTAGATGCCCAATTCAAAAAGTTCTTAGACAGTTTTCGAAAGCTTTCACTCAACATCCCTCTATTGGAAGCTATTGAGCAAATTCTATCTTACAGGAAATTTCTGAAGGACATCATCACCAAGAAGAGAAAAATCCCAAACACTGAAGTAGTTGTGCTTAAGGAGCAGGTGAGTGCCTTTATCATGGGCACATTGCCACCAAAGAGGCAAGATCCGGGTTGTTTCAACATTTCATGCTATATCGGGAAAGTCAAATTTGGTGAGGCATTATGTGACTCGGGAGCAAGCATCAATCTAATGCCCCTTTCTACATTCAAGAAGTTGGGATTAAAGGAGTCACGGAAAGCAACGTGACAATTCAATTGGCGGATAACTCTATGGTGAAACCATATGGGATTTGTGAAGATGTGCTTGTGAAAGTGGATAGATTTGTATTTCCTGCCGATTTTGTCGTCATGGAGATGAAAGATGAACAAGGCAATGAGCTACTACTCAGAAGACCATTCCAAGCTACAGCCGACATGATACTCAAGATGGGGAGAGGTCGGTTGACCTTGGGTATATCCGATGACCGATTTGAGATGGTCATGCCTTCCAGCGCCACTTCACCTAAATCAAAGGAGCAATGCCACAGGGTAAACATTTTGATAATACCATCTCACTTTGTCTAGGGAAGCCATTTCTGGATATGGCTCATGTAATGACCAAGGTGGACAAAGGGACTTTGGCTGTAGACATCATGGAGTAGACCAAAGTAGTATCCCTTTGCAAGGCTTTCGGGTTCCCGAATGATGAGAATGAGGACATTCCTCCCTCTACGGAGGATGATGCTATAGAAAATTCAGTTTTTGATGCATATCTGGAATTACCATTGGAGGCTTGTTTAGTCAACATCACTCATGATTGGATGAGAAGCAAATCACTCAAGGAGTGTGCCAAGATGCTTCAGATGCTTCCATGCTTCTATGCGAGGTATTATGAAGATTTAGGTGAACTTCCCCCTCCGCTTCAATCATCCTTGATCAGCCCGCCAGAGTTAGAGTTAAAGCCACTGCCACCGCATCTTAAGTACGCCTTTCTAGCGGAGGAAGAAACGTTACCTGTGATCATTTCTGCATATCTGAGTGCGGAAGAGGAAGACCAATTGTTGATAGTGTTGAAGAACCATCGGGGAGCATTTGGGCGGTCTGTTGCAGATATCAAGGGGATTTCCCCTACTTTGTGTCAGCATAAGATTTGGCTCGAGGAGGGAGCCAAGGCGGTAATCCAAACGCAACGTCGAATGAATCTGAGCATGATGGAGGTGGTGAAGAAAGAGGTGATTAAGATTCTCTCTGCAGGTATCATCTATGTGATTTCAGACTCGACATGGGTAAGTCCCACGCAGGTAGTCCCTAAAAAGGGGGGTATTACTATCACTCAAAATATTTTGAATGAACTTGTCACCACCCGTTTGGTAACCGGGTGGCGAGTATGTATTGATTACCGACGTCTTAATGCCACTACGCTGAAGGATCATTTTCCTCTCCCATTTATTGATCAAATTCTAGAGCATTTAGCCGGCCGATCTCATTTCTATTTTCTGGACGGGTATTCGGGATATAATCAGATTTCAATTGACCCTAAGGACCAAGAGAAATCTACTTTCACTTGTCCTTATGGAACTTTTGCGTATCTCCGCATGCCCTTTGGATTATGCAATGCACCAGCGACTTTTCAGCGTTGTATGCTCGCCATTTTTTCTGATATGGTAGAACGCTGTCTTGAAGTCTTTATGGATGATTTTTCGGTTTATGGTGCTTCGTTTGATGAATGCCTTTATAATTTGGATAAGGTGTTACAGAGATGTGAGGACACACATTTTGTCCTCAACTGGGAGAAGTGACATATGATGGTAAGTGAAGGGATAGTGCTAGGACATAAAGTGTCTAGCAAAGGTTTGGAGGTAGATCCAGTTAAAATTGAAGTAATTTCTAAATTGCCCCCACCAAATTCGGTAAAAGGGGTAAGGAGTTTCGTAGGACACATCGGATTTTATTGTCGGTTCATAAAAGATTTTTCTAAAATTGCCAAACCTCTATCCGAGCTGCTCGAGAAAGATGTCGTGTTTTATTTCAATGACAAATGTTTACACGCGTTCAACGTGCTGAAGGAGAAATTGATTCCGGCGCCGGTTGTTCAAACACCAGATTGGACTAAGCCATTTGAACTCATGTGTGACGCATCAGATTTTGCTGTAGGAGCTATGTTGGGACAGCGGGTGGACAATAAACCGACTGTAATCTTTTATGCTTCTAAGACTTTGAATGATGCCCAATTAAATTACACAACTACTGAAAAAGAATTTCTTGCTGTTGTTTTCGCTTTTGAAAAGTTTAGGCAATATTTAGTCGGATCGAAAGTAGTTGTTTGGATTGATCACGCCTCTATTAAATATTTGATGGAGAAAA
The DNA here is from genome assembly GCA_963693085.1 of Alisma plantago-aquatica. NCBI lineage: Eukaryota > Viridiplantae > Streptophyta > Magnoliopsida > Alismatales > Alismataceae > Alisma > Alisma plantago-aquatica. Next base: position 166,367,661 of record OY856412.1, on the reverse strand, counting down.
AATATGCCAAACCTAGATTGATTAAGTGGATCTTTCTCCTACAGGAATTTGATATCGAAATTAAAGACAAGGCGGGAATAGAGAATGTTGTAGCGGATCATTTGTTTAGGTTAGAGAGGGTAGATGAAAAAGATTTACACATACCCATAACCGAGACATTTCCGGATGAACTATTGTTGAAAGTGAATTCTAAAGATCCTTAGTTTTCCTATATTGTGAATTATCTTGCTTGCAGGATCATCCCAGATGATTGGACATATCAAGAGAAGAAGAAGTTTTTCCATTCTCTACGATATTATTTTTGGGATGACCCCATTCTTTTGAAGCAATGCAGGGATGGTGTTCTATGTAGGTGTGTACCTGAGGAGGAATGCGAGAGTGTTCTTCTTCACTGCCGCCCTCTACCTACGGGCGGACACCACGCGAGCTCTCGTACGGCGGCCAAAGTGTTGGAAAGTGGCCTATATTGGCATACCTTGTTCCGAGACACCTATGAGTTCGTGACACAATGTGATTCCTGCCAAAGGGCGGGTAACATTTCAAAGAGACAAGAGATGCCCCTAAATGTCTTCCAAGAGGTTGAGGTATTTGACCTATGGGGTATAGATTTCATGGGACCCTTTGTGTCCTCAAATTTAAATTTATATATCCTCTTAGCTGTTGATTACGTGTCGAAGTGGGTAGAAGAAATACCCACAAGGACTAATGATTCTACTGTAGTGTGCAGATTCGTTAAGGAACATATTTTCTGCAGGTTTGGAGTGCCCCGAATGATCATCCGTGATGGGGGTACGCACTTCAAGAATAAAAAGTTCTCGGCATTATTGAAGAAATACGGGGTCAAACATAACATAAGTACTCCGTATCACCCGCAAACTCAAGGACAAGTGGAGGTATCCAATCGCGAAATTAAGAAAATCTTGGAGCGTACGGTGGCTTCCACGAGGAAGAACTAGAGTGCCTTACTGCCGGATGCATTGTGGGCATATAGGATGGCATACAAGACACCTATAGGCACCACTCCTTTTAGGTTGGCGTACGGCCGGGTTTTTCACTTACCGGTAGAGTTAGAGCATAAAGCACACTGGGAGCTAAGAAAGCTCAACTTGAGTTATGATGAGGCGGAGAAGAAGAGATTGCTTGAATTAAATGAATTGGATGAGCTGCGCATGACTGCATACGAGAACTCTCGGATATACAAGGATCGCACTAAGTTGATCCACGATCGCCACATTCAGATGCGCACCTTCAAGAAGGGAGATCGTGTGTTGTTGTTCAATTCAAGGCTGAAGTTGCATCCCGGGAAGCTAAAATCCCGATGGAGTGGGCCATTTACGGTGGAAGAGGTCAAGCCACATGGCGCAATCTTGGTGCGCGATGGTGAGACTACATTTTTGGTGAACGGACAGAGGTTGAAGCTATATTTTGGTGAAGAATACACGAGGAGGGTGAATGAGGTCAAACTCATTTAACTGTTGGACCAATGATGTGATTCAAGTCGTCTAGCCTAAGACGTTAAATAAGGGCGCTTGTTGGGAGGCAACCCAACCATTGGTACCTTAGTTTAGTTCATTTACATTCGTAGTTTAATTTGTTTTCACTTAGTTTGTAGTGTAAAAAAGATATCGTGATCGTTTGTTACATGTGCAGGGCTGAGGCAGAGTCGATACCATCGACCCTTGTGTCGATGGTATCGACCATGGTACAGGTTGGCGACTGTAGGAACTGGACTGCATCGATACCATCGACGGCCTCGTCGATGGTATCGACATACCAACAGACAGATCACAAGAAGAAGTCGATGGTATCGACATGGGTGTCGATACTATCGAGATCTCTAAAGATTTTCAGAACAAATCATCTTAGGAAAGTCGATACTATCGACGGGCGTGTCGATGGTATCGACACATTCATGCAAAGAAGGTGGCGGCCGGGCCTCGCGAGGGTTTGCCCTAATTAGAGGGTCGATACTATCGACCCGCGTCAATGGTATCGACGCGCCACGTCAACGATCCGCGAGGAAAGATCAACGGCGATCACAGCAACCAAGAAGTCGATCCAGGGGATGGGTCGATAGTATCGACACGTCAGCAATCCGGGCCCCGCAGATCCAGCCATCGACAATCGTCGATACTCGCGGAGGTACGGATCATGTTACCCGAGTTGATACCATCGACTCGTGTCGATGGTATCGACGGGCGGACAGTAGCATCGGCCACAGCTATATATGAGGAGTGTTTGCGTCAGATGACATCACACCTTCAGTGCAACTCTCCTTCACTTGTGCCGAGCGTGTTCCAGATCTGTCTAAGCCCGACGATGAGCAACACCAAGCTAGTTCTTCATCGAGCGGAGATTAGATTCTCCGATCTTCACCGAGCTTTCTTCCTATTCTCCTTTCTTTCGACATCATGGTGCACGTAGCTGGTGCGTCGTCTTCACGCACGAATCCGATGGACATCCCCGAGTTCGTGCCACCTCCGACTACGTCAGTTGTATGCCCGTGGTTGATTCATCCATCTGCAGAGGTGAAGAAGATATACGAAGATATTATGAAGAGGAAGATTGAGCCAACCCGTTATGTTGAACGTGACACCATCCGCAACCTCGGGTTCGAAGCGAACCTTGCCTACGTGATAAAAGGACAGACCCGACACACGGAAAGATGGCCTGATGAGCTAGAGTATCATGCTGATGGCCAGCCGTTCTTCGGCGAGTGGCCCACGTACAAGGAATTGGTGGCTGAGTTCATGGCATCACTGGATGTCTACGTCGTGCCCAACGACATCATAGACACCGACTGCGAGTGGATTAAGGGCCGGGTGTCGTTCCGATTGTACAACAACGACTACACCCTTACACTCCGGTAGTTCAACACGATCTTCAACTGGAGCCACTCGCGCACCGACTACTGGCGCCCGGACAACCGCACCGACTACGGCGCCATCTTCATCGAGCTGGTTACGGTGCCGCCGGGGAAGTCAGTAAGCTACCATAATGCTGCGGTAGCTGATTTCGAGCACCCTTTCGTTTGGATTCTGCACTGGATGCTTAGTTCGACATTGTTTGCTCGGGGTGATTTGGCCCTCAGCAAGTTTCAGGAGATGGACTTATTCTTTTTTTATAAGCTTCTGAAGCGTCAAGAATGCAATTGGGGTGCCTTCTTTATGCAGAGAGTTTTGGCGGTGAAGAGGAGTATGAGCAAAGCGCCGATTCACTTCGGCGGGCTCATCACCAAGCTGGCTTCATACCTCGGTTTGAATTTCCAGCAACTCACTCCTCTATCCAACAGGAGCAAGGTGAACTTGCAACATTTGCACCGGTCCAATCTCATTCTTCTTCGAGATGGTTTGGCGTATGCACACTGCCACGTCAACCACGCCTACCAGGAATGCTCGCTGCCCGACCCGGTCTTCAACATCGAAAGGGCGCAACACTTCCGATGGCCAATCATAGCCATCGCCGACTCCGATGAAGAAGGCGGCAACGACGGCGGCGACGACAGAAATGACGACGAGGCTGAGGATGAAGAGGAGGCATTTACACCTCTTTGAGCACGAGTGGCACCACAGAAGCATCCTCGGATGCATCCAGGTGCATCTTCATCATCACAGCCTACACCGCCACCACCACCGCCCTCGTAGCCAAGCGAGGAAGCCTATTATATGCAGGGTATGTATACTATGCTGCAGGAGATACAACAAACGCAGCAGCATCACATGACGATATATGCCAGTATTCAAGACACTACACACCGGCTACTAGATAATCAACACGCAATGTTCGAGAATGAGCGTCTTCTCCTTAACAACCAACAACAAATTCATGATCGGTTGCAACGGATGGAGATGCAACAACAACCCTTCTACGACCACTATTGGAGCCAAGATTACTTTGGAAGCTATCCACAACCTCCACCTAGGGCCCAGTTTGATCCAAGCTTCCAGGGGGAGTATCCGTCCTGGGACCCTATGGCTCCGCAGTACCCGCCTCCACCTGAAGGGTAAAAGCGGTATCTCTGTTCCAACCTTTAAGATTGTTTTTGACTATGAGGCCATAGTCAAATTCAAGCTTAGGGGGGGTATTGGAACAATTCTATCTTTCATTTTCTATATTTTTAGTTTTATTGCTTTTGTTTCCTGTCATTTGTTTTTTGCAATCTTAGTTTGTTTTAGGATCCACAATCTATCTAGTGTAATCGTGGATGTCTTTAATGTTGAGTCATCTCAGTTGCATGTGCATGGGGAATCGAGGGAAACTAAATTTTTTTTGAGTGTTCACAAGCTTGAGTGTTGTTTAACCTTGATCACTTAACTTCGAAAATGATTGGTTTTGTCAACTTTTAAATAGAAAATCACAACTGTATACTCCTAATGATTCATGAAAGTGGACGGAATTGGTTGTTTGAGCCTAAACTGACCAAATGATAGTGAGACTTTAATTTGAAGTAAGAGAGAAAAAACCTCTTAGCTACTACACATGTCAGTAAGGAGGGACATATAATATTTTTCAAAGGTTCAGTCAACTAGTCTTGTGATCTGTCCACCTCACTGTGTTCACAATCCACCCAAGATTTGGAAGTAAAGTACAGTTTTAACCTTTTTGATTGCATGGCATGTAGATAGGACTTGCATTGCAGCCACCTTCATATGTTTGCATGAAAGATAAGAAAAAATTTAGAATAGGTATACATGCACATTACCCTTAGGTGCATGTCATGTAGTTTCATTCATAACTTTTATGCATAAAGTGTGTCATGTACTTCATTTATTCTTTAATGGTGAGTTAATTTGTTCCATACCTTCCAAATAGTGCAAATATTCGAGCTATGCAGAAAATATAAGCCCAATAAGTATTCATTGTCAATCATGGATATAAGGGTTTGTAATGAAAAAAAAAGAAGAAAAAAAATCTGAAATTAAAAAAAAAAGTTATTCAGAAGCAACAAGAATAAGAAGGAGAAAGGAACATAATCTCACCTGTATTTCAAGATAAGTGAGTACATGATGTAGTTTAATTAGATATCCATCTCATTTTGAGATGGATGATTAGTGCATGCATCATTCCACCTAATCTTAAGCATTAGGGCATTTTTCATGTGCATTTGCATCATTTAGGGCATTTTTGTTGTATGCATGTTGAAATCGTATAATGCTTCCACTTCTTGCATGAGCCACCTATTTCATCCACCCTTTGCTTGAATTGGTAGGCCACCGTGAATTTCTCCTCACTAGTGAATATCAGGAGAACTGCTTCCATGTAGATGGTAGCTCGGGCGAGCAACGTAGTTTATAAGATCACAAGATGCACTAAGTCTGGACCGACGAATTTTATTATGTTAACTTCCTTATGTGATAATGTTCATCAGTTTGAGGTTAATATGTTTTATGGATGATTACTGTCACCTTTAGGGTAATTATCATTCTGTGGTTAGTGAGGGCCGATATGCGAATGTCCGGTGGGAGTCATGTGGGATGTCTGTTGTGATGCTTTGTTCTTTAGTTGACTCTGGCAATTCTATTCTAAGGTTTAGTTGCTCGAGGGCGAGCAATGTTCAAGCTTAGGGGAGTTTGATGTGATGATTTTGAGTCGCATTTATAGACTTGTTTGATAGGTGTTTTATGCATTTATTAGTCATTTTCATGGTTAATGTTGCATAATTCATTCATGTTGGTCTATGCTACTTCTTTATGTCAAATTCCCTTTATTTAAGCATTTTGAGTATTAATTATCAAAAGAATATATTTTGTGTGGATTTAAGTGGTTCCGTGTGTTAATTTCAGAGAAAACAAGTATCTGCTGCCGTCGATACCATCGACGGTGGTCGATACCATTGACCGGACCACAGGTTGCCAGGCGCAAGGACCAGAAGAAAGTCGATACTATCGACAGGGATGTCGATGGTATCGAGATACCATCAGGTTGCGGGCGAGAAGTGCGTCGATACTATCGACCAAAATGTCGATACTATCGACTGGTGGAGCTACATCGACACAAAACGACAAAATCGTCACTACAGGTTCGTCGATACCATCGACCCCCGTCGATGGTATTGAGATGACATCAGGCGCACAGACGAAAGAAAAGAAGGATTGCCGCTATCATGCTAGGTCGATACCATCGACCTGTTTCGATGGTATCGACACCGTCAGATATGAGTTTGTTTCAGATTAATCTTAATCGGACGGCCGTGGTTAATTGGCGACCTAATTCGGGAGATATACCTAATGACGACGCCCTTGACTGGAGAGGACGTCATTAGTTGTTGCACACATCCCGGAGAGCAAGGAGAGAAGAACGGAGCACGAGAGCACACCCCAGCCGATCCGGACGTTGAAGAAGACGAATTCCACCACCGAAAGGCGGGAGAATGCGGATTCCACACCAAGGATTGATTGGACCTTCTCCGTTCAGGGGTTTAATCACTCAATCACGTTTTCCTTCATGTTTCCCTTTTTCTTCTCCACATTGTACTCTGAGATGAACATGCGGGGCTAATCCCCTTTGTCTTTAGGACCGGGAGTAGCCCGGGGATTCATTGTATGATGATTTTATAATAGTAATTCATATCTTATCTCTTAAATCCGTGGTATAATTTTGTTTTCTCCAATATATTGTTATGCTTGATCACCATAATAATAACCTAATGCCCTTAGTTGCTTTGAAAGAAGAATTAACGGTTGAAAAGAGACGGAATTTACATTAATTGACAAATCCCTTGAACAAGGTGGTGTAAGATTAATGGTGGATACCGATAGGTCATTCCTAATGCACCTAGTTTAGGGTATAGGTTACTACGACGGTGGAACCGACCTAGACATAGGTAGTGAATTGTACCATGACAGTGGGCAATTCTAATTTCAGGCCACTACCTGGATAGAGAGATAAAATTGAGTAGCTATATAGAATTTGATTCAATGAAAACCCGCGGTGAAACCGCAACCCTAAAGATCTTCTTTTGAATTGATTAAACCAACATTTAATTGATTGATTGTTTTGGTTTATTTTTATTTTCTTTTAATTTTAACAACGACTCTCAACTATTTAATCAGCTTAGCTGATCGCGAGTAGTTAGTAGGAGTCCCCGATGATTTCACGTATCCCTGAGTTTGACTCGGGCCTCACAAAGGCCTGTACTACTTCGTGCGTTCACTTGCATTTCTATGCATGGTAAATCTGCGTCAAGGGGCCAGATAACACAATTTGTTCAGTACTGGGAAAAACCCTAGCAGAAGCATGTGAAAGATACAATGATTTACTACACAAGTGTCCACATCATGGTACCTACGAATCAACTCGTCGAAATATTTTATAAGGGTGTGGATGATGATATCAAGAAGTTTTTAGACTCCTCATTTAGAGGAAACTTCATGCACCAAAGTTATGATAGCGCATGTAAGGTTGTCACACTTGGAGCTAAAAATCAAGCCAACTGGGGCAAATCCATAGGCAAAGGAGTGTTGAAGGTAGTTATGGAAGAAAGTAGTCTTGAGTACAAGTCTGTCGCCGAGTCTCTAAAGCTACTAGTTGCCAAGTAAGACACCCTTGTATCATCTTTCTACGCCTATGAGAGGAGACACTCACCCCATCGACAATAAGAGCAAGTCAAGTCAGCTTCACCATTTTGCAAAGCATGTAAATGCACTGATCATTCTACTCTAGCGTGTAATATTCTCTATGACATCATTCTGGGAAATGCTTGTGCCCAAGGAGGTAATGGTCAGATGGAAAATTTGAATGCCATACATGCTATCCCTCGTCCATGGAATTATAATTCAAATTAGACCAAGAACCATCCAAGTTTTTAGTATGGAACTCCTTCGGGAGCGGAAAACTCGCAACGACTCAGTATTGATAATCAACAACGAGGCTTGCCGGGATTCGAGTATAATCAACAAAAAAATAAAGGGAACTTCAGGGGTAACTTTCAGAATAGAAATTACAACCATTATCAAATCACCTCTTAGTTGCAAAATATCAACCAAATCCCACATCAACAACTACAACAAGGACATCTAGCCGGTCCCATCACTTCTGATGAAAAACTATTATCCATTGAGAAGATGTTATAGTCACAACATACTATGATAACAAACTAGCAAGCCCTTAGAAGGCTATTGAATCCCAACTAGCTCACCTTTTAGCTAGCCTCAGGCCACCTGCTTGAGCTTTTACTGGCTAACCAGTGAACAATCCTAAACATCATGAGAAAATGAAAGCTATTTCTAATTGATCGGGAAAATACTATTCTAATCCTCCTATCAAGACACACGTGGTAGTTACATACAAGAATGACTCGGTGATTGTCCAAGACACTGAAGTACCTAATATCTCAACCAAAAGAACTATTGATGAATGATAAGGAAGACAAAACAAGTTCACATGAACCTATCGTTCCAAAAGCAGAAGACACTCCTGAGCTAGTTATACCAATATACAAGCCTCGTCTTCCTTTCCAAGCTTGAATAAAGCAGACAAGGCTTGTCACTCATTTCATGAAGTTTAGGAAGCAATGAAGAAGCTTCATGTATACCCATTCTAGATGCACTGGATGAGATACTAGTCTAGACGAAGTACTTAAAATCACTACTCACAAGGAAGTATATAACCGATGAATATGAGACAATCAAATTATAAACAACTACCTCCGATATTATTCAAAGAAAAATGCCCAAGAAGCAAAAAGATCCATGATATTTTGGGGGGGAGAGAAATTTAATGTCTTGAAACTCAATCATATTGCTTTTATTGCTTATGTGATCCTTTTCTTGTTCATTATATGCTTTATCATGTAACTTGCTAAAGGACCATATAGTACATGTATGGTATATTTCTTTGTGCAGAAAGACTAACTATGCAAGTTAAAGTAAGCATAGATTGAGGGGGAGCAATTCACATTGTTCAAATCTTGAATCCCCCTAATTCACAAGGTAAAGGTATAATTTTAATATTCTTTTCAATATGTTTGAGGAATGGGTTGTATTGTCAAAAAGGGGGAGAATGTTGACCTAGAGGTTATACATTGTCCATATTTGATAATGACTCAACCATTCCATTCATATGTATGTAATATGTGTATTCAAGATTGATCTCAGGATTTAGGTACATGAAAAGAAACATTTTACACAAGCCCTAGCTTGTCAAAGTTCAAGTCAAAAGCAATGCAAGTGTGCCAATAAGGAAATCCCTTTAAACAACCTTAGAAGAATTTTGTAATCACTTGTATTGATGATATGACTTGTAACTAAGATGAGAAAAATATGTGGGACACTTAGTACCAAGTTTTAATCATTTTTTAATCACATTATAAAATTTATCACAAACTACTGATCCGTCGAGTTTCAATCTCGATCGATCCCTTTGATCAATTTTCTGATATGTGCATCGATCGAGTTGTGCATTCACATAACTCGACCGAATGGCTTACAGACCAAATGTGATTTTAACTAATCAGTCGAGTTTCCCAGGACAAAGTCGACCAATAGTTTGAAAATCAGGTTTGTCTTTTAGCCGATCGGTCGAGTTACCTTTATTGAAACTCGACCAAATGTATTATACAAAAAACACAAAAAAAGTAATTCTAAGCGTTGGTGACTTGTTTGGATGAAAATAGATATGTTTCCTTGAGCAAAAATGGCTATATTTTAGCCCTAAGTGTTCCCCAACTCAAGGGAGCACCCCCATCTATAAATAGGACCCCTTGGAGTTCATTCCAAGTTTGCTCATTCACTACACACAAGGTCCTTGCTATAGTTGAGTGTACTACTACTACTTGAGCCCCTTTCTCTCTATTTTACATATCATTTCATGATTTGTGAGTGAGTTAGGATTATAATAAGAGAGTTCCACCTTTGTGCATGTAAAGCTCTCAATCTTTCACTACTTCCCTATCCCTTTCTCTCATGAAGAAAAGCTGAAGCAATCTCCATTGAGTGAAGAAGGAGTTGTAGTTGGTCCTCTTCAAGGTCGATGAAGAGGTGGTGATATTCTCCAAGTGAAGGAGAAGGAAAAGGCTGAAGATCTAAGAGGAGAAGCAAAGTCCTTCAAGGAAGAAGACTTGAGCTTGAATGGGTAAGACCTAGGTGAAGGATGAAGATTCAAGCTATGTGGGTAAGTTCCTTGTTAAGGTGGAGATCTCCTTGTGGTTGGATGGGTAAGTCCTTTGGTGGTTTATTGCTATAAATCTCTGTGGTGATATAATAGAGAAAAGCACTTGCAAAGTCCTAGAGGTTAACCTCTCTAGGTAGTGGACTGACTCACTTCTAGTTTGAAGTGTGGAACCACTCTCCATCCCTTTGTTAAGTGCTTGCTATCAATCTCTCTCATCCTTGCTATGCTTGTTAGATAGGACTTCTAATTGCCATTAAGATTTTTCTCCTAATTAATATAATTTGAAGGTATAATCTATTTTGTGAGAAATTTTATAGCTCTATTCACCTCCCCTCTAGAGCCCTTAGATACAGCACTTGAGTATTTTAGGGATTAAGGAAATAAGGTGGTCATACTAAGTGGATAGTTACAAATTGAAGACCAATGCGCTTAAATGTTCATTTTCATGATTATACTCAATGTAAATAATTTTACATAAGAATAATGTACAAGTACTTAGATATCATGTAAATAAAGCGTTAGATCTTCTCTATCCACTCATAACCCTTAGATATGATCTGCCTAGAGATTAGAATCATTATCATCCTTTAGAACATACACTTAATAGGTCATTCAAAAACATGAAATAGGAACACCCTCAATTGAGAAAATAGTCGACTGAGACACCCTCGGTCGAAATTTTTTTTTACCGAGAACCACCTTTGTTGAGCATATTGAGCACTATGAAAAACTTACATATTTGTGCTCTTAAATGTGTTCAACTCAAAAATATAGTTGATCGACCCAACTTCGGTTTAAAGCATATGACTGGTAGACCAAGTAGTTGGAAGTTAGGAGTTGGAAATAGACATCGGCACATATTTGTCTTTGATAGTACCAACTTCCTTTGGATTTTATTCGGCTTCCCTGTGATGTTTCCAGTACTACCAACTTGATCATCCGTAGTACCAACTTATCATCATCCTACACACCACACAAAAATGATCAAGGCACTTTTTTATATAATAACTAATGAAATGAAACTAAGGTATGGAACTACAAACTTGAATGTAAATAACAAAATGATGGTTGAGTTGCCTCCCAACAAGAACCCTTGTTTTATTTCATAGGCTCAATGATCCTCATTAAACCCTCAGTGAGCTCAATGAGCTCTAACTATTCTTCTTCCCAGACCAAAACTCCCACAAAGTAATGCTTGATCCACTGGTCATGTACAACAAATGGCTCAACCTCGTTGCTTATCTCTACTACTCCATGGGGTAAATCCTTAACTACCACAAAAGGTCCACTCCATCTAGACCTCAATTTACCTAGATGTAGTTTCAACCTAGAATTAAATAGAAGAACATTCTGTCATGGACCGAAGACTCTATGTAAGATGTGGAGATCATGGATATTTTTGGTTCTCCCTTTGTAGATCCTGAAGCTTTCATAAGCATCAACCTAAGCTCATCTAATTCATTCAACTCCAACATCCTATTTCTCCCTACATCATCCGAATTGTAGTTCAATTTCCTCAGGGCCCATTTAGCTTTATGCTCTAACTCTACGGGTAAGTGACAAGCCCTCCCATAAACCAACCTAAAAGGAGTGGTTACTATATGTGTCTTATAGGCTGTCTTATATTTCCAAAGAGCATCATTAAGCAACATGCTCCAATTAGTCCTATTTGTTGAGACTATCTTTTCTTAGATTTTGTTAATCTCCCTCATAGACACCTCAACATGTCCTTGGGTTTGGGGGTGATATAGAGTACCAACCTGTGTCTCACTCCATATTTTCTCATAAGTGCTCCAAATTTCCTATTGGTGAAGTGAGTTCCACCATCACTGATTATCAATCTGGGAACACCAAATCTACAAAAGATGTGATCCTATACAAACCTGCATACGACTAGAGCATCATGGTGTGAGTTGGAATTGCTTCCACCCACTTAGATACATAGTCAACATCAAGTAATATATATATATATATATATATTAGAATTAGATGACATGAAAGGGCCCATGAAATCAATTCCCCATAAATAAAAAAGCTCAATTTCTTGAAAAACATTTAAGGGCATTTCATGTCTTTTCAAAATATTACCTGCACATTGACATGCATCACAATGAAGCACAAAATTATATGCTTCCTTAAAAATTGTTGGCCAATAAAACCCACTTTCCTAAGACCTTAGCCATAGTCCTAGAACTAGCATGGCGACCCCCAATAGGTAAGGAGTGATAATGTGTTAATATATTCTCAAACTCACAATCAGGAACACATTTCCTTAAAATCACATCCCTACACTACTTGAGCAAGATAGGATCATCCCAAATATACAACCTCAAAGAATGGAAGAATTTCTTTTTCCCCTGATATCCCTAATATTTTGGCTGGTATCCACATGCCAAGTAGTTCACAATGTTTGCAAACCACAAATGTTTGTTTTTCATGGCAAAGAGCTATTCACCTGGGAATTATTCCACAATAGGTATGCCCATGTCCTTTTCATCCACTCTTTCAAGCCTAGACAGATGATATGCCACTACATTTTCAATGCTGGCTTTATCCTTGATTTCAATATCAAATTCTTGAAATCAAAAAATCCACCTAAACAACCTAGGCTTTGCATCCTTCTTCTGCAACAAATATTTGATTTCCGCGTGGTCCGTCCACACAATGACCCTAGCCCATATCAAATTTTGATGAAATTTTTCAAAAGCAAAATCTGTTGGGTTTTAGGGGAGGCAGAGAAGGTAGCGGAAACAAAAAAAATTCTCCTCCCAAACCCAGAATAAGGAAACGCGTCAACATCTATACAATAGGAAAGGATGGTTTGTGGAATCATACCTTGTCTCGAGGCTTGCTCGGTGACAATACCTCGCGGCTTGCGCGGTCTTCATCTCCGGTCTTGGACGGTGTCTGTGCAGCTCCTAGTCGCATCGGGACTGATGACTCCTGGTCTCACCGGGACTGTCGGGATTGACAACTCTCCTCCGAGCGGTAGAAATCTCCCGACTCTGAAGTAGTCCACAAGGACCACATGGAACTCCAATCTCCTTGTCACACAAGGAATTGGAAGGAGTCACACCCTCCTGTCGGCGTACTAGTAACCGGCACACTCTCCTGCCACCAGTCACTTTCTGCAGTTGTCTTTCCCTTGCTGTGCCTCCCTTATCGGGTAGCACTTGCTCGGGCTCTCTCCGTTGCCAAAACCAGAGAGAACGAAAACTTTGCAGAGCAACTGGTTGCACTGAGTTGTACTTTGAGAAGCCCCCAATACCCCTATATATAGGAGGGTCATGGGACAGGGTTCTCTATCCTAGGCAATGTGGGACTAAAGCAGGAGTAGAAGGGTTCGAGATTTTCAACAAAAACAACCAACTGCGTAACCTAAACCGATCGTTTCATTTCTAAAACGGTTGGTTGGGGACCTGATCCGGTCACCTCAACCGATCGATTGGGACCCATGAAACGGTCGATTCACTTCTGAACTGGTCGGTTCGTGGTCCTGGTCAGTTCCCGATTGACTTTTCCTCTTTTGTTTCTAATTGGTACCAAATACCAATCCTTGTTCCAATTAAATTGGGCAAGTGAAACGAAAAGAAATGTCTCACCAATCCTACTTTCCCAACTTGCTCGGTTGGACCAGTTGAACCGATCGTTTCAACATTTGAACCGATTGTTTCACCCTATCCATGAGTCGATCGACTCACCACCTGAGCTGATCGGTTCACCAAGCTCAGCCGATCGGTTCATCACATGAGCCGATCAGTTGGGAGTGCAGATTGTATAGAAATAGTCAATTGCAGTTTCAATCAATCAGATACTCTAATCAATCAGTCCAACACCTTGAACATTATGAGACTGAGCTATCAAATGATTGAGTGTTTAATTGAACTACTAAACTCCTTTAGTAATCAATCTAAACATTGTTTGTGGACAAAAATTCCTCTTCCAGGTTAAATCCTATGTGTGTGACCCTACAGGTCCTTTTCACGTTGGCAGTGAAAGTCCATAACACTTATGACTTCATAAGCAAAGAGCGGTTCCTAGTCACACATCAGTGCTACCCAAGTGAAATAGAAAGTTGGAGAACAACTTTCAATCCTACAATCCATGAATGGTGTTACAGTGAATGTATAATTCGTTTGTCACTGATATCCCGAATGAACTCGAGGCATGGAACAGTCATCCTGTCAACGTTCATTCACTTTCTTGATCTCAGAGTAGATTGGAAGAGATATGTATAACATCAATATCACATGCTGATTCACACATGCATGCACGCCTTTCTCAATCTTATTCATCAAGTGGCCATGGATATCAAACTCCCTCAGGAGGGATAAATCCCATATCTATCACTCACCCCTCAAAAGCCCCATGTGTCAAAGCCACCCAATCATCACCTTTATAACAACCCATGTTTCAGGACTGCATTTGATGATGTCAAAGTGTGCCCAACGACATGTGTTGAGTGTAGTGATTTCAGGTCAATGAATCACATTCACCACCATCACTGTGAGTACTGACGGTGACTACCATGTCATGGTTCCATGTGTCAAACTCACAGTGGGTCTGTCCGGTATACTTGTTCTCTAACAAGTACCTATGTGTTTGGTTTGATATCTCTATATCATAACTAATGAGATTCTATCATCAACCAACACCACAATCTAGTCTTGTGTGTCATTGTTGTCTATCTACCTTCCACAATGGCATCCGACTAGGGACATAACAAGAATGTACAAACTCTTAGCATCCGTATGATCTCATCGTTCAGGTCCTCAACCTGAAAGCATACGTCATTGAGTACTATCATTCTATAGACATTCAATCTGTTCTATCACTATCTCAAATGACTGAACTAGAAAGAATTGGAAGCTTGCCTTTGATGTTTATTAAGTCAATCTTAATGTATCCCACCAATCATCCCATGATTGGCTATCAGGGCATACATACCAACAAAATCTACCACCAATAACTCTTTTTCTATGATTGTGTAATTTAATTGGGCATCATTTAGGTCTTTGACGCATAATAAATGACAGACGGAACCTTGTCTCAGCATTGGCCTAAAATAGCCCCTATCACGCATCAACTCAAAGGGTGGGATCCAATCTAGAGCATGGACAATAGGTGTAGAGACCAATTTCTCCTTCAACACCTCAAACACCTTCAAAAAACACTCTTCAAAACTAAATTCAGCATCCTTTTCCAACAACACGGAGATCAGTTTGGTGGTTTTTGAAAAATCTTTTATAAAACATAGGTAAAATCGAACATGTCTTGAAAAATATCCTCACTCCCTTTAGCAATGACGGTGGAGGTATCTTACAATGACTTTTATTTTTACCAGGTCGACCTCCATTCCCTTATTGGACACCTTGTGTCCCAAAACTATCCCCTCACTCACCATCATGGAGACATTTTTCACAGTTCAAAACCAAGTGAGCATCCTCGCATCTTTACAAAACCATATTGAGATTGTCAAGGCAATCATCAAACAATTCCCCATACACTGAAAAATCATCCACGAATACCTCCAGACATCACACCACCATATCGGAAAAAATGGCGAGCATGCATCTCAGAAAGGTAGTTGGTGCATTGCAAAGACCAAAAGGCATCCGACGATACATGAAAGTGAAATAAGGATAAGTAAATGTAGACTTCTCTTGGTCTTGCAGCTCGATAGAAATCTGGTTGTGTCCAGAATAACTGTCAAAAAAGAAAAAATGAGAGCGGCCTGTGAGCCGCTAAAAAATCTGATCGATAAAGAGGAGTGGAAAATGGTCTTTTAAAGTGGCAGGTTCAAATGTCGGCAATCAATACATACTCACCACCCAGTCACTAACCTGATAGAAATCAACTCACTAGATGAATTAGTTGTCACTATTATCCACTATTTCTTAGGAACCACCTTGGTTGGACTAACCTAGTTAGAGTGAGAGATAACACAAATTATACCTACAAATAAATATTTTACTACCTCTTTCTTTACTATCTCAGTCCTGATAGGATTGAGTCATTGTTGAGGTTGCACTATGGGCTTTGCTCCTTCTTCTAGTCTGATCTTGTGCTAGAAGAAACATGGGGAGATTCACTTTATGTCTGCAATAGACCATCCAAATGCTGCTTGGTGGTTTTTTAAAACCACTAGTAGTTTTTCCTCTTCCCGAATGCTCAATGAAGGCAAGATGAGGACTGGAAGCTTCTCTACTTCTGTGAAGAAAATATACTTCAAGTGTGGTGGCAATGGTTTTAACTCTAGATTAGGGGGGACTCTGGAGAGATGAAATCAATGGTTGAGGAGGCAGTCCTAGATCCTCAAAGTTCCTGGTATAGTAACACGGTAGTTCCTTGAGAAAGAAGACACACTCCTTCAAAGAAAATCATGGGGTATAGCCATCCACCAAATTCATGAGAGAGAGAGTAGCATAACCTGCCTCATCAATTGTTGATGGGCAATGTTCCTCCTCTTGATCATCAGGATATTGAATTGCCTTAGACAATCAAATCTCTTTGGTATTCTCTAGGATGTTCACTGCCAGTGTGCCTTTGTAAACATGTGTCATCACATGATCCATGTCTAGGAATGGCTTCCCTAGATATAAAGACATCTTTCCTTGAACCTACTACAACATATGACATTGTGTCTTCTCCTGAGTTGTGTATGTAGACTTAGGCATCATGATTTCAAAATGGTCTTCTTTGATCTCCAGTGTTAGTATTCCTATTCTGATCTCTAAGATCATGTCTGATGTGTCTTGAAATGGCTTCCCCAGTAGTAGTTCATTTCCACGGTCATCCTACATCTTCATTACCACAAAATCTGTTGGAAATAAAAATATGTCCACCTTGACAAGAACATCCTCACAGATACCATATGTCTTAACCATTGAGTTATCTACTGGTTGTATGGTCATATTGCTCCTTCTAGATTCTTTAAGACCCAACTTCTTGAAGGTATTAAAGGGTATAAGTAAGCTTCATCAAATCTTATCTTCTTGATGTAACATGATCTGTTGAAGCAACCCATATTTTGACATTTTGGTGGCAATGTTTTTTTTTATTGAAGCCAGGGGGATTTCTATTCATCCCACCCCCCTATTGTGGGCATAATCTTCACAAACATACATCTCCTTCTTATATATGCAGGTGGAGTCCCATTACAACAAAAGCCAACACACATCTCTACCATCCATCATACCCCATACAAACACAAGAAAGGACTAGTCATACATAACAGATGTCAATAAGAAGATCTGCCCTCCTCTCTCTCATCAGTTTGATATTCCTTGTGTCTCAACACAACGTAAGGAGTTTTCCTATTCTCCAGAGTGATCATACCTCTAATCTTTGATGGAAAGCTTCTATAGTCGGAGAAGATGTAGGTTTCTCTGTCTCAAGCTCCCATCCATCCCAGAGCAGCCGAGATCGAGTTTATAACCTTCTACACATGAGAACCCATAATATCTTCTTCCTACATCACCTTTCTGAGCTCCCTAACCATGGTGATGGCTCTCAATGGTTCCTTCTTCCCTCGCCACAAAATGTTTTAAACTTGTTTGTCATCAATCTCAATATAGGAAACCTTTAGCTGTTGGTCACTAGCATTTTTAATGCCGATTATACAAGCATGTATGTACGCCACCAAGGGTTCAGTAGATCGAAGCCATACTATGAAAGCCATACAAGCATATGCATTGTGGTTTCTCACGATACCTGCTGCCCATCTTTGGTTGATACCGCTCGGGTCACTACACCTGTCAATAGTGATGTTCATCTTAAGGTTCCACATATCTGGTGGCTGCCATCTGAGGAGTTGAATCTCTCTAAGTCTGGAGCATGGGGCTGTGATCCTCATGGTATCCAAGGCTGTATAGAAGTCCACGTTGCCACTTATATCAAAATCCTGGTGTTGAGTTAGCTTGTTGATATGGAAGACAATATGATCCCATTCTATGACGGACGAGCTAAGATGATCATCGTATCTCGCCGCGCATATCATTCTCCAAATACTACAGATGATTAGAATGGCTAATCTTCTATCCATCCAATCTATGATGGATTTTGTACCCCCTTTCTTACATATCTCCATCAAATTGGGTATGGTACAAGGTGCCGCCTATCCAGTAATATGAGTGAACTTCTGCCATAAGAAGAGGGCCATTTGTCCATGGAACAACAAGTATGAAGTGCTCTCTATCATCAGTTCATCACAATAGTTGCATCGGGAAACCATGGGGATGGTACACCTGCTAATGTTGTCGTCAGTAGGAGCAACATTTTTGGCAAACTTCCACAACATTGCAATGGCTTTGGGTATCCCGATGTCCCAAATATCACTCCATACAGTGGGCGTGTCCATTAAGTTATTTGTAAGTAGCTTCTTAGCCGATCTCAAGGAAAAAACCCCATGTAGGTCTGGGGCCCAAACCACGCGATCATCAATATCTAAAATGCTCACTTCAGATCTCCAGATTAGGTCCACGCCTTGCGCATCTAGGACATTGTTCAGTGAATCCCAATCCCACCCATGTCCATCAATCCAAAAATCATTTACGTAGAATAGATGATTCCTATCACTGGCGTGAATGGTGAATTCATTTAGCCTCATCTCGCACCACATAGTGTCCCAGAAAGGAAAGCTTCCTCTGCCAACAATCCATTTGTAGAGGGGGTATATCTTAAGGAACATCTGCCAGACCTTCTTCCAGAAAGGTGATGATGCGGTGCTTAACTTCAAGAAGAGGGGATGGAGGAGCCCGACTGGCATACTTTTCATGACAAAATCTAGCCCATATCGATTCTCCTGCTACAACTTCCCAACATGCTTTAGCAACGAAAGCATCACTAATCACTGCCACTGGAGTAAGCCCAAGGCCACCAAATCTGAAGGGGACGACGAACCTGTGCCACCCAAGCCAGGCTTTTCTGGTGTGGTTCGACCTGCCAGCCCACGGAAATCTTGATAGGAGAGCATCAATTCTTTGAGCAATGCCTGCTGGGATGCCAATCGCTGATGTAGTGTATACTATAATGGAGGAGAGGACATGAGTGATGAGCATGTGACTCCCAACAAAGGAAGGAAGTCTAACCTACTCCTAAAATACCAATGCATTTTAATAAGCTATTCTCCTCTTCTTATTGATTATGTGTTCAAAAATTTGTTGTAGGAAGGGTTCTGTTCAACTACATCAATCAGTGGAATGTTGACATGGGGATTTCTAAAACTATCAAGAAACTTCTGAAACTTCCAATCAACTTTCTTTGCCTTCAAGTTGTTTGGGAAGGGCACTGGAGTCACCAACTTCCTGTGGTGAGGTGGGACATACACCACCTTTCTTATATCCTCTAGTTCATTAATTTCATCATCAACTATCTTGTCCTCTACTGTAGTATTTGCTCAATTGTATTAGTAGCCACTGTTGGCCCTGTGTCACCTATGGAATCCTTTTCTTTTGGGACATTATGTATGTCTTTAAGCACTTTCTTGTTGCTGTGAAGCAACACTGCCTTGACGTGTTAATTTCTAGATTCTATATCAGTCTTTCCTAAGAACCCCACCTAACCAAGTTTCTTCAAAGAAGACACTTCTGCTGCTATATGAGAGATTTGAGTCTCTATACTGTTAATTTGTGCTCCTTAGTTTTTTAGTTTCCTCTGGGTCTGGCGAATGAGCACTTAATTCTGGCTGACCATCTTACCTAGCATGTCCTCAATGCACTCTATCTTGCTAGGGCCCTTTCATGATGATGTGCATTTCCATGATGATGTGCTTGTGATGGGTCTTGTTGAAAATTATTGGGGTCCTTCCAAGAAAACTTGGGATCCTTCCTCCAAGAATAGTCATTGTCCCTATAATTATGTTGTTGTGCAAACATGCACTCTTCTTCCTCTCCTCCATAAGAGCTTCCATCCTTCTAACATAATTTATTAGCAATCAAGTCCAAATTTCTCATTCAATTTTGTAATCACCTTGGACTCTCCAACACTTTTAATAGTTGTTGGGAGTTTTCCTTCTTATTCCCAAGAATGGTTTTTAGCTATATTCTTCATGATCTCATGACACCTAGATGGCTTGTTGTTGAGGAATCCTATTCCTACACTGTCAAGTGTGGTCCTTTCCCCTTGATGCAACCCATGATAAAAATATTTGCCTAGCCATAAAAATCAACCCAATGATGAGGGACCTTCCTTAACATGTTCTGAAACCTCTCTCATGCTTGAGAGTATGATTCTTATGGATACTACTTGAAGTTGTATATCTTTTTTATAAAATCATTTATCTTCTAAGGTGGGAAGTAACACTCAAAGAAAGCATCAATCATCCCCTCCCATGTTTCTATTGACTCAGGAGGGAGATTGTAGAACCAAGACTTAGCATTGTCTGCCATTGATGATGGGAAAAACTTCAGATAAATCACTGTCACCGACACCCTATCAATCTTTATCATATCACAAGTTTCAACAAAATTGTTGATGTACGTCATTGGGTCCTCACTGTTGTGGCCATGGGAAGCATGTGGCTTGACCAATGCCACCAAACTAGGATCTATCTTGTAGCTGCCCACTTTTATAGCTTGTCTTTTGATTGGCCCTAGCTGAGTTGTTAAGGAAGACGCCTTGATCTTCTCCCAAATAGTCTATTCTTCTACTGTTTCCACCATATGATCTAGCTCTAGTTCCTCTAGTAGAGGTGTTTGAGTATTCGGTGGTGGGGTTTGAATCAATCCTCCTACTTAGTTAGCATACAATCTCCCTTTGTGTAAGAGCTCCTCCTAACTTAAGCCATGTGGAGTCAACTCTCCATAGTTTTGAGCTCTAGTCTGCACCATGCACTAGTACCTGAAACTTTTGAAAACAATGTGAGAATTAATACTAATGATTGAATACATGATATTTGATATACACTTTAGAAAGAACAAAACGAAAATAAAGGTTGTGGCCTAGAGTGGTCGATCACAACACTCATAATATAGGAGTTGTCGTTTCCCCAGCAACGGTGCCAAAAATATGATACATGCAACCTACACATTAAACACAAGTATACATATCAATGTAATATAGGCCTAAAAAGGCCAGGATGTCAAACTCTGGGAAACATTCTCCAGAAACTAATACTAACTCTAATGCGACCAGATAAGCTAATGAAAACTTTGAGTAAAGGTTTAATTATCTAAGATGCACAAAAGAAATATAAGATTATTGTTTTTTTTTATCTCAAGTGGAGTGAATTCCTTAGGATTATGATTTTACCATGGCTAACATTGCAATTAACATCATATCATTAATAATGATCTCTGTTCACTCTCTGGGAACCCACCAGTCTTCCACATAACAGAAAATAAAACTATTCTACTTTTACATAAACTTTGGAAACCTCGAGTTACATTTAGGGGGAGCAAAGGTAGAAGAGAATCTCGAGTTATCTCGAGTTACATTAGGAAAAGAAGAAGAGGGATCGGTGCACAGACTGAGAGCAAACAACCACAACCAACCAAGCACACATAGGGGTTTATAGGCCATAACCACGCTACACATCCACCATTCAAAACCATTTTGAGTGACGTGTATCGTTTTCATATATATACCATATCATATATGTATATATTAGTTTGGGATCATGTGGCATTAATTGGATATTTAGATCAGTCCTTTAAATATTTGCATCGTATGCAATAAATAAAAGACGATAAAACAAAAAAAAACTGATCATACTGATTAATCCTAAAACATAGTATGTTGATGTGGCTCTGATACCACTATTGGGATTTTAGGTGAGTGAGAAGGCATTGGAAACAAAAATTTCTCTCACCACAAAACCATAACCACGGATCGCATCAATGAA
Source organism: Alisma plantago-aquatica (assembly GCA_963693085.1). Taxonomy (NCBI): domain Eukaryota; kingdom Viridiplantae; phylum Streptophyta; class Magnoliopsida; order Alismatales; family Alismataceae; genus Alisma; species Alisma plantago-aquatica. The sequence continues at coordinate 166,345,709 of OY856412.1, read as the reverse complement.
TATGAAATAGGAAGGATGGTTTTAGTGAGATATACCTGGTCCTGAGAATTTCTCAACGACTGTACCTCACAACAAGTGCGGTCTTCACCCACCTGTCTTTGACGGTGTCTGTGTAACTCCTGGTCTTGACTCAGACTATGGTTGATAGTCATCCTCCTGAGCGGTAGAACTCTCCTGCCTCTATAGATAGTCCACATGGAGCACCAGGAACTCGAGTAGTCATGTCCCACAAGACACTAGAAGGTGTCATCCCCTTCTTTCGGTGTACTAGTCACCAACACACTCTCCCACAACAAGTTTTTGTCTGACAGTTGTCTTTCCCTCAATGTGCCTCCCTATTCGGGTAGCACTTGCTTGAGCTCTCTTGATTACCACAACAAGAGAGGACAACTTTGCAGAGAAACTGATGTTCTGAGTTGTACTATCTGAGAAGCCCCCAGTTCCCCTCTATATATAGGAGGGGTCAGGGTCAGGGTTCTTAGCCCCTGGCAATGCAGGACTAAAGTGGGAGTAGAAGGGTCTAGAATTTCCATGAACTGATTGCACTGCGGCAGCCAAACTGGTCATTTCACAAACGAACCAATCAGTTGGGAGTGTGAGCCAATCGGTTCACCAGTTGAACTGGTCGTTTTGCATTCCTGACTCACCTGTAATTGACTTTCTTCTTTTGTTTCCAATTAATACTAAGATAAATTCTTGTCCCAATCAAATTGGACAAGTGAAATGAAAACTTTTCTCACAAATCGGGACAATCCAACCTTGCTCGTTTGGTCTAGTCGAACCGATCAATTCACCAAGTGAACTGGTCGTTTCACTAACCATGAGCCGATTAGTTCACCCAGTGAACCAATCAGTTGGTGGTCTAGATTGTGCAGAACACATCCAATGCAGTTCTCAATCAATCTGACACTCAAATCAGTTGGTTCAACACTTGAACTTAATGATTCTGAGTCAAGTCAATTTATTGAGTACCTAAACACCTTTAGTAATCAATCCAAACATCATTCATGGATAAACTCCTGTTCCAAGTTAATCCTTTCTGTGTGACCCTATATGTCCCATTTCATGTTGGCAGTGAATTTCCATAACTAGCTTATGACATCACAAGCAAAGAGCGGTGCCTAGTCGCACATCAGTGCTCCCCAAGTGAAGAGGAAAGTTGGAGAACAACTTTCAATCCTACAGTCTGTGTTTGGTGTTCGAGTGAATGTATAATTCCTTTGTCTCTGATATCCTAAATGAACTCAAGGCATGGAGTTGTCGTCCTTTCAATGTTCATTCATGATCCTTGATCCAAACCAGGCTATCTAAGATATGTGTGACATCAATATCACATATTGACTCACATGTTTGCTTATTAAGTGGCCATGGACATCATACTCCCTCAAGAGGGACAAATCCCATATCTATCACTCACAGTCAGAACCCCATGTGTCAAAGTCACCCAATCATCACCTTTATACCAATCCATATTTTAAGACCGCAATTGATGACGTCAAAGTGTACCCAACGACATGTGATGAGTGCAGTGATTTTAGGTCTAAGAATCACAATCACCACCATCACTGTGAGAGCTGACTCTGACTGCCATGTCATGGCTCCATGTGTCACTCTCACGGTGGGTCTGTCTGATACACAGTTCTCTAACATGTATCTATGTGCTTAGTTTGATATCACATATCCTGACTAATGAGACTCTGTCATCAACCAACACACACTCTAGTCTTGTTGTGTCATTGTTGTCTATCAACCTTCCACAATGACATCTGACTAGGGACAAAATAAGAATGTACAAACTCTTAGAATCTTTATGATCTCATTCTTCAGGTCCTCAACCTGAAGACATACGTCATTGAGTATTGTCATTCTCTAGACATTCATTATGTTCTGTCATTATCTCATATCTGATTGAACCAGAATAAATGGGAAGCTTGCCTTTGATATTTATCAAATCAATCATAATGTATCCCAATCCAAATCATCATATGATTAGCTCTCAGGGCATACATACCAATAGAGATCATATCTATGATAAGAGTACATACATTCTAGTTATGTCCCTAGTCAAATGTTACTATTGAAGTAAAATTGACAATAGTAATACCTAAGACTAGAGGTAGTGTTGATTGATGATAGAATCTTATTAGTCATGATATGTGATATCAAAAAAAACACAAAGGTACTTGTTAGAGGACAGTGTACCAAACAAACCCACCTTGAGAATTATACGTGGAGACCATGGAGTGGTAGTCAAAATCAACTCTCATAGTGATAGTGGTGATTGTTGTTATTAGACCTAAAGTCATTACACTCATCTCATGTTGTTTGATGTATTATGACATATTCCAATGTGACCATAAATAAGGGTTTCCATAAAGGTGATGCTCAGTTGCATTATGACATATGAGGATTGAGTGTGATTGATGTAGATGGGATTCGTCCCTCCAATAGGGGATTGATATCTTGGGCACTTCATAAGAGAGACTAAGAAATGTATGAACATACTCATGTGACTCAATATGTGATGTGTGAGCTCAAATGCATCTCATATAGTCTTCTCTAGTTCAAGGAACAAGGATTGGATGTTGAGATGACGACAATTCCATGCCTCGAGTTCCATCTGGATATTAGAGACAACGGAACCATATAATCATATTAACCCTGATCACAGATTGTAGGTTGAAGTTGTTCTCCAACTTTCTCAATTACTTGGGTAGTAATGATGTGTTTCTAGATACCTCTCATTGGTTGTGATGTCATAAAATGGTTATGGACATTAACTTCCAACATAACTTTTAACCTATAGGGTCCCACAGATAATATGCATCCTAGAATAGGATTTCATTCATGAATGGCATTTAACTTTGTTACTAAAGTGTTTAGGTATTCAATGCAAATACCGGTGGTTGAAAATTGGCTGAATGGAGTATCAACTGACTAATTTAAGCATTGAACCAATCGATTCAAGTGTCAGGTGAATTGGAAACAACATTGGCTGAACAATACCTAAACTAGGGCATGAATCAAGAGGTTCACATAGTGAAATGACTAGTTTAAGGTCTCAAATAACCAGTTCAAGTTGTAAACTACATATTTCAATGATTAATATGATTATATCAAGGATTGGTGCTGACATCATGTTGTGTATTAATGGAATATTGAATGCCAATGTGATTTCTAAAAGGAAATCAATTTAACTGGTCGGTCACCTATGAAACAACTAGTTCAACATTGAACCAATTGGTTCATTATTTGTAGCTTTCATTTTCATGAAAATCCATATCTTTGACTCCCACTTGATCTTGGTATCCTGACCCTAACACTCCTATAAATATAGGGGTAGTAGAGGCCTTCCAGAGATGCAACAATAAGAATTGACAATTTTGTCTTATCAAAGTTGTGATAACATGAGAACCTGAGTAAGACCTATATGTCAAAGGGAGGGATAGAAAGGAAGACACAATTGGGAGAGAAAGTTGACTCTAGCATGCTGACTAGAAGGAACAACTCCTTCTTTCCCGATCATCTAGAACGATAGGAGTTCTTGATAGTCTGTGTGGGCTGCTATAGAGATGAAAAGGCATTTTCCACCCTCTAGGAGGATGCAGTCAACTCTTGTCTTTGGTGAGCAACTAGGAGGTTGCTACCTACTTTTGTCTAGATGTAACTTGAGAAAGAAGCATGCTTCAGCAAGCATTGTCTCTGGACTTGTTCCAAGACTAGGTATATGTCTTATGAATCTTGTTTCCCATTACATAGTTGTTGACATGATCTACTATTGAAGGGGAATAAGGTAGTAATATTTGTATTCCATTGCCATATATGATGCCATATATCCCAACATTAAGAACAAAGTTCTCTACATCCAAGATATAATAAACATTAAAAATAGTTGGCATAATATGATATGTAATAATTAAACATTTTATTTAAAACTAGAATGGTTCAAACAACAATAGATATAATAAAGAGAGCAAAATCAGGTAGCAGGGCCTGCTACCTTAAGAGGGGACTACTCATACACAACAACAAAAATAAATTCAATAAGGAAAAAGAGGGAGATAAGCATATTCATAGTAGAAGGAGACACATCCTTGGTGTAAGAAAATGTTTCTTTAAATTTGAAGATGAATGTGTCTAACGTTTCTCAAAAGTGAACTAGAAGTCACCAATCTCCTTCTTTGCGTCTTGATATTGTCATAGTGATGGTAGAGTAGGTGGATGGTGATGGTGGCATTTTTCCATTAATGTAGTCATCAACCAATACAAACCACAAATGGAAGTTGGAGAAAGATGTTGAGAATTAAAATTTAAAGCCTAGTAGCTTCAAGGTTGGATGCTTTTCCACGTAGGCCATGGCTTGTATTTATAGATAACTTCTAGCATTTAGAACTCTAGAAACCATTTGAAGTGAAGTTTTTTACCGCTATAAAAGCAAAATGATGGATGTGTGAGAAATTAGAGAGGTGACATGATGTTCAGAATTCCCATCGATTTGCAAAAATCATCAATTATCAAATGCTAGAAATATCATCGATTGATGACATGCAAAGCCTCCATCTATGCCAGACACAATATTTCCATCACTACAAAAGGAAGAAACTCTAAAGTGAAATGAGGAATGTGAATGAAAAACTAAGGTAAAAATACAGTAAAACTAGGAAGAATATACATTATTCAAATGACCTCCAATGTAAACATCACTCATTATTGAGTAACACAAAAACTAAAATAGTTTCCAAATAAATGCCTAAAAACCATGCAATTTCCTTACCTTCACATTGTGCTCATTTTCCTACCACCTAATATGGAAAATTAATCAATCTTCTTGAGATCAAAAACACATATATCCATATATCTTTTCTAAAGTTACTTCCTGAAAATATTGTTGGGTTTTAAGGGAGACAGAGAAGGCAACAGAAACAAAAAATTTTCTTCTCCCCGAACCCAGTATAAAGGAATCGCGTCAACATATATACAGTAGGAAGGATGGTTTGTAGAGACATACCTTGTCCCGAGGCTTTCTCGATGACGTTACCCTGTGGCTTGTGCGGTCTTCACCTCCAGTCTTGGACGGTGTCTGTGCAGCTCCTGGTCTCACCGGGACTGTCGGGATTGACAACTGTCCTCTGATCAGCAGAAGTCTCCCTCCTATGAAGTAGTTCACACGGACCACCTGGAACTCTGATTGCCTTGTCACATAAGGCATCGGAAGGTGGCATACCCTCATGTCAGCATACTAGTCACCGACACACTCTCCTGCCACCAATCGCTTTTCTGTAGTTGTCTTTCCCTTACTGTGCCTCCCTTATTGGGTAGCACTTGCTTGGGCTCTCCTGGTTACCACAACTAGAGAGAACAACAACTTTGCAGAGCAACTGGTGTTCTGAGTTGTACTTTGAGAAGCCCCCAATACCTCTATATATAGGAGGGTCATGGGACAAGGTTCTCTACCCCGGGCAATGTGGGATTAAAGTAGGAATAGAAGGGTTCAATATTTTCCACAAAACAACCAACTGCGTCAGCTGAACTGATCGTTTCAAGCATGAAATGGTCAGTTGGGGACCTGAGTCGATTAGTTCACACCTGAACTGATCGGTAGGGACACCTGAGCCGATCATTTCACTTTTGAACTGGTCTATTCACTGCCCTGGTTGGTTCCTAATTGACTTTTCTTCTTTTGTTTCGAATTGATCCAAATACCAATCCTTGTTCCAATCAAATTAGACAAGTGAAACGAAGAGAAATTTCTCACCAACCTAACTTTCCCAACTTGCTCGTTTGGATAGGTTGAGCTGATCAGTTCAACCCTTGAACTAGTCGATTCAGCCTGTCCTGAGCTGATCGGTTCTCTCATGAGTCGATCGATTCACCAAGATGAGTTGATTGGTTCATCATATGAGCCAATCGGTTGGGAGTGCAGACTGTGCAAAATCAGTCAATTGCACTTTCAATCAATCTGATACTCTATGCAATCGGTCCAACACCTTGAACACTATGATATTGAGCTATCAATTGATTGAGTGTTTAATTGAACTACTAAACTCCTTTAGTAATCAATCTAAACATCATTTGTGGATAAACTCCTCTTCCAGGTTAAATCCTATGTGTGTGACCATGCAGGCCCATTTCATGTTGGCAGTGAAAGTACATAACACTTATGACTTCACAAGAAAAGAGCAGTGCCTAGTCGCACATCACTGCTACCCAAGTGAAAAGGAAAGTTGGAGAATAACTTTCAATCCTACAATCTGTGAATGGTGTTATAGCAAATGTATAATTCCTTTGTCACTGATATCCTGAATGAACTCAAGGCATGGAACAGTCGTCCTATCAACGTTCATTCACTTTCTTGATCTCAGAGTAGATTGGAGGAGATTTTTATGACATTAGTATCGCATACTGATTCACACATGTGTGCACACACCTATCTCAATCCTACTCATCAAGTGGCCATGGATATCAAACTCCCTCAGGAGGGACAAATCCCATATCTATCACTCACCCCTCAAAAGCCCCATGTGTCAAAGCCACCCAATCATCACCTTTATAACAACCCATGTTTCCGAATTGTGTTTGATGATGTCAAAGTGTACCCAACGACATGTGTTGAGTGTAGTGATTTCAGGTCAAAGAATCACACTCACCACCATCACTGTGAGAATTGACTATGACTACCATGTCATGGTTTCATGTGTCAAACTCATGGTGGGTCTGTCCGGTACACTTGTTCTCTAACAAGTACCTATGTGTTTGGTTTGATATATCCATATCATGACTAATGAGATTTTGTCCTCAACCAACACCGCAATCTAGTCTTATGTGTCATTGTTGTTTATCTATCTTCCACAATGGCATCTGACTAGGGACATAATAAGAATGTACAAACATTTAGCATCTGTATGATCTCATCGTTCAGGTCCTTAACCTGAAAGCATACGTCATTGAGTATTGTCATTCTCTAGACATTCAATCTGTTCTATCATTATCTCATATGATTGAACCAAAAAGAATTGGAAGCTTGCTTTGATGTTTATCAAATAAATCGTAATGTATCCCACCAATCATCCCATGATTGGCTCTCAGGGCATACATACCAACAGACTCCAACTTGCACTGAGAGCCAATCACCGTTGAATCATATTAATAGTGATCTTCAAACATGTCCCACATGTTACTGTGCTCTAGTTCTAACATAGTGAGTTAACGAAACACCTTGCCAAAGTCGGTATTAACTGCATGTCTCTCATATCTTCGATGTACGTCACACGTATGAGATGGAGTTTCCGTAATATGCAATCTAGTATTCCTTTGCTAACCTTTAGCCACATTGCATGACCAAGCATTCCTTATTTGTCATCAATGACCGTAATATCTATAAGTTCATCTCTATGAACTTCCAGATCCACATAGTATCCACTAATGTTCTCTAACACATGGATACTCGACTTTTCCTTTTAAACGACTTTATTGGGACGTTTCCATTTATCAACAAACATTCACTTTTATATATCCCATATATTGCGATTAATTCTCTGTCCTTTTTGGAAGTTCACATCAGTGTAACTCTTCCTTATTTCCATAGAACTGATACTTCTCAAGTACTTATCAAGTTCTCATGGTATTCTAGTAACCCTTACTGGAACTAGACAGACATCCACTCGTCATGTCCCACATACGGGTTATCAGTATGAGCATATCATATTGTCATGTCCAACATACAAGATGATAAATGTGTTTCGTTCTTTCTATGTCCTATACATGTAAGATAATGGGATGATTACATACATGATAAATCCATATCTATTCTTAGTGTTCCCATTCTTCATAAGAATTGGAAAATTGACCTTGGGATACTAACTCCATGTAACATGGACAAGTTTTCTCCCACTAAATCTGTGCACACTGAACCCTTTAGTATAGATTGCCAATGTATGCTTTCTCTTTTCAGGTCAAGAGGTTTTCGAGAACTATCTCTATAGATCTCTATTAACATGGGTTGGTAGTTTTGGATATTAACATGAAGATCAATAAAGGCAAACATAACAGAAACCAAGATAGTAGGATCAAGTGGTGGAATCTTAAAGGAGAAAAGAAATTGACTTTTCATGATAAACTCATCAAGGAGGTAACTTGGAACTTGGAGTCGGATGTTAACACTATGTGGCATAACATGAGCTCCTGCATAACAAAAATTTCCAAATAGGTTTTGGGGGAGTCTAAAGGTTGTGGACCTCCACAAAAGGAGACTTGGTGGTGGAATGATGAAGTACAAAAGGCCATTAAACTGAAAAGGGAGATCTATAGGAGCTTGCCCAAATCTGGAGATGATGCAACGTTCCAAAGATACAAGCAAGCAAAGAAAGAAGCTAAAAAGGTGGTTCGGGAGGCAAGGTCTAGATACTTTGATGATATGTATAAGAAGTTGGACATTAGAGAAGGGGAAAAAGATATATATAAAATGGCTCGTATAAGAGAAAGGAAAGGAAGAGACTTGAGTCAAGTAAAATGCATAAAGAATGAAGATGGTAGAGTATTGGTGAAGGGCGATGATATCAAAAACCAATGGAGAAATTACTTCCATAAGCTTTTCAATGGAGATACTGCATATAATGTTAGTGACTCGTGTCAAATGAATACAAGAGATATCATTTACACATGACGAGTTTCACCATATGAGGTCAAGAATGCTTTGAAAAAGATGAAAATGAGAAAGGCACGCGGACCAGACAATATTCCCATTGATCTATGGAAGAGTATGGGGGATGAGGGAGTTACATGGTTAACAAAATTCTTTAATAAGATCATGAAGACCAAGAAGATGCCAGATGAGTGGAGAAATAGTATTATAGTCCCAATCTACAAGAACAAAGGTGATGTTCAGAGCTGTACAAACTATAGAGGTATCAAGCTGATGAGTCACACGATGAAGCTTTGGGAGAGGATTATTGAGCAAAGGTTAAGATCTATAACGCAGGTATCAAACAACCAATTTGGTTTCATGCCCAGAAGATCAACAAAAGATGTTATTTTTCCGATAAGGAGGCTTATGGAGAAGTATAGACAAAGCAAAAGAGAGCTTCATATGGTGTTTATCGATCTAGAGAAGGCTTATGATCGAGTACCCAGAGAAGTGTTATGGATGGTTTTGAAGAAAAAGGGTGTGCCTATCCAATACATTGACTTGATCAAAGACATGTATGATAGATCTACTGCAAGTGTCAAGACTCCTGGAGGAGAGACACCAACTTTTCCTATTACAGTTGGGGTACACCAAGGATCCACACTCAGCCCATATCTATTCGTTCTGGTTATGGATGAGTTAGCAAAGAATGTTCAGGATGATATTCCTTGGTGTATGTTATTTGCTGATGATATTGTTTTGATTGACGAAACAAAAGATGGATTGAATGATAAAGTTGAATGTTGGAGAAAGACATTGGAATCAAATGGATTGATGATTAGCAGGAGAAAAACTGAGTATATGCATTGCAATTTCATCCAATCTCGCAGTGTGAATGATGGAGCCAAGTTGGACGAAGTAGATATACCAAAATGTGACAAATTTCGTTACTTAGGTTCTATTATTCAAATAGACGGGGATGTCCAAAATGATGTTTGTCACCGGATCACTGCAGGATGGTTGAAATGGAGGAGTGCAACTCGAGTTTTATGTGATCAGAAGATCCCTCTCAGGTTAAAAAGTAAGTTTTATAGAACAGCTATATGACCAACCATGCCCTATGGGAGTGAATGTTGGGCGGTGAAGACAAGAAATGCGTATGCCGAGATGGATGTGTGGGAAGACAAGAAAAGATCGTTTGAGAAATGACTATATCAGGAATAAAGTGGGGGTGGCGAGCATTGAGGACAAGTTGCGTGAGGGTCGACTCAGATGGTACAGACATGTGCAACACAGACCTACTAGTACGCCTATACGAAGAAATGCTATTGAGCCAAACACTATAAATAGAAGAAGAGGAAGGCCTAAATTAACATGGGATGAGCTTATAAAGAGAGATTTTGAATCTCTACATCTCAATCAGAATATGGCCCATGATAGAGCTGAATGGAAACGAAGGATCCATGTAGCCGACCCCAACATAGTTGGGATTGAGGCTTAGATGATGATGATGATGATCTCTATAGATCTCTATTCCTATCACATAGGAAACGTCTCTATCTTCCTTAAAGATAATTTCCACAAAGGATTCCATTCTAGAACATCTTATTCCTCATCGATATGTGGAATGCAAATACGCTCCCAGTAAATCACAGATCCCTTCTTTATCTTTGTCATATCAGTCAAACCCTTTGACCATATTATCAAAGTAAAGATTTAGTTCTGAGTTGCTTGTACTTAATCAATCACATTGATTAGTCCATTGTAACTTATAGACTTCATTTGCATTAATGGATTCATAAACCTTATAGGTTGTGTCACGTACACATCCTTGTTTTATTCCTCATAGGAATGCAATTTTAGTATCTATATGCAAATCTCTTAGTCATTAAGTTGCAATCAACAAGCATCATCATTCTCAAATGTTATCCATGTGTCTTAACGCTTAAGACTCATTCATACTTATAGATTTCATCCCAATGGGTGCTACCATCAAGGTCATACCTTATGGTTCACATGGAAGTCATTTAGGATGTAATGGTCATAAACCATAGCTCAAAATCTGGTTCCTCATATTCATCTAGATAGTTGACTCCTCACATGACCAACTCATCACATAGATAATCGAGGTGTATCTGTCAAGGATATAAGAACTCACAACTCTTTGTGATTCTTAATGTCCTTTATTAGTGTAGGGTATTCTTTATTTAAGAAGAACTTAGTTATTTGATAATCATCCTCTAACTCCTTAGAGTATGACTCCTTTTTATTTAGACATCACCATGACTTAATCATGAGTTCAATATGATACACTATCATAATCACTCATAAGGTTCTCAAACATTTGTTCCAAGTATTTCATTCATTGATCTCATCAAGAATTAACAGTCTACCAAATTCTTACTTCATCTATGATATTGTTGAACACTTCAAGATATTAATATTTGGTATTTCTCTAAACACAGTTTGAAGTACTAGCATTTTCTCCAATAGGTATGTAAATACATCACATGTATTATACCTAATAGGATAATCATTCTCCCACTAGTGAAGATTGATTTATCATGTCTAAGAGATTCATGTCTCTTACTGGTTCTCTAACCAAAAGAGTCTAGATTTATCCATCATATGGAAACTAGAAATGAATTTCTCATGATTTATGCTAATTTGATTGTTTGAGTTGTCAATAACTTTTAGGTATCATTTTATCTTATGCATACCAAGTACCAAAAGATAAACAAGGAATTGCCACAAAGATCATATCTTTGAAATTGAAACATCAACTTTATTGATAGCTATCCTTTTCATAACAAGATGCAACAATAAAGTGTTTATATTCATTGGTAAATATGAAATAGCAGTTCATAACTCTATTACATTCCTTCAAGGCTGAAAATAAACTAAAGTACTCATATCTATGGAAGAAACACTTGCTCCAATAATGAGTACTCCTTTCTTGGTCATTTCACAAAGGCCATCACTTCTTTGTGGATCTTGTATATCATATATGATAGATCCATATCTTGGTATCATATACCTTAGATAAAGAAGTGGTTCATTTCATGATACCTTAGGTGGAGATCTCCATTCCCTCCTTCTTCTTCTTTTGTTCTTCTAGATATATAGGGAAATTCCCTCGTTCCCTTTCCCCATGTGCCTTGAGGCAGAAGACGGCTTGGGCTGCTGGCTAGCATCAGAACACTTCTTTGCTTTGCCCTTGTCCTTGCCTTTAAGACTTACCCTTCATTGATCACATCAAACATTAGGGTTTGTCTTTCTTCATAATTGCCTCTACCGTCCTCAACATGTCCAACAACTCTGTCAATGCTTGTCAAAGTTGTTCATGTCATAGTTCATCATGAATTGTATGATTCTTACAACATTTGCAGTATCATACCAATATCCAACTCTTGGCTCAGAGGGAATCCTTCTTAGTCAGGTTTTTCCACATACCCAATCACATTGAGTGTGTGAATACCTTACTGGATCTCCTTCTATCATGATATACTCGAATAGTGTCTTGGAGACACCATATGTCTCATGTTGTCTGTACAACTCATAGTTTAGAGAACACGACATTAAGAACTCCACATCAATGTCATCCTCAGTATGCTTCCATAAGCATTCTTTCAGCCATTGGTGTGGTGGGATTGAGTTCTTCTGGTTCTGGTATAACTAGGACTTAGAGCTTTCTCTCTTTGATTGAGAACACTTCTCAATGTCCTAATTAGTCATGAAATTATTCCCATTTAGTTTGTTGGTCTCAAAGACCGATCGCAAATAAAGTGATTATTGTTGATTAACCATTTATTGTACAAAAAGGAAATATATGCAATTTAGTCCAAAAACTCCTTTTTGACTTATTTGACTGATTTGAAAAAGTTTTATGATATAATTAGGACTTTAATTAATTATCGCTCCCACTATTTTTGTTCAAATTGATAGCCCTCACCATCGATTTGGAAGATTGTAGCGTACAATCTTCTAGTGGGTCAAGATCTTGAAATCCTCTGAGTCATGGACCAGCTAGGGCTATCACCCACAACTTAGATCTTCCAAGTAGGCAACTTTTGCTAATTGCATCATATGCAACTCTTGAAAGATGTCATATGCAACTCCTTTCCATGATTAACTTTATGCCTTAAGGTGCTAGATCCTATCTAGGTCAACTTTTTAAGTCCGACCCAAAGACAACACGATGAATATTCACCCTACTAGGGCAGACCCACATATCCATCCTTCACGCTTCCATGAGATAGACGGTGAACCACGCTAGGGCGTGCCCACACTTGGCCGATCAAGCTTTTCACGTGTGTCGCATTTGGAAGGCATCTAAAACTTTAATATTTAATGAGGGATTTGGTTTTATAGGTACATATACATATCCAATCACCACAATATATAGTACGTATCATATACATGCTATATCCCATAGAAAACATGTGAAATGACAAAAGTGATGATAATGGCGATCCTAATGTGATTCCTCGAGCCAAGAGGAATCACGATCATCTAGGTCTACATTACATGCAACCTGTACAAGATGAACTCTGCGCTTTGCTATTCTCGGTTTGATAAACTCGTCTCCATGATTGATCGGCTCGCCATCAGGCCGGTCGTTTGGGTGCCACCAGCCGATCGGTTCACTGGTCATCGTGCATCTCCTCAGGTCGCCACCCGCTCATCTTGCTCCTCGAACCAGTCGTCTAGAATGCCAACCGATCGGTTCATGCCTTGAACCAATCATCTCAGTTGTCGTTAGGTTGTCCGCCGTTCTTTGACATAACAGAAAATAAAAGTTCTATCCTATTTACATTTGAATTGAGAAACCCCGAGTTACATTCGGGGGGAGCAAAGGTAGGAAAGAAATCTCGAGTTATCTCAAGTTACATCAAGAATAAGAGATAGGAAATCGGTGCATAGACCGAGATGCAAGCAACCACATTCAACCAAGCATACATAGGGTTTATTGGCCATAACCACACTATACATCCACCACAAAACTCATTTAAGGGTGACGCGTATCGAGTGCATTCATTTTACATATCATATAAGTATATTGGATTTTTGGACTTAGGATTGGGCATGCATGAAGCCAATTTTATTCGCATCATATGCAATAAATAAAGGAGAAAAACCAAAATCAATCACATCGATAATCCTAAAGTATAGAGTAGTTGACATGGCTCTGATACCACTGTTGGGTTTTAAGGGAGACAAAGAAGGCAGCGGAAACAAAAAAAAAACTTCTTCTCCCCGAACCCAGTATAAAGGAATCGCGTCAACGTCTATACAGTAGGAAGGATGGTTTTTAGAGACATACCTTGTCCCGAGGCTTGCTTGGTGATGTTACCTCGTGGCTTGCGCGGTCTTCACCTCCAGTCTTGGATGGTGTTTGTGCAACTCTTGGTCTCACCGGGACTGTCAGGATTGACAGTTGTCCTCCGAGCGAAAGAAGTCTCCCACCTCTGAAGTAGTCCACATGGACCACCTGGAACTCTGATCGCCTTGTCGCATAAGGCACCAGAAGGAGTCATACCCTCCTGTCGGCATACTAGTCACCGACACACTCTCCTGCCACCAGTTGCTTTTTTACAGTTGTCTTTCCCTTACTGTGCCTCCCTTATCGGGTAACACTTGGTCGGGCTCTCCTGGTTACCACAACCAGAGAGAATGACAACGTTGCAGAGCAACTGGTGTTCTGAGTTGGACATTGAGAAGCCCCAATACCCCTATATATAGGAGGGTCACGGGACATGGTTCTCTACCTCGGGCAATGTGGGATTAATGAAGGAGTAGAAGGGTTCGAGATTTTCCACAAAACAACCAACTGTGTCAGCTGAACCGATCGTTTCAAGCATGAAACGGTCGGTTGGGGACCTGAGCCGATCGGTTCACACCTGAACCGATCATTTGGGACACCTGAGCCGATTGTTTCACTTCTAAACCAATCGGTTCACTGCCTTGGTCAATTCCCTATTGAATTTTCCTCTTTTGTTTCTAATTGATCCAAATACCAATCCTTGTTCCAATCAAATTGGACAAGTGAAACGAAGACTTTTCTCACCAACCTGACTTTCCCAACTTGCTTATTTGGATAGGTTGAGCCGATCGGTTCAACCCTTGAACCAGTCAATTCAGCCTGTCTTGAGTCGATCAGTTCATCTCATGAGCCGATCAGTCCACCAAGATGAGTCGATCATTTCATCATATGAGCCGATCGGTTGGGAGTGCAGACTGTGCAAAATCAGTCAACTGCAATTTCAATCAATCTGATACTCTATTCAATCGGTCCAACACCTTGAACACTATGATATTGAGCTATCAATTGATTGAGTGTTTAATTGAACTACTAAACTCCTTTAGTAATCAATCTAAACTTCATTTGTGGATAAACTCCTCTTCCAGGTTAAATCCTATGTGTGTGACCCTGCAGACCCATTTCACGTTGGCAGTGAAAGTCCATAACACTTATGACTTCAGAAGCAAAGAGCGGTGCCTAGTCGTACATCAGTGCTACCCAAGTGAAAAGGAAAGTTGGAGAACTACTTTCAATTCTACAATCCATGAATGATGTTACAACAAATGTATAATTCCTTTGTCACTGATATCCCAAATGAACTCAAGGCATGGAACAATCATCCTGTCAACATTCATTCACTTTCTTGATCTTAGAGTAGATTGGAGGAGATATGTATGATATTAGTATTGCATACTAATTCACACATGCATGCGCATGCTTATCTCAATCCTACTCATCAAGTGGCCATGGATATCAAACTCCCTCAGGAGTGACAAATCCCATATCTATCACTCACCCCTCAAAAGCCCCATGTGTCAAAGCCACCCAATCATCACCTTTATAACAACCCATGTTTCAGGACTGCGTTTGATGATGTCAAAGTGTACCCAACGACATGTGTTGAGTGTAGTGATTTTAGGTCAAAGAATCACACTCACCACCATCACTGTGAGAACTGACTGTGACTACCATGTCATGGTTCCATGTGTCAAACTCACGGTGGGCCTTTCCGGTACACTTGTTCTCTAACAAGTACCTATGTGTTTGGTTTGATATCTCTATATCATAACTAATGAGATTTTGTCATCAACCAACACCACAATCTAGTCTTGTGTGTCACTGTTGTCTATCTACCTTCCATAATGACATCCGACTAGGGACATAATAAGAATGTGCAAACTCTTAGCATCTGTATGATCTCATCGTTCAGGTCCTTAACCTGAAAGCATACATCATTGAGTATTGTCATTCTCTAGACATTAAATATGTTCTATCATTAGCTCATATGACTGAACATGAAAGAATTGGAAGCTTAACTTTGATGTTTATCAAATCAATCTTAATGTATCCCATCAATCATCCCATGATTGTCTCTCAGGGCATACATACCCTATTTGAGTTCATAGGCCACATTGGATAATGTATAGCTGTTAGTTAGATTAAAAAATTTGTTAGAGTGAGGTGTTGCTTCAAATATGGATATATAAATTGTGAAACATACAAGGATGTAAGTAGAAAATTTGAATATGACCCCCCTAGATTATGGATTTGATTACTCTAAAATGATTTCATTTTGAAATATTTTAGTTGAATGCAATGTGGAGATGCAATGATGAGATCATAAGTTATAAACGTACAAGTGTTGCAAAAGTAGAGTACGTGCCATCCACCCTGTACCAAAAACACACAA
Source organism: Alisma plantago-aquatica (assembly GCA_963693085.1). Taxonomy (NCBI): domain Eukaryota; kingdom Viridiplantae; phylum Streptophyta; class Magnoliopsida; order Alismatales; family Alismataceae; genus Alisma; species Alisma plantago-aquatica. The sequence goes on along the minus strand of OY856412.1, from coordinate 166,329,374 downwards.
AAAAAATTCATCCTTAAGCAATAATTATATCTAAGATGGAGGAGCAGAACCTTGCTGGTTGGACCATGAGCTTTGGTTGCAATCCATTAAAAAAGTCACCAACCTGCAACCAATTTTTTTATAACTTATGATAATATCATGGAATGCACTATCTAGTTCATGAAAACATGATGCAAAGTGATTCATAAGCTAAAATGAAAGTAGCTATTGGGTTGCTTCACGTGAAGTGCCTTTGCTTGATATCTACAACTTGACACTTGAAGCTCAATCATTAGATGGATGTAAGGAGTGGGATCCACGCCCTTCTAAAACAAAATTTGAAGAATAAAACATCCATTCCAAACACACTCAAAGGCATTCCAGAATAGGTGCAAAATTTTCAAACTTCAACAAATGGTATTCAAAATAACCAAAGTGTAGCATCGGAATAAAAATAATGACTATATTCAATTTTCATAAAAGATTAGAAAAATATATCATAATATCTCATAAGGGTTTACATGTATGACACAACATAAGGATCTAAGTAGAGGGAAATCTAAACCATCATCCAAGTCCTTCACCTAGGGTTAAAATCATACCCCAATAAGAAGAGAAAATAGATGACATCAGCAAAGGTCGGTAAGTGCATACGAAATAGGAAATTGAGCAATAAATGGAATAAAGGACATAAAATATAAAAGGCTTCCCATAGAAAGGATAAGGACCACCCGAATGGGTATCAAGAGAAAAGGAATTGAAATCATATGATAACAAATAAATACTTGCCATTAATAAAACATAAAGATTGTGCCACACAAGCACATGTAAAGAATAAAGGCACACACCCCATATCATCAACCTGTATGCATGTGAGATAAACATAGCCCTAGAACAATATAAACACAAAGGCGGCCAAGTCTCATAAACTTGAAACCTGATAGAGAAAGGAATATTGCCAATCGCCCAAATATATAAAATATGGGCCAAGAATCACACAACTTGCCCTGGGTATGAGGTTCCTTTCCATCCCAAAAGAGCAGGAAATATCACATCTGCTCGGCAGAAAATAACACATCTGCCATAAAAACCAATGCAATTACTCTACTCTAGTACTAATAAATCACATAGCATTTTAATGTAGAGGCAAGTAGAAAGTATAGTCAAAATATATAAACTAGTCACCACATAAGTGACCAACATATACATCCACCTCATAAGTGGGAAAAATCATCACATGTCATCTTTTAGAGTTCCATTAGGAACAAAGCATAAGATAAGATTTCAAAAGAATATCCATGGTCACATGATCAACATAAAATAATGTAGTTCACATGAACCATGATTTTTAAAAGAAAAGACATTGTGTATAGGATAATGTCCATTGGACAAAGAGAATGAATAATCATATGTGAATTGCTCAACATAGAAAAATAGGGGACACATCATACCTCAACTTCAGAGTCTAAATAGTCCAAGCCAGTCCTAGATCCAAGCCTAGGCCTCCAAAGAACCTCTAGGAAAGGTGGACATGTCCAATAAGTAAGGTTCCAAAGCTTAGAGAGGCTGGTTTCTCCAATAAAGCTCCTATCTTGAGCAAGAAGCACCTTCTCTACTTTAGAGGTGAAAACCCCTAACAAAAGAACATTGAGACGAGGTGTTTATGGGTTCTAGGTGGGGTTTCACCATGGAAGGCCATGGTTCTAACCTGGAGGAAGGTGGAAGGTAGACTAGCAACATGAAAATAGGGAAGGAAAGGAGTATACTTACTTGTTTTGGTCAAAATCACCAAGGGGGAGCTTAAGAAATCCTATATAGAGAAATTTGGAACCCTAGGAGCCTTCTTCACCAAGGTAGGCACCTCCTTTTACCTTAGGACAACACCTTCATGGAAAAACAAAGTAGGAATGATGGATCTAAGCTAGAGGAAATTAAGGTGAGCAAGAGTTTTCAAACTGGGAGTTGGGAAGGGGTAGATATGGCTATATAAAGAAAGAGGTCAAGTATGAGGTGTCTATGTGACTTTCCATGTGTCATGTATAAGGGTGTCCATGGACATGCAAGAATTTATGGATAATGAAGAAGTCAAGCATGAGGTGTCAAGTTACGTTCCATGTGTCCAATGCAAACCTTTATGGATAAGGAAGAAGTCAAGCATGAGGTGTCCATGGAGCTTTCCATGTGTCCTTAGCCTAGGGTTTTCATGGACATGCAAGAGGACAGCTCATAGAGGCTTCTTGAATATCAAATTTCGATTTATGGACACATATAGACCATCCCAACCGACCTCCAATCAAAGAAATAACCCCATTGGTTGATAGCTTCTAAAGATAAGCTCATTTATAAAGAGAGTAATTCGTAAAATGCCCTTGGAAAGAAACGCCTTCAAACCAAGGTGCAACTAGGTGCCCTATGGATAAAAAATCGAGAATGGTAAGTTAATATATAAGGATTATAATGTATGTGACAATTTGCAAAGAAAACCTCCCAATTGGGTAAATTGCAGAAAAGTCCAAAATATACCTAAAATTGCATAAATTGCACAAACATCATCTAAATTGGACCAAAATTCATCTAGAAGTTATATTTGATATGTTGAATATGAATTTTACATTATTTCCATGTTTTGAAGTTATATAATCACATTATTCATTACTTATGCCTTTTAATCATTTTCTCTCCAAAACTTATCCTAATATTTCAAGGTTGTCCAAATTAGATGAAATTTGACATGTAGGCTAATTTTGAAATGTAGATTTCAAATTTGAAGTTTATTTCCACTTTTGAGACTTCTTTTGATGAGATATGTCATATGGTTCTTTTTTTAATCATTAAGCATACTTCTCATTCCTTAATCACAAAATGTACAATTGGGGTAGCACAGCTCAGTAAGTCTATCTATGTAGATTTCTTTAAAAAAGTTCAAACCTATCTATGCAGGCTTCTATATTTAGTAGCGATACAATGCCGCACATTATGTGGGTTTACACTACTATCTTTAAAAATGGTTCGGTTTCTCTGAATCCATATGTCATATGACCCATTAACGGTCCATTATCTAAATTATTCATCCAACTAACTTTTTTATCTTCATATTACCACCTAAATGAGTTATGCGGCATATTTTATGTATCCATTATAAACCTAAGATTAATGTTAGAATATTAGGTTACATTAAGGTGATCTATACATGCATTATCTCATTGGGGTTATACTAAACATCTATTTAGATCTAACCTTCAACCTTGTTTGGCTAAGTCCAAAATGTCAACTTCCAGGGTAGGGTGTGAGATCTAGTATGTTACAGCACACCACCTCTTAAAGGGATTTTGTCCTCAAAATCAAAACATCCACATATAAGAAAACAAATTATTCACCACCCCTTAAAGGATTCATCTTATTAAGTCAAAACTATTCTTTAGGTACAAAACATTCAACTACACTTCCTTGCATCCAACAACATAAGCATCATGCAAAAAAAAAACTTGCAAAGACTAACTATGAACTATGGGTTGACTTGCTCTTGTCTATCCTCAAACAAGTCTTTACACCTGGGAGACTAGTTCAACATATTAGGGCCCCTAAAGGTAAATCATATAGATATCTAAGCCTACTATTGCCTAAAAGCATGCTATGTTGAACAATTCATATCAACTCAAGCCAGGCCAGTATCATATGGATTCGGGAGTCCTCGTAAACCAAGCTAGTGGTGCAGAAGAGAATCTTTCCAACGCCTGAACCCTGATCCTTTCTAGACACCTTTGCTTTCAACTTCATGTCCTAGTAGCTGCCTAAAGGCCAAGCTAAAGAACCTCAAGTTACTATGGTTACTTATGCATCTTTTACTTGTAAGTATTTTAAGGATCTATTCCTCATTATTCTAATGTGAAACGATATGATCCCAATTCAACCCTTCATTATCTATTGATCAACTCTAGGGAAAACATGTCACTTAAAGGTAAGACAAGGATTCTGACTAGGGAGACAAAATTCAAATAGTCAAATTTTGACTACCATGGGCTCTGATACGATGATGTAAGGAGTGTTATCCACTCCCTACTAAAAGAAAATTTGAAAAATAAAACATCCATTACAAAGAAACTCAAAAGGTATGCTAGAATAGGTGCAAAATTTCCAAACTTCAACAAATGGTATTCAAAACAACCAAAGTGTAGTAGAGGAATAAAAATAATGACTATATTCAATTTTCACAAAAGATTATAAAAGTACATCATAATATCCCATAAGTGTTTACATGTATGATACAACATAAGGATCTAAGTAGAGGGAAATCTAAACCATAACAACTTTGTCTCCAAGCTTTAACTCCTTAAGCTAGTCTAAAACTTCATGCCTTATCATCCAAGTCCTTCACCTAGGGTTGGAAGCATACCCCATCAAGAAGAGAAAATAGATGACATCAACAAAGGATCGTATGTGCATACTAAATAGGAAATTAAGAAATATATGGAATAAATGACAACAAATATAAAATGATTCCATAGAAAGGATAAGGACAACCTGAATGAGTATCAAGAGAAAAGGAATTGAAATCATAAGATAACAAAAGAATACTTGCCATAAATAAAACATAAAAATTGGGCCACACAAGCACATGTAAAGAATTAGGGAACACACCCCATATCATCAACCTGCATGAATGTGAGATAAACATCACCCTAGAACAATATAAATAGAAAGGTGACCAAGTCTCATAAACTTTAAACCTTATAGAGAAAGTAATACTACCAATCTCCCAAATATATAAAACATGGGACAAGAATCACACATCTTGCCCTGGGTATGAGGTTCCTTTCCATACCAAAAGAGCAGGAAATATCACATCTGCTCGACAGGAAATAACACATCTTCCATAAAAACCAATGCAATTACACTACTCTTGTGCTAGAAAGTATAGTCAGAATATATAAACTAGTCACCACATAAGTGACCAACATATACATCCACCTCATAAGTGGGTAAAAGTCATCACATGTCATCTTTTAGAGTTCCATCATGAACAAAGCATAAGATAAGAGTTCAAATGAATATACATGATCACATGATCAATATCAAATAAGGTAGTTCACATGAACCATGATTAAAAAAAAAAGACATTGTGTATAGGCTAATGTCCATAGGACAAAGAGAATGAATAAGCATATGTGAATTACTCAACATAGAAGAATAGGGGATACATCATACCTCAACTTTAGAGTCTAAACAGTCCAAGTCAGTCCTAGATCCAAGCCTAGGCCTCCAAAGAACCTCCAGGGAAGGTGGAGAGGTCCAATAAGTAAGGATCCCAAGCTTAGAGAGGCTGGTTTCTCCAACAAAGCTCCTATCTTGAGCAAGAAGCTCCTTCTCCACTTTAGTGGTGAAAAACCTTAACAAAAGAACATGTAGATGAGGTGTTTATGGGTTCTAGGTGGGGTTTCACCATGGAAGGCCATGGTTTCGACTAGGAGGAAGGTGGACTAACAACATGAAAATAAGGATGGAATGGAGGATACTTACTAGTTTTGGTCAAAATCACCAAGGAGGAGCTTAAGAAATCCTAAATAGAGAAATTTGGAACCCTAGGAGCCTTCTTCACCAAGGTAGGCACCTCCTTTTACCTTGGGACAACACCTTCATGGAAAAAAAGAGTAGGAATGATGCTCTAAGCTAGAGGAAATTAAGTAGAGCAAGAGTTTACTAATTGGGAGTTGGGAAGGGGTAAATATGGCTATATAAAGAAAGAGGTCAAGTATGAGGTGTCTATGAGACTTTCCATGTGTCGTGTATAAAGGTGTCCATGGACATGCAATACTTTATGGATAAGGAATAAGTCAAGCATGAGGTTTCAAGTTACTTTCCATGTGTCCAATGCTAAGGGTACCTATGGACATGCAAACCTTTATGGATAAGGAAGAAGTCATGCATGAGGTGTCCATGTCGCTTTCCATGTGTCCTTAGCCTAGGGATTTCATGGCCATGAAAGAGGATAGCTCATAGAGGCTTCTTGAACATAAAATGTAGGTTTATGGACACTTATAGGCCATCCAAACCGACCTCCAATCAAAGAAATAGCCCCATTGGTTGATAGTTTCGAAAGATAAGCTCATTTATAAAGAGAGTAATCCCTAAAATGCCCTTGGAAAGAAACACCTTCAAACCAAGGTTCAAATAGGTGCCCTATGGTTAAAAAACTCGAGAATGGTAAGGGAATATATAAGTATTATAATGCATGTGACAATTTGCAAAGAAAACCTCCCAATTGGGCAAATTGCAGAAAAGTTCAGAATGTACCTGAAATTGCATAACTTGCACAAACAACATTCAAATTGGACCAAAATTCATCCACAAGTTATATTTTATGTGTTGAATATTAATTTGCCATTATTTCCATATTTTGAAGTTATATAATCACATTATTTATTACTTATGACTTTTACTCATTTTCTCTCTCCTAAACTTATCCAAATATTTCAAGGTTATCAAAATTAAATGAAATTTGACATGTAGGCTAATTTTGATATGTAGATTTCGAATTTGAAGTTTTTTTCCACTTTTGAGACTTCTTTTTATGAGATATGTCATATGGCCAATTAATGGCCCATTATCTAAATTATACATCAAATTAAGTTTCTTATCTTCATATTACCATCAAAATGAGTTATGTAGCATATTTTATGTATCCATTATAAACCTAAGATTAATGTTAGAACATTAGGTTACATTAAGGTGATCTATACATGCATTATCTCATTGGGGTTATACTACACATCTATTTAGGTCTAACCTTCAACATTGTTTGGCTAAGTCCAAAATGTCAACTTCTAGGGTAGAGTGTGAGATCTAGTATTTTACAACACACCACCCCTTAAAGGGATTTTGTCCTCAAAATCAAAACATCCACATATAAGAAAACAACTTATCCACCATCCCTTAAAGGATTCATGTTATTAAGTCAAAACTATTCTTTAGGTACAAAAGGTTCAACTACACTTCCTTGCATCCAACTACATAAGCATCATGCAAAAAAAAACTTGCAAAGACTAACTATGAACTATGGGTTAACTTGCTCTTGTCTATCCTGAAACAAGTCTTTATACCTAGGAGACTAGTTCAACATATTAGGTCCCCTAAAGATAAATCATATATATGTCTAAGGCTACTATTGCCTAAAAGCATGTTATTTTAAATGATTCATATCAACTCAGGCCAGGCCGGTATCATATGGATTTGGGAGTCCTTGTAAACCAAGCTAGTGGTGCGGAGGAAAATCTTGCCAGCCCCCAAACCCTGATCCTTTCTAGACACATTTTCTTTCAACTTCATGTCCTAGTAGCTGCCTAAAGGCCAAGCTAAACAACCTCAAGTTACTATGCTTACTTATGCATCTTTTACTTGTAAGTATTTTAAGGATCTATTCCTCATTATTCTAATGTAAAACTACATGATCCTAATAAAACCCTTCATCATTTATTGATCAACTCTAGGACAAACATGTCACTTAAAGGTAAGGCAAGGATTCTAACTAGGGATACAAAATTGAAATAGTCATATTTTGACTACCATGAGTTGTGATACCATGATGTAAGGAGTGGGATCGACTCCCTACTAAAAGAAAATTTGAAAAATAAAACATCCATTCCAAACACACTCAAACGTATGCTGGAATAGGTGCAAAATTTTCAAACTTCAATAAATGGTATTCAAAACAACCAAAGTGTAGCAACGGAATAAAAATAATGACTATATTCAATTTTCACAAAAGATTATAAAAGTACATCATAATATCCCATAAGGGTTTACATGTATGATACAAAATAAGGATCTAAGTAGAGGGAAATCTAAACCATAACAACTTTGTCTCCAAGATTTAACTCCTTAGCTTGTCCAAAACTTCATGCCTTATCATCCAAGTCCTTCACCTAGGGTTGGAAGCATACCCCAACAAGAAGAGAAAATAGATGACATCAACAAAGGCTGTTATGTGCATACTAAATAGGAAATTGAGCAATATATGGAATAATAGACATCAAATATAAAATTCTTCCATAGAAAGGATAAGGACCACCCGAATGAGTATCAAGAGAAAAGGAATTGAAATCATATGATAACAAAAGAATACTTGCCATTAATAAAATATAAAGATTGTGCCACACAAGCACATGTAAAGAATTAGGGCACACATCCCATATCATCAACCTGCATGCATGTGAGATAAACATCGCCCTAGAACAATATAAACACAAACATGGCCAAGTCTCATAAACTTGAAACATGATAGAGAAAGGAATACTACCAATCTCCCAAATATATAAAACATGGGCCAAAAATCACACATCTTGCCCTGGGTATGAGGTTCCTTTCCATCCCAAAAGAGCAGGAAATATCATATCTTCTAGACAGGAAATAACACATCTACCATAAAAACCAATGCAATTACACTACTCTAGTGCTATTGAATCACATAGAATTTTACATGTAGAGGCAAGTAGAAAGTATAGTCAGAATATATAAACCAAAAGAGTAGGAAATATCACATCTGCTCGACAGGAAATAACACATCTGGCATAAAAACCAATGCAATTACACTACTCTAGTGCTACTGAATCACATAGCATTTTAAGTATAGAGGCAAGTAGAAAGTATAGTCAGAATATATAAATTAGTCACCACATAAGTGACCAACATAAACATCCACCTCATAAGTGGGCAAAAGTGATCACATGTCATCTTTTAGAGTTCCATCATGAACAGAGCATAAGATAAGAGTTCAAAAAGATATCCATGATCACATGATCAATATCAAATAAGGTAGTTCACATGAACCATGATTTTCAAAAGAAAAGACATTGTGTATAGGCTAATGTCCATTGGACAAAGAGAATGAACAAGCATAGGTGAATTTCTCAACATAGAAGAATAGAGGATACATCATACCTCAACTTCAGAGTCTAAATAGTCCAAGTCAGTCCTAGATCCAAGCCTAGGCCTCCAAAGAACCTCTAGGGAAGTTGGACAGGTCCAATAAGTACGATTCCCAAGCTTAGAGAGGTTGGTTTCTCCAAGAAAGCTCCTATCTTGAGCAAGAAGCACCTTCTTCACTTTAGAGGTGAAAAACCCTAACAAAAGAACATGGAGATGAGGTGTTTATGGGTTGTAGGTGGGGTTTCACCATGGAAGGCCATGGTTATGAGTAGGAGGAAGGTGAAAGGAAGACTAAAAACATGAAAATAGGGAAGGATAGGAGGATACTTATTAGTTTTGGTCAAAATCATCAAGGAGGTGCTTAAGAAATCCTAAATAGAGAAATTTGGAACCCTAGGAGCCGTCTTCACCATGGTAGGCACTCCTTTTACCTTGGGACAAAACCTTCATGGAAAAATAGAATAGGAATGATGCTCTAAGCTATAGGAAATAAAGGAGAGCAAGAGTTTTCGAATTGGGAGTTGGGAAGGGGTAGATATGGCTATATAAAGAAAGAGGTCAAATATGAGGTGTCTATGAGACTTTCCATGTGTCATGTATAAGGGTGTCCATGGACATGAAAGTATTTATGGATAAGGAATAATTCATGCACAAGGTGTCAAGTTAGTTTCCATGTGTCCAATGCTAAGGGTGCCTGTGGACATGCAAATCTTCATGGATAAGGGAGAAGTCAAGCATGAGGTGTCCATGGAGCTTTCCATGTGTCCTTAGCCTAAGGATTTCATGGGGAGAAGTCAAGCATGAGGTGTCCATGAGGACAGCTCATAGAGGCTTCTTGAATATAAAATTTCAGTTTATGGAAACTTATAGGCCATCCAAAATTACCTCCAATCAAAGAAATAACCCCATTGGTAGATAGCTTCTAAAGATAAGCTAATTTATAAAGAGAGTAATCCCTAAAATGCCCTTGGAAAGAAACACCTTCATACCAAGGTGCAACTCGGTGACCTATGGTTAAAAAACTCGAGAATGGTAATTAAATATATAAGGATTATAATGAATGTGACAATTTGCAAAGAAAACCTCCCAATTGGGTAAATTGCAGAAAAGTCCATAATGTACCTAAAATTGCATAACCAGAACAAACAACATCCAAATTGGACCAAAATTCATCCGCAAGCTATATTTGATGTGTTGAATACAAATTTGACATCATTTCCATATTCTGAAGTTATATAATCACATTATTCAATACTTATGCCTTTTACTCATTTTCTCTCTCCTAAACTGTCCAAATATTTCAAGGTAGTCCAAATTAGATGAAATTTGACATGTAGGCTAATTTTGATATGTAGATTTCGAATTTGAAGTTTGTTTCCTCTTTTGATACTTCGTTTTATGAGATATGTCATATGACCCATTAACGACCCATTATCTAAATTATTCATCCAATTAAGTTTATTATCTTCATATTACCACCACAATGAGTTATGTGGCATATTTTATGTATCCATTATAAACCTAAGATTATTGTTAGAACATTAGGTTACATTAAGGTGATATATACATGCATTATGTAATTGGTGTTATACTAAACATCTATTTAGGTCTAACCTACGACCTTGTTTGGCTAAGTCCAAAATGTCAACTTCCAGGGTAGGGTGTGAGATCTAGCATGTTACAATGGAGGTTGGAGGAGTGTGAGTGGTTGGATGGCTTGCATTTTATCCATTGTATTGTAGCATTTGAGATGGCGTTTATTGAATTTTAATTTACCATTTTTCTCACTCCAAATTCTAATAGCTCTACGAGGGAAGAAACATTGGATGATGAATGAAACGTTGGCCCCTAACCTTTTTGGAAAGACTTGGAGATGGGATTATGAAGAAACACTTGATTTTCGACCTGCATATGTTTCCGCTTCAAGTGGCCATCATGCCACATCTTGGCGTGCATCTTATAAATGAATTCATTCACATATGATGTCAGTCATAGCTCTTCTAGCTCCTATATTTGAAGGAATCTGGTTTCTTTTGTCACATAGAGATCAAAGTTGAGTTGTTTGGTGGCCAACCGATCCTTATGTTCGAGATCCATTGGCAGGTGATAAGAATCCCCATAAATTAAGTGAAAAGGTGTGGCTCTCATGTGTGTATTATAAGAGGTGTCTTTGAAAAGCTTAATGATCGACTTGGATTTGTTGGAAACTATGGGATTTGCTTTGATCCACTTGCAATCATAATTGACGACAACCAGAGATCTTGACTTCCTATCAAATATTGAGTGAATTATCATCCTTATTGAAAGTATTGATGGATATCTAACATTGGTCACATACTTGACATAACTAGGAGCATCCTTGATGATAGAGGGTAAGAAGAACCCACATTGAAGGAATTTCATGGTGATATTTTTGGATCTAATGTGGCCTCCAATAGAACCTGAATGACATTGTTCAAGAATTAGAGGAGCTTCCTCTTGAGAGATGCACTATAGGTAGAGGCCCTATGAATATAAACATAATAGATAAGCCTTTTCCCAGTAGTAGCGACATATGGATGACATTAACTTATTCTTTTTGTTCCTAGTGTCATTAGGATGAAGGAGAAAAAGGCAGTTTACATAATTAGTAGAGCATAGGGTGAATGTGGATATCTTCAGTAAGTGAGCACCATGAAAACAATCATTAATAGCATTGGGTCACTATCTTCAATGTACAATCATCTATGATGGTCAACGACAATGGTTTTTGTTCCTCTTTTGCCCTTTATTTCTAGACTAAATTCCTACAATAATAAGACCCATATGATTATATGGTTTTCACATACTTCTTAGTCATTAAATAATTAATACTGGTATGGTTAGTGTAGATTATTAACTAAAAGACAATTAGATAGGAGAAATATTAATCAAATATGTAGACAAAAGTGAGAAGCTCATTTAAAGTTGTATAGTTCCTCTATGTGTCATGTAACTTCTTGCTGACATAGTAAATGGCATGATTCTTCTGTTTAATGTGATGCCCCCAAATTGCACCTATAGATTAGTCACTACCATCACATATAATCTTAACAAGAAGAGACCAATTTGGGAATGAAGGATCCACTTAGAGATGAGATCTTCTTTTAGGATAGTGAAGCTCTTCATACAAGTATATTCAAAGATGAAGTTTACATCATTTTGGTGAAGGTTTTTATGAGGTTTAGTGATCTTGATAAAATCATCAATGAACCTTCTATAAAATCATTTGTGTCCCAATAATGCCTGAACTTCATTGATAATAGTTTGAGGAGATAATTTGGCAATCACATTGATCTTCACCTTTTCAACATTGATGACTCTAGAGATGACACAATATCTTAGAACAATGTATTCACCATGAAGTGACATTTTTCCTTATTAAGTATACGATTTTCTTCTTGATCACAACATTATAGGACCAACTAAAGGTTTTGTAAGAATGTATCAAGGTAATATTCATATATTGATATATCATCCATGAATATTTACATTATCTTCTCAGTAATTTCAACAAATATAGAAGACATGCAGTGTTGTTAAGTGGTAGGTGCATTGAATAATATGAAGGACATACAAAAAAGGCATATGTGCCAAAGGGGCACGTGAAGGTAGTATTTTCTTCATCATGGCGTTGGATGGGGGATATGGAATAAGACAAAGTATATGTCCAAGTAACATAAGAAGTCCTAGTTGCAAATCTCTCTAGGACATGATCAACAAATGGGAGAGGGAAGCGATCCTTCTGGGGTAGCATCATTGGGTTTTCTATAATCAATGCACTATCCCACCGGGCTATGTTGCAGGTTAATATGATCGTATTATTATTATTCAAAGCAATTATAGTGCCTCCTCATATCAGCACTACATGCATAGGAATTATCGATGGAGAATCAGAGGTGGGACAGATGATCCCAGAAAGCAATAGCTTTTTTACTTCCTTGCACACAACCTTCTTCATAATTGGGCTTAGCTTACATTAAAGACCGATGAAGGAATTCTAGTTGAGCATATTAATTGTATGCATACATTGTCTTGACTCAATCTTGTCAAATCAATCAGTTTGTAACCTAATGCCTTTTTCCCTTCCTCATTTCAATCAACAACCTATACTTTTCTCACTAGTGAGATCTACATTCATGATGATTGGGAAGACTCTTGCTTGTCTAGGAAGATATATTTTATCCCCTTAGGTAGAGGTTTCATTTCTGGTGCAGTGGGTGCCTTGTCTTCTTCTTCCATAATAGAAGTAGACTTGAGCCCTTCAAACCCAGCTTCAATGTCTTTCGTAGTGTTGTCTAGGTGAAATAGAATATGTTCCACTTTCTCATCGTTCAACTCGTGGGCACTAGGGTTGATGATTGATTTCTTTAGAAGCATTTATCTCCTGTCATAGTTATGCCATCTTATAAATACAATCAATGTGGAAGCAATTTTCCTTAAAATAGGGTCCCTTGAGACTCTCAATTTTTTGAATTTGCATGTTTGTCCCAAGCCTTAATGTTAACATTCCATCATTAATTTTGATCAAGGATTTAGATGTCTTAAGGAGAGAACAACCAAAGATAAATGAATATCAAAGCCCATCCTTGATGAAAAAATCATAGGGAATATGACATTTGAGACACACACACTGATGTCATCTATAGAGGTAATAGAAGAGTCAACCAATTTCACCACTACAATAATGGCGAGGTTGCTGATGGTGTAGCCTCATATTTTACATAAGCTATAGGGCATGATAGAAATATTTGCCCCAAGTTAGCTAGACCTTTTTGGCATTTATATTCCCCAACGAATTAGGGATGACAAAGAATCATGGATCCTTCATTTTTTCTGGTATCTTGATCTAGATAACGTCATATGTCATCCTTGCTAACTTCATAGTCTTATACTCCTCTGTTGTGTACTTTTGAGTGAGGAGAGATATAAATAGCTTGTTTAGGGAAGATATCTCTACCAGAGAGTCAAGGAAGGAAATTTCGATATCTTTCTTCTTCATCACTTCATTTAACTTCATGAAACATGAGTCTATCCATGTTTGAGAAAATTGACTCTGGTAGGTTGGTTGCATTTTATAGTTGGGAATCATGTGGGTAGAAGTACTTTGTGTAGACTCCATGTTTTTCTAAGGATTGTATGTACTACTTGTCATTGGAGTTTCAATCACCAACTCTTTTGGTATAGCCATTGGAGTGTCATCTTCATCATCGTTGAATTAGCTTTTTGGACACATGAATTTCTAGATCTGGTAGCACACACCTAGAATGTCTGGTCATGGTCTCCAATTTTCTTCTCATGCTTGGAGTATTTTTTTATTGTTCGACAAATTAACCTACTGGAGGGAAAATGGTAGCATCAATATGTGCTAGTTAAGTCGTCATGCATTTATTGTATGCTTTTTAGTTTTCTAGCATCTTTTCAATAGCATCCATGTGACCCTAATCATTAGAGGCATGCATTATCTGTTAGTTGTCGTGTCTTAGATGAAGTTTTACTTAATTATTGTAGGGCTAGGTTGATGTACAAGGATGTAGTTATTTCCTTGAATGAAGGAATTGTCTTGGAATGAAGTTATTTTGACAAATGTTTTGGTTATTGGAAACCAAGAGACCCCAAAGTAGGTTTCAGTTTGGTCCTTGTATTAGATGATGCATGCTTACTACTTTGTTAGGGTTTCCTTTCTTGGTCAGTTGGATTCATAGTAGCTCTATCTTGTAATAGAGATACCAAGATTGACTTGTGTAATGACTGGGATGATATTCTATTAGGTTGGTGCATGTTCAGCATTGGCTTGGTACAGGTGATCACACTCCAGACTTGTGTGTCCCTCTACACTGCAGACCTAGAAGACCACTTAGGTTGCTTTAGCCTGAAAAGAAGTTGAACCCCTCTACCCATACCTCTGGAAAGACAACTCGAGGTTGTCTTATTTGAGAGTGAGAGCCTTTAAAGATTCAACAATGACATTCATATCCTACTTGCCTTTTGTCACATCAAACTGGAAGACTTCTTTTTTTCATGATGATCCCCAATTATCTTGTTCTCTACTCCCATTCTTATGACTTTCCATGCCTCAGATATTCTTTGCCTCATGAAGTACCCTTTGGAGGCAGCATCAAGAAATTTTTTAATATGAGCATCCACTCAACTATAGAATTCTTGATAAGTTTTAAAAAGGGAATTTTGTGATGAGGGGATTTTCACAACAGCTCTTTGTATTATTCCCAGGCTTCAAGTAGTGTTTCACTTGGGAGTTGTTCAAATTGAGTGACGTCCCTACATATTTTGGTATGCGAGTGATAGCAGGAAGAACTTCTCCATAAACTTATTCAGACGATCCTCCTAAGTGGTTATGCTACCACCCTCTAGGAAGTTGTACCACACCATATCTTTTTCAATAAAGGAATAATAGAATGTCCATATCTTAACTGCTTTGTCATACATGCCATTTAGATCAATGAACGTAAATAAATGGTCATACACATTCTAATTGGCTCTACCAACAAAATTATTGTTTTACATCATAGTCCCCTATTGTGTCTTCAATTTGTAGTTTTGAATAATGATGACAAGTTGGGCAAATGTGTGACGCATGTTTGCAACTTTAGGAATAGAGAACTTGTGTATCATATCCTTGCCTTTCTACTTATGTAGCTTCTCGTAACTCTTCTTGCACATCAGCTTTGGCTTGTGTCAGGAGTAAGTCCATCTGTGTTATTGATATACTTTTCTTCCATCTCAGTTCTACATTCATGAAGGAACCTATGGTAGGTTATTTTGATCCTAGGGTCAAATTCTAAGATGGAATTGATGCTAAAAGAACATCTCACACACTACAGATGTTGAACAGTAGAGAACCACATGTAAGATGGTTGAAGTAGAATTGAATTCATGAAGTTTTGCAACATTATCAAGTGGAAAAGAAAATTTATAACTAATGGAAGTTAGTTAAGTTTATAAGAAATTTTTTCCCTGGGATATGGTGCCAATATTTAGTGATATATATATATATATCTCACATAAAAAATTAGGGAAGAAATCCTTAGGTTTTGGTCTTAACTAAGTGTACCACAATTTCTCCAGCAAGCAGACATATCTTATCATGGTATAGTTCAATATCAAACTCGAAGAATAACTTATTTAAGTATAGTTTGATCAACATAATTCATCAAAAACTAGGAATAAACACAAAATATGGATTTTATATTATTAAAGTAAAATCATTAAAGGAGGCGAGTACAAGGGATCAAATTCAACCCTTGTGATCCAATAAATTTAGGCCATATAACAGATGAACATATTAACTAATAATATATCTAACATTTTAGAGTAAGTATTTGTTTCTTGTTTGTAATATGGAAAAAGAATTTAAACATGAACACAATCACATTACATTTTTTTATTATATATAATAGTAATTTCCCTAGCATGAGATATCATAGATACACAAGGATACTATGGTTTTTTATTCTCCTTGGTTCTCTAGGGGAGGTATGAATCCACAATCTATGGCTAGTAAACTAGTAGAATGGCCACTGGACAAACTACCAAGTGTTGAAAAGGGTCATCTTCATTACTATATTATAAATGTTGTTTATCATATAATACTAGAAAAATTGTTGATGTCCTACTAATTACATTAAAAAGTTCATCAATATCACAAAATGTATATAATATTTACTTTATGAGTGTAGTAGGTAAAGTAAGAATTATCTCATTATCCTATCTATTATATATGTAGGTACCCAAACAAGTAAAGTGGTTACAGAAAAAATTGTATTTACCCATATGTACATACTTTAAGAATGAGTGCCATGTAAACAAACAAAAATCTTCTTATTTATAGTCTTACATGATGTAATATATATACCCATACTGATATACTATAAGGGCTTTCTTTTTTGGGAGTGACATGTTTGTTGACATTTAAATTTGACCTTTTGAACTCATTATTTTACATGATGGGATGTATTAATATGCAATTGGTTGATTTCTAACTTTCTTTCAAGATACAATATGACTAATAAAAATGAAAAATGACATTGCACCCAATCACCATAGAGTCTAGAGTAAACACTTCCAACAACTAACTATTTATACTAGTATTAAAATGCAAAATTTCACTAATTACCATGTTTCCATCATTTAGGCATTTAAAAAGTCCATCCAATCATATTCCATTGTTTATAAAAGGATGGACACTCCGTTATTCCCTCTCTTCTCACAATATTACTCACATTTTATTTCTTTTAGTCGTATTTTTCGTCAAGAATTCTATTTATCTCCACATTCTTTCTTACAATGTTCTCTCTTTTAGATACCAATTAATTGGAAGATAAAGAGGAAATGTGAAGATCTCTAATTATACCCATCTTTTTGTTAAGAAAAGAGATGCACGTTTTACATATGTGCCTCATAGTCAAAATAAATATCACACCCATTTATCTTCTTCTCTATCATTAGTTGTTCTTGGTGATTTTCCCATTCTGACAAGGAAGAATTTGATGATAACTTCTTAGATTCTATTAGTTTTTTTTTTAATTTCTTTTATATAATATTTTTTCTCTTTTATTATGATGTTAAACCACAGACAACCTTCCTAAACACAAAAAATACTCATATTACATAATCAAAAGACAGTAACCTCTCCCTCTCCCTCTCCATTTCTGTTACTAAATTTTCCAATGAGTCGGTTGCAATAAAACCTCATTGGGTCACCACATTTTCTATTTTCTACCTAGATTCTTAGCACTCTATTTCTTTTTACCCATCCTAATTAAATAAACTTTCTCTTTTTTTGTGCATGACATTCTTCTTACCAATTTCTACCAGGAGAAAGTATGGATAACTAAAGTTACTGATTCGGTATATACACATCATTAGTTTTTTCTTCATCTTCCTCAAGTCAATCCTTTTATATTCTATTTCTCAATCTTGTATCGATATCATTATGTCAGGTTGCTAATATTGCATGTAGTCTGTGATCCATCAACTAGGTTAAGAATGGAAGATGGTAATAGTTTTAGATTGATAGAGAAGCAATTTAGATGATAAACAAAAACCAAACCTTTCCATGTCACCCTTTATTTATTTCGACGAAACACACATTACTATAATGTTCATCTTCTATTAGAAATCTCATACTGGTGTCAAACCCCAATACCTATTATGAAACATGGTGTAAATATTTTTTGAAAAAATCTTTGTTATTATAGGTGTTGGGTTTTGTGGAGACGACAGGCGCAATGGAAGTAACAAAATTTTCTCCACATACCCTACTTGAGGATCTCGTTGACAACAACATATTCAGAAAGAGGTTGTAGGGATATATCTCATCCTAGAGCAAGTCTGGCGATGTCCATTCGCCTATTGATGTGTGTCACTCCTAGCATGCACTGACGGTCATCATTTGTCCTCTGAACATAGGAAATTCAACATATGTGTCCCTAGTTCATCCATGTGGATGTATTGAAACTCCATGTCGCACTTTGTAAGCCTGCAATAAGGAGCATCCTTCTGCTTGGTGATGTTCTAGCCTTGGTTTCTCTCCATCTCTCTCGTTTGGAGATGATGATGGATAGGGTTCACATACAAGAGTATAACCTCGGCGTATGCATATTAGCATTAGTCAAAAGTTGTTCGGAATGATCCTATAAATAGTAGATAAAGGAAGAAACTCTTCCCAAAACCTTTGGGAAAACAAAAGGCTAAGTCTACGTATAAAACAAGACACTCGTGGACAATTAAAGAATATTCTAAAATCACTTAATTAACCAATTAATCACATTAATTGATTAACTAATTTTCGTTATCCATCTCTAGTTAATCTCTCTAGATAAGCCAACTGACTTAACAAAGGAATCTAACTAATCGTCTTAAACACTTTAACCAACTAACTTAGATTATATTCCAATATTATAGTATATTACAAAAGTGTTAAAGTAATCAATTTGATTCGTAACATTTCCAATCAGGTCCATAATTATACTACTATTCCAGTCACATCCTATGTGTGTGACCTGATAGGATCCACATTACGTTAGAAGTGATATTCATAATCATATTATGATTTTACAAGTAATGATTGGTATCTAGCAAGACTTCATTGCTACCCAAGTAATTGGACATATTCGAGAATAACTTAACCTATCATCTATACCTGGTGTCACAATAATTGAATAGTTCCTTTGTATCTGATATCTGGATTGAACTCGAGGCATGGAATGACCATCCTCTTTAACATTCAATCAATGTTCCTTTAACTAGAGTAGACTATCTAAGATATGTGTGAGCTCAATATCACATATTCACTCACACCAGCATGGCCATGCATTCCTCAGTCTCGCTTATCAACTGCCCAGGATATCAAACTCATGTGGGAGCAAAAAATGCCATCTACATCACTCACAATATCCCTATGTGTCATAGTGCACCTAAGCACCACCTTTATGACAACCCTTATTCAGGATCACAGTGGATGATGTCAAAGCACACCGAATGACATGTGATGAGTGTAGTGACTTCAGGTCTAAGAACCACTATCACCACCATCACCATGGGAGATGACTTTGACTACCTACTCATGGTTCCATTTTTCACTCTCAAGGTGGGTCTGTCTGATACACTATTCTCTAAGGTATGTATGTGATTTGTTTGAAATCACATATCATGACTAATGAAATTTTGTCATCAACCAAAGCACACTCTAGTCTTATGTGTTATTGTTGTCTATGAGGCTTCCACAATAACATCTGACTAGGTGCATAACAAGAATGCATATACTCTTGACACCTGCATGATCTCATTGTTTAGGTCCTCAACCTGAAGACATACATCATTCAGTAATATCATTCTTTAGACATTTATTATGTTACATCATTATCTTATAACTAAATAACAAAATCAATTGGAAGCTTTCCTTTATTATTAATCAAATCATTTACTAGATATGCCATTACAATCATAATATGATTGTCTCTTTGGGCATACATACCAATAGACTCCCACTTGCACTTAGAGCCAATCACTCACAAACTTAATCCCAAGTGATTTAATAAGACCTTCATACTTCTTCTGTGAAAGTGCTTTTGTCAAGTTGTTAGCCACATTTCTCTTGGTTGGTACTCTACAAATATTCACAATTCCTCACTGTATGATTTCTCTTATAACATGGAATCGTCTTTGTATATGCTTGGAACACTGATCCAATCTAGGTTCCTTAGCTTGCGCAATAGCTCCATTGTTGTCACAATATAGCTCGATTGCCTCGCCGATGCTTGGAACCACCCCAAGTTCTAAGATGAACTTCTTGATCTAAATAACTTCCTTTGTTGTATTGGATGCCACAATATATTCGACCTCTTTTGTAGAATCTTCAACTATCTCTTTCTTGGAACTCTTCTAGCTGACAACTCTATTGTTGATGCAAAACACAAATCCTGATTGTGATCAATAATCATCATTGTCAGTATGGATGTCTGCATCGGTGTAACCCTTTACCACCAACTCTTCCTCCCTGCCATAGTCAAGGAACTGATCCTTAGTTCTACTCAAGTACTTAAGCATGTTCTTCATGGAAGTCCAGTAACCTTAACTAGGATCTGATTAATATCTACTCATCATGCTCAAAGAATACAAGACATTTAAACGAGTACACAACTTTGCATAAATGATATCCAATTATAGAAGCATATGGAATCTTATTCATGCGCTCCCTTTCTTCACAATAATTGGGACATTGAGATCTAGAGATGGTAACACCATGAGACCTATGTAGGTTTCCTCTCTTTGAGTTCTCCATGTTGAACCTCTTCAACACTTTTTCAATGTATGTGCCTTAGTCCAAGAAACCTTCTAGATCTATCTCTGTAGATCTTGATTCCGAAAATATAGGATGATTCTCCCAAGTCTTTCATTGAGAATGTATTTCCTATCCAGGTATTCACCATCGATAAAGTAAGGATGTCACTCCCTATCAATAGTATGTCATCCACATACAATATGAAGAATGCAATCATGCTCCCACTAACCTTCTGGTAAACACATGGTTCATCTTCATTTTGAAAAAATACAAACTCTCTAATTGTTTTGTGAAACTAAAGATTCCATCTTTGAGATGCTTTCTTCAATCCATAGATTGACCATTGTAGCTTATATACTTTATTTGCATGATTTGGATTTATAAAACCCTTAAGTTGTGTCATGTATACATCCTCAAGTAGATTCCCATTGAGGAATGCAGTTTTAACATCCTTTTGCCAAATATCATAATCATGATAAGTTGTAATGCCAAGAATGATCCTGATGGACTTAACCTTAGAAACTGGAGAAAAGGTTTCATCATAGTCAACACTTTGAACTTGTTTGAAACCCTTTGCAACCAATCAACCTTTGTAAGTTTATACATTGCAATCCATGTCGGACTTCTTCTTGAAGACCCACTTGCACCCTATGGGTTTTACCCCTTCAGGTGGATCCACCAAGGTCCATACCTTCTTAGTGTATATGGATTCCATCTCAGATCTCATGGACTCAAGCCATTTCTTGGAATTTGGTCCCTTAACAACTTCTAGATGGGTAGTTGTCTCATCATTGATGACTGAATGATCGCCTTCTTGAGTCAGTATATAAACAAATCTATCGAGCACAAGGGGTGTTCTACTAGATGAATGAGGTTCATGTGTCATATGAGGAATTTAATATTCCATAATGGTTTGTGACTCTCTATGTTCCTCTTATACCATTACAGGTTCAATGCTTTCTTGTTGGTCTCAAACCTCTTCAAATTCTACTTTCCCAATAAACAAGATTTACATGTTTTTATTGATTCAAAATCAAAAGAGTCTAGATAACCATCTTTGTGGAGTCTAGATATATGTTTCTCATTGATGTGCCCTAGACAACAATGCAAAAGATATGTTTTGTTTGAGTTATCGAGTTTTCATGTTTTGGTATTTACGTTATAAATATTTCTCTCAAGATCTAAAAAATAAATACCATAGGACATCGGAGCACTTCCATAAAAGATCCCATCTTTTAAAATAGAACATTGACCAAACTTGATATGAAATTCATATCCATCCTTGTCCATACAAGATACATAAATAATGTTCCTATTTATGGCAGGTACATAATAGAAAATCTTTAACTCTATTACAAGTCCCATGGGCAAAGATAAATTATAGGTTCCAACTCTAGTGGAAGCAACTCTTGCTCCATTTGCAATGCACAGTTTAACCTCACCCTTTTGTAAAGGCTTACTTCTTTTCACATCTTGCATATTTGATCATATGTGAGATCCACATCTGGTATCTAATACCCAAGATGAAGAAGTAGACAAATTTATCTCAATAACATATATACCTAAAGTGGAGATCTCTGCCCCCTCCTTCCTATTCCTTAATTCCTCTAGGTAGAGAGGGCAATTCCTCTTCCAATGTCTAGGCTGGTGACAGTGATGACAATTGCCTCCCTTATTTACCCCTCCCTTTGCTTTGAGTGCTAAAGACTTGGGTTTCTGGCCAGATTTAGAACACTTCTTAGCCTTGCCTTTTTCTTTTTACTTCCCTTTTCTACTGATCATCATTACAGAGTTGGGCTTGTCTTTCTTCATATACACTTTATCTATTCCCTACATGCTAAGCAATTCTAACAATAGTTTATCAAGATTGTTCATGTTGTATTTCATCACAAATCAGTTGTATG
The DNA here is from genome assembly GCA_963693085.1 of Alisma plantago-aquatica. Lineage (NCBI taxonomy): Eukaryota > Viridiplantae > Streptophyta > Magnoliopsida > Alismatales > Alismataceae > Alisma > Alisma plantago-aquatica. The sequence goes on along the minus strand of OY856412.1, from coordinate 166,306,748 downwards.
ACTCTGGCAAGGACTTCAGAATCACATTTGTGGACAACACTTGACCCAAAGAAAATCCTAGTATATAAAGGTTCTCCACATACCCAATAAGCTTGAGTATATAGAGACCTATTGGATCTCCTTCTGCCATGTTGCATTTGAACAATGCCTTAGAGACATCATATCTCTTTTGTCTTGCCTAATCTTGGTACATGTTCTTAAGATGTGTTACCATCTCAATAACATCCATATTCTCATGTTGTCTTTGCAACTCATAGTTCATTAAGCACAACATCAGGCATTTGAGATCCACGACATCTTCAGAGTGCTTTTTGTAAGCATCCCTATCAGCCTTAGGCACATTGGGAGCATGTTCATCTGGTGTTTCTAGGACATAGAGATTGCACTCCTGTGTGAGAACAATTCTCAGCATCCTAAACTAGTCATAGAAATTATTCTCATTCAACTTGTCCTTCTCAAGGACTGATCGCAAGGGAAACGTGTTATTTGTCATCCTTTGATTATACAAAAGAAATTTGCAATTTTTCAAAACATTTAATGATATTTAATTAGGCCTTTAGTTATTATTGTTTTTGCTATTTTGTTTTAATTGATAACCCTCACTTATCAATTTGTAAGATTTCATCATACAATATTCTAGTGAGCCAAGATCCATATTTCATCAAATCATGAGTCAGCTTTTGATGATCACCCACAACCTGATTATTTAGGTGGGCAACATTTGTCAATTCCATCATATGCAACTCTTGGATAGATGGTATGTACAACTCTTTTCCATATTTCATCTATATGATTCTAGGAATTTAATCTCATTAAGATCACCTAGTTGAGCCTGACCTAAAAGACAACACGATAGAATATGCACTCTGCTTTGGTAGATATATTTCTATCATCACACTTTTATGAGATGGATGACACACCACCCTTTTACGTAAGTATATATATATATATATATATATATCCAAATACCACATACTTATAATATGTATCATATACATACTATCACAATCCATAGACATGCAATCCACAAACACAAAAGAATTGGTTATGGCCATACTATTGCAATACTTCGGAGTACAAAAGGTACTATACACCTATGGTCTTTTATATCTCATGTAATGACAACATGTGAATATCATATAAACTTACATTTGATCAGCATCAAGATGAACAACTTCATGGACGCCCCTTGGTGTTAGACCTTCGGTTTTCCTCTCCATGGGCGCTCCTTCGAGTTGAATCTGCAAGTCACCTCTTCACTACTAGTCTTCAAAACTAAATTTATTCCTATCTCTATTATATTATGTGTAAGAGAAGAATCTCGAGTTACACTCGAGGGAAGTTTAGAGGGAATAGAATTAATTACATTGGGAGATAATATATGAGGCTTGACATATAAGCTGAATACTAATACAAAAGATCCATGCACAACTATTTAATTAAAATCACAAGATATACAACCAAGAACAACATTCACAGAAGGGGTTCCAGGCCATAACCATGCATGCAATCACCACACAAAACATTTTCAATGGGGACATGTATCATTTTATAGGTATATCTGTATATACATATATACGTTAAGATTGAATTTCTTTTAATTATGGACATTCCCCAATAAACAATTTTGACTTCCACGTAGTAGTGCCCAGGTCAGCGGGAGGGTCCACACAAAATTTTACTTTCATGTATTAAGAAAATCATAGTGTTAATAGTCGACCCTGACATTCAAGTCAAAAACAGTAGGTCTATGGTGTATGTGGAACTAGGTTTAGATATTCATATTAACACTTTAAGTTCGAAAAACACGCAATTGCAGAAAATGGTATAAAAAATTCTAATCATATCGAATTAAATCCAAATACATTTTTTATCAATGCGGCTTTGATATCACTATTTGGTTTTGTGAAGGCGAAAGGCACAACGAAAGCAATAAAATATTCTCCACATACCCTACTCAAGGAACTCTTCGACAACAGTATATTCAGAAAGTGGGTGTAGGGATATACCTTGTCCGAGAGCAAGTTTGACGACATCCCTTCACCCGGTGATGTGCGATGCTCCTAGCGTGCATAGAAGGTGATCGTTCGTCCTTTGAATGCAAGAAACTTAGCATCTGCATCTATAATTTGTCTACACATATGGAATTGAACTCCATGCCATTATTTGTAAGACGGAGAGAAGGTGAAACCTTCTACTTGATGATATGCTAGTGTCGATTTCTCTCCTCTCTCGCTTGAGGATGACATCTAGGGTTCACGTACAAGAGAGTAACCTTAGAATATGTGTGTTAGCATTAGTCAAACACGGTCGTCATACCCCTATAAATAGCATAGAAAGGCAACATGGTTTACGAAAACCATAGTGAAACCAAAAGGCTTCGTCAGCATATAAAACAAGCCGCTCATGGACAATTAAAAGAATATTCTAAAATCACTTAATTAACCAATTAATCGCAATAATTGATTAATTAATTTTTGTTATCCATATCTAGTTAATCGCACTGAATGAGCCAGCCGACTTAATAATGGAATCAAATTAATTTGCTTAAACACTTTAACCAATTAACTTAGATTATATTCCAATATTATAGTAAATTATCTAAACATTTTAGTAATCAATTTGATTAGGAACATTTCCAATCACGTCCACAATTATACTCCTATTCTAATCACATCCTATGTGTGTGACCCAGTAGGTTCCACATTACGTTGTCTGTAATATTCATAATCATATTATGATTTCACAAGCAATGATTGATATCGAGCAAGAATTCATTACTATCCTAGTAATTGGAGAAGTTGGAGAATAACTTAACCTATCATCCATCACTAGTGTTACAATGATTGTATAATTCCTTTGTCTCTGATGTCTTGATTGAACTCGAGGCATGAAATTTTCATCCTCTTAAACATTCAATCCATGTTCCTTAAACTAGAGTAGATTTTTTGAGATACATGTAAGCTCAATATCACATATTGACTCACACCAGCATGGCCATGCACTCCTCAGTCTTTGTTACAACCCTAATTTTTGGGTTCCTTTGGTGAGGAATGTAATTTCTCACATTAAAGATATTGGAACAAATCATGATATAATAAATGGATTTTCTTTACAATAGCCTTGATGATTGTGTTGTGGGCTTTATTGGCTATTGGGCCCAATAACAAGGAAATTCAATTAATAAATGAATAATTGAGTTTTTGAGAAAAGAGAGATGTGGAAACCATTGGAAGGCAAAAGAATGCAATCCAAGGATGGATTTCGTGCCTCTTGGGTTCCTTGGGTTCCAAGGAGTCCAAAGTTGCAAAGAAAAGGCAATAAGAAAAGAAAAGATTAATTAAGCATTCCTTTATTAAGAAATAAATTGAAAACAGTGATGAAATGTGGAAAATAAGTAAAAAGAGGTACAATTGAGTTATCCTTAGTGGAATTTCGTATCCCAATGATTCCTAATGAGAAAAGGAATACCGATGAGGAAAATAAAAGAGAAATAAAGAGAAATTCTTAAAAGAGCTATTTTAATAAGAAATGCACATGATAATGGGAAGTAATGCATATAGATTCATCTAGAAGGATAACGAGTAACCTTGGAAAGGAATTTTGAATTATTATAATTTCTTGGGGTCCAAGGAGCCCAATGAATAAAAAGAGGAAAGAGAAAATACCCATAACAAAAAATAAGAAGATAATGAGAGTATATAAGATAATGCATGTTTTGGGGGTTTTGTTATAAAGCAAGTAATTTCTATTAAAAGAGAATAGAAATTCGTGCCTATGGATTAAAAAGAAAGAATAAAGAGATTAGGTGAGAGGAATTTCGAATTCCTAAAATCTAATGCACAAAGTACATGAAGAGAGAGAGAAGGATACTTCTAAAGCAAGGTCCTATAAGGAGAAGTCGTGATTGCTTTGTGGGCAAGCAATTTGGGCATGGATACCACCCTATATAAAGGGGTAAAGCCCTGGTTGAGGCCCAGAGAGAGAAACCCATGTCCTCCTCTTCTTCTTCTTCCTTGTTTTCCCCTTCAAACCCTAACGAAGAAGGTGTAGTGCTTCCTAGAGCACGGAGGGTTGTGGTGAGGTCTTGTTAAAGGAAAGAAGCATCTGCGGTGATTCCAGGAGGATCGTCTATCCAACCCTACCCTGGCCTTCGGACGACCTCCGTCGTATGGCTGCAGAACTGTCACAAACTGTAGCAAACTGTAGCAGTAGTCGCAAGAAATATCACACCAATAACTGCCACCTTTGGCCGTGTTTCAGCGGTGCCCTGAGGGCGCCGGGGTACAACGGAGTTGGGGAGGCCATGGACGGCCACCCCCGAGCCCAGAGGAGGGGAGGACAGACCTCCTACGCGCTACAGGTCACACAAGTTTTGGTTGTCACGAGGTAGATGATAAACAAGGGGTCGTTGGATGGATATACCCTCTGGGGTATGAAGTGTCGGCTGTTTAAGTTAGGGGAAAAAGCTTCTTTTAATTATAATTCCAAACCAGGCGGGCCGCATTGCATGGGAACATGGCAATGTGGCACCCGCCTATTGGGCAAGTAAGTGTTTTTTAAAATTCATATCTAAAAATTGGTAGCTCGGATTAGCACGCATAAAATATGAAAGTTGCTCAGAAAAATGAGAGGAATGCAAAAAAATGCATATAGAAGCTAATTCCTCTTGTAATTCGAAAAGTAGTATAAGTTATTAACTTTAATGTAATGATGATTAAGAAACCCTATTTTGATGTGTTTAATGTGATTAGTAGGGTTTAATTGATGATTAAAGTTGATATTAGTCTGTTAATGATAAAAGGGAACATTAGGAATAAAAAGGATGAATCTTGGCACGTAATCTATTTAATTTCGAGTTTTGTGCGTGAATATACTTTAATGGGCCTTAAAACCCTAATGTTGGAAAATTCAACTCTTAATAGCTTTAATTATTCAAAGTGTTGAATAAAGATGAGATATAATGATCCTAGGCTATTTCGAGCATTAAAGTTCCTAATTTGTGGATAAATAACCTTAATATAGAAATTAGGGTTTTTGATTGAATCAAGGTAGAATTAATGGTAAATAACGTTCATATGAGTATTAGAGCATAATGAACTACAGATTGATGATAAACGAGCATAATGACTTTGTCATGGGTTAAAGAGGATAAAAATTGTAGCTTTAATGAAAAAGAGGCTTAATGGACTTATATAATGGTTGATTATGCCTTAAATCCAAAACCGAAGATTAGATGTGGAAATAATTAGGGTTTGTGATCAATTGCGTTAAATTAATGTTTAAAATAGTAAAAGATGAAGTGAAGCCCTAATTGCAATAGAAACCCTAAAAGTGAATTAGAACCCCTAGGAAGCGAGCTAGGTTTAATGGATCTTGATGACATGAATAATAAACAAGTAATTACGTGATTATTTCAGGATCTTGTTGAAAATGCTTGCTTGCTAGGATTCTTATTTGCATGGATATTTCTATTCAAGTCGTCAGATCAGGTATGTGGTTAATTATGAATAACCGCCTTAGTTTCTCGAGGATTTTCCGGATGGTTAATCGCATTGAATGCAAATTATTAGTTTGGATGTTCATACTTGCAAACTATAAAGTCGCTATGATTATCACATTAATAATAGAAGTATGGATTCTCGTACTTACATGCCACCCTGATGGATGATGCCAAAGGCCAGGCCCATATGGGTAGACCAATGGACACCTTGAGTGGTGACCCCAGGCACCAAGCCCGAGAATGAGAAGGTGGCCTATGATATTGCATGACTAGTGGGCACCATGAGTGGTGACCCCCAGGCACGAAGCTTAGGATTGAGAAGGTGGCCTTAAATCATTGGCAAAGGAAACCCTAAGGTGGGTATGCCATGGTTAGGGCAAAAGCGGTGGAGAATGTCATACTAAAAAGTGTAAATTGGCTTGTTAATTAATTTGATTGTGATTATTGAATTGTTAGCCATATTTGCAAGTTTTTGGTTGTTCCCACATACCAGTATATTTCGATATATTGATCGACGTTTCGTTTGTCGGCGTTTTAGGAACAACAATTGAAAGAACAAACAGTAAAGTGACACATTGTGGAAATAAGAAATAAAGTGAAAGGAGGATTAGATAGAATAATTCAAGCTCTACATAGATAGATTTCCAAAGTTTTCAAAGATAAGTAAAGTTTTAATTTTATACCAAATTCCAGTTAGTTAGTAGAATTTCATAATTCTTATTGATTGTTTGTCGAACCTTTGATCCGGTTAATTGAATGACGGCTTTGACCTTTGGGTCTCCCTTAATTGGGGGTTACCGTGAGGCGGGGTCGTTACAATTGGTATCAGAGTGAAGGTTCCTCACTTAATCTTTAATAATTATTAAATTTTACAAATTCTATAGAACCCAAGGGAGTTATTAGAGGATTATACGAAAGACAGAGGTATCTAGAAATGGATCACGACTGGGGGCTGGTAATATTTTCTTCCGTACCGCTAGTCGGAATACGAGGACTCCTGAATCCGTGTGACTGCCTGGCCAAAGTCTTAGGGTAGGAATCGAAATAAGATAACTTTAGGACTCTCTCATCTTGTTCATCCCTTTACAACTCAAATTCTGATAAGGACCTTAAGGATTAGGGTTTCCTCTCTTCTCCTCACCCTCTTGAGGTATGGTTAAGGTTGATAAGGATTAAGGAATCCTCCAAAAAACTAATAAAAAGCATGTAAATAAGATATCATGGACATAAGCTTAGTAGAGTAAGCGTAAAAGAATAGATACATGCTTAGGTCGTATGACATGAGTTGTCATTGCTCTCAGGAGAAACCTGAGGCTAGACCACCTTGTCAGGAGGATGAGTAGAGAGAGTTAGTCTTGGGAGGTAGAGACCTCCATTAAAAGTAGAGACCTAGCACATCCTTTGAGGATGATGTTAACCCTAACCCTAAGTGAAGGTTAGAGAAAGAGATGACATGATGAGTTAGATGTCATGGTAACCAGGCGTTGGGATAGACATGCCTTGGATGCCATATGAGCCATGAGAGGTTGGGTGATCGAGTACCTTTGGCAACCCAACCCGGGAGAGGGTCATGCATGTTAGAATGAAGGATAGGTCCTTCATGGATGAGGTTAGAGGAGAGTCTATAAAAACCATATGGGCTTAGTCAAGTGGGGTATAGCTTGCACCCAGAGTGCATTAGTAGTGCTGACAGTAGGTTGAAACCATGGTCAAGGGAGTATGTTGGATAGCTTATGTGATAAGCATAAAGAGATAAGGATAATCTTGAGCCAAACATGAGTTGAGCAAAGGCTTCACCCAGGTAGGGATATGTTTGTGAGATTGATCCAACTTCACGTAGTGAGGTTGGATGTGGAGTTAGATCTAGAGAGAGAGAGAAGGACCCTGGAAAGAAGGTTGGAAGCCTAACGCCCCTAGTATAAGGAACAATGGGGAGTCGAGGATGATGTGACCTAAGAGGATGATAGTGGTTGCCTCACGCATGATCCCTAGAGGCTGATGATATCTTAGTTTCCTTTAGAGGAACCAAACCTTAGAAGAAGGATGATGCTTCTAGTGCCTACACACCCATGGTATAAGTGATTACCTACTGGATGAGATAAAGAGTGCTTTAGACCCTGAGGAGGTTTGAGTAACCAGTTGCGAGGCTTTATACCTAGTTGGTTGTCCTGGAAGAGGACTCAACTCCGAAGTGTTGCTCGAGTAGAAGGATCATGGAAGTACATGACATATCTTGGACATGCTTTATTCTTGGTTAAAAGGTTGAGAATTTAATTGGATACCCAAAAGTGAACCTAGGGTTCCTAGCCGAAGAGGGGAAGTGGTGTACCTAATGCTCATGATGAGAATTGAGTCTCTATAGTTTTGAGCATGGTACTCTTCATGTATAGAGGAAGAGGAAACCCCTTAAGTTGAAGGTATGTTTAAGGAACCCCTCACAACTAAGTTGATCTAATGTTGAGGAAAGATAATGAGTGTGACCTAGCATGGTTTAGTAGGTGGTCTGCTTGTGCCTTAGTAGCTGCTGGGTTAAGCATGCTCATATGGATGTAAACCCTTGACATAAGGACGTTTGTTGTCAAGAGTTGTAGTTTCCTCCCATCCTAGAAGAGGGACCCTTTGGTAAGGTGTGTACTAGTTTTGTTGGTTTTGAGGTAACCTAAAGAGGTTTCATGGGATCTTGAGAAGCTAAGTGAAAAGTACATGGTATGAGAATGAACCTCTAGACCCATAGATAACCATCTCTAAGTGCATGTGGATGTGTTACCATGGAGGTAACCGATATAGGGCCTGACCAAGGTAGGCAGGTTGCCATGACCCCTATGAAGGGATGAAAGTCAATCATGCATGCGGAGAGAGATGATGAAGGATTGGGTAAGGTTCTAAGTTGAACATGTGTTATGTTAGAATCCTAAGTCTATCCAAGGGTCAGTTAGGGATAAGACTGATGGAAGTAGGAGTTGCCTAATTCCCTTGTTGCACATGACCATAGGGTCGGGAGGTAACATCTATCATTGTCTGAGGGCCATGGGTTAGGAGAATGATCACCTTCATGAACTCATGGGACCCAACGGGCGGATGAGTAGGGCACTCTCTGGAGGAATGAGGGAAGAGGGATGACCCCAAAAGTATCGGCACCCTAAAGACCTAGAGGAGATGACCAAGGATTGTACTTGGACCAGGTAAGTTCGAGACCAGTTTTCCATAGAAGTAACTTTGTTGTTGAGATGTTTGTGAAGTAGAGACATATGTGGCACATTTCAACTTAGATTTGAAAGTGTACTGGCAAGTTGGGTTGTACCATCTCTACTCTTGGAAGAGGAAGAGCTTTGTATTTGGACTGCAGCCAAATGCTTATTTCCTCTTATTATAGGAGTGAGAGATAGGACAGTACGCATGCCTTACACCAAGGATAAAAGATGATGGAAGTTGGAACATTTCTATGAGGTATGAGGATAGAGATGATAACATACCCTTGTGGAGTGAAAAATACATGGATGCTTTACAAATAGTAAGAGAAATAAGGATGTTTTTAGCAGAAGCTATGTGGAACTTGCAAGTGATACAAGGTTGAGTTCAAAGACCAAGAGAATAAGCTCCGAGTTTCTTGATGAAGACAAACTTAGAGTTTGAGATGAGATGATAAGTGGAATACATGGAGGTGTATGTTCTCAATAATACCTAACACCTAAGGATAAGAAGTGGTAATGGATGTTTTGGTTGAGATATAGCTGCCTAGTTTGGCTAGAGACTAGAAGAGGTTGTTAGGCTAACCCTAAGTCTGGAGGGGAGATGTGTTTGGCTAACACTCAGATGTAACGAGGTATGTTGAACAAGTTAATGGTTGTTTGGTTAGCCAGCATAGGCTTTGATGAAAGGATGGTGGTAGAACCTCAGATACACTTCTTGGGATGGGAAGGTAATCAAACCCTAATGAGAGTGGTTTAGGGTTTTTGAGGAATCGATCTTGAGGAATCGATCTTGAGGAATCATGACATACAAGAAATCATGATTTTAAGATCACCATACACCGTGATACTACAGAGATAGTAAGAGATAGTAGCATTTGGATGCTTAAGATGAATATGCATGTGGCTTTTGGCCATGCATGATAGTAGGTGAAGGACGAACACCAGTAACCCAATGCTTTGACATAGAGGATGAAGAGTCCCCAAGGGGGAATGGGAGTTCACCACTATGGATGTTGTGGTAAGTCTTCCCTTGAACAAGAAAGATCAAGATGCAATAAGGGTTATGGTAGATCACCTTACCTAGATAACATGTTAAAAAAAAGAGTACTTTCAAGGGACAGATCCAGTTGAACTACTTATAAGAGCGAGATGGTTCAACTTCACCATGATGTGAGTTCAAGAGTTCTTAAGTGTGACCTAAAGGTTCACTTCCATGAGGTGGAAGTAGATACATGAAGAACTCGATGTTAGTACAGTTTATCACCCCATACTAATGGTTAGTATGATCCAGACTAGAGGGTCTGATGAGAGCATGTGTGCTCATTCAGGGTGATACAAAGAGACAGTTCTTGTGATGTGACGTTATCCACCATAGCCTTATTGGGATGCAAGAAGTTTTATAGAGAGGTTGGGTCGGCCACCGCTTCATTGAGATGATGTTGGTGAAGGAAGCCTCGCGAAGGTCAGAAAAGAACCACAGTGTGTGTAGATGAAGTCCCTTTGATCGTGCAATGGCTGAGAGAGGGCCCAGTGGTGACAGGAGTCACGAGCTGATGCAAAGTAGACTGACATGCAGTTCACTGTGGGGGAATATATAATGTGAAAATCTGACCCCTCTGAGCTACAACTGAGAAAGGTGAGTCCCCGATATATGGGTCCATTTGAGATGGATTGGTGGAGATGGTTGTGGTAAGCCTTTCCCATCAGGATAACATGATGTGTAATGTGTTCCAAGAGTCTGATCTAGAGCATTATGTGAGGTACCCAAGCCATGTGTTGAACCCTGAACCTATTCAACTTTTGAGAGGCTGAAATGTCCTGAGTCACCTATGAGGGTATGATATACCAAGGTAGGAAAGAACTCAGATGGAAGAATATGAGATGATGAAGGTTCTTGGGAAGCACCATGGAAAGGGTGATGCCACATGGGAGCCCTAATGGATGTATGAAAGGCTTGTCCTGAACTGTTTGTTTGCTTGATGGAATTTTGAGGGCAAAATTCTTATAAGAGGGGAAGGATGTTACAACCCCAATTTTTGGGTTCCTTTGGTGAGGAATGTAATTTCTCACATTAAAGATATTGGAAAAAATAATGATATAATAAATGGATTTTGTTTACAATAGCCTTGATGATTGTGTTGTGGGCTTTATTGGCTATTGGGCCCAATAATAAGGAAATTCAATTAATAAATGAATAATTGAGTTTTTGAGAAAAGAGAGATGTGGAAACCACTGGAAGGAAAAAGAATGCAATCCAAGGATGGATTTCGTGCCTGTTGGGTTCCTTGGGTTCCAAGGATTCCAAAGTTGCAAAGAAAAGACAATAAGAAAAGAAAAGATTAATTAAGTATGTCTTTATTAAGAAATAAATTGAAAACAATGATGAAATGTGGAAAATAAGTAACAAGAGGTACAATTGAGTTATCCTTAGTGGAATTTCGTATCCCAAGGATTCCTAATGATAAAAGGAATACCGATGAGGAAAATAAAAGAGAAATAAAGAGAAATTCTCAAAAGAGCTATTTTAATAAGAAATGCACATGATAATGGGAAGTAATGCATATAGATGCATCTAGAAGGATAACGAGTAACCTTGGAAAGGAATTTCGAATTATTATAATTTCTTGGGGTCCAAGGAGACCAATGAATAAAAAGAGGAAAGAGAAAATACCCATAACATAAAATAAGAAGATAATGAGAGTATACAAGATAATGCATGTTTTGGGGGTTTTGTTAAAAAGGAAGTAATTTCTATTAAAAGAGAATAGAAATTCGTGCCTATGGATTAAAAAGAAAGAATAAAGAGATTAGGTGAGAGGGATTTCGAATTCCTAAAATCTAATGCACAAAGTACATGAAGAGAGAGAGAAGGATACTTCTAAAGCAAGGAAAATCCCTTTCCTATAAGGAGAAGCCGTGATTGCTTTGTGGGCAAGCAATCTGGGCATGGATACCACCCTATATAAAGGGGTAAAGCCCTGGTCGAGGCCCAGAGAGTGAAACCCACGTCCTCTTCTTCTTCTTCTTCCTTGTTTTCACCTTCAAACCCTAACCAAGAAGGTGTAGTGATTCCTAGAGCACGGAGGGTTGTGGTGAGGTCTTGTTAAAGGCAAGAAGCATCTGCGGCGATTCCAGGAGGATCGGCTATCCAACCCTACCATGGCCTTCAGACGACCTCCGTCGTATGGTTGCACAACTGCCGCAAATTGCAGCAGTAGTCGCGGGAAAGATCACGCCAATAACCGCCACCTTTGGCCGCGTTTTAGTGGTGCCCTGAGGGCACCGGGGTACAACGGAGTTGGGGTGGCTATGGACGGCCACCCCCGAGCCAAGAGGAGGGGAGGACAGACCTCCGACGCGCTATAGGTCTCACAAGGTTAGGTCATCGTAAGGTAGATGATGAACAAGGGGTCGTTGGACGGATATACCATCCAGGGTATGAAGCACCGGTTGTTTAAGTGAGGGGCAGAAGCATCTTTTAATTATAATTCCAAACTAGGTGGGCCGCATTGCATGGGAACATGGTGACGTGGCACCTCCCTATTGGGAAAGTAAGTGTTTTTTGTGTAAAATTCATATCTAAAAATTGATAGCTCGGATTAGCACGCATAAAATATGAAAGTTGCTCAACAAAATGAGAGGAATCCAATAAAAATGCATATAGAAGCTAATTCATCTTGTAATTCGAAAAGTATTATAAGTTATAAACTTTAATGTAATGATGATTAAGAAACCCTATTTTGATGTGTTTAATGTGATTAGTAGGGTTTAATTGATGATTAAAGTTGATATTAGTCTGTTAATAATAAAAGGGAACATTAGGAACAAAAAGGATGAATATTTTCACGTAATCTATTTAATTTAGTGTTTTGTGCGTGAATATACTTTAATGGGCCTTAAAACCCTAATGTTGGCAAATTCGACTCTTAATAGCTTTAATTATTCAAAGTGGTGAATAAAGATGATATATAATGATCCTAGGCTATTTCAAGCATTAAAGTTCCTAATTTGTGGATAAATAACCTTAATATAGAAATTAGGGTTTTTGATTGAATCAAGGTAGAATTAATGGTAAATAACGTTCATATGATTATTAGAGCATAATGAACTATGAATTGATGATAAACGAGCATAATGACTTTGTCATGGGTTAAAGAGGATAAAAATTGTAAATTTAATGTAAAAGAGGCTTAATGGACTTATATAATGGTTGATTATGCCTTAAATCCAAAACTGAGGATTAGATGTGGAAATAATTAGGGTTTGTGATCAATTGCGTTAAATTAAGGTTTAAAATAGTAAAATATGAAGGGAAGCCCTAATTGCAATAGAAACCCTAAAAGTGAATTAGAAACCCTAGGAAGCGAGCTAGGTTTAATGGATCTTGATGACATGAATAATAAAAAGGGAATTACGTGATTATTTCAGGATCTTGTTGAAAATGATTGCTTGCTTGGATTCTTATTTGCATGGATATTTCTTTTCAAGTCGTTAGATCAGGTATGTGGTTAATTATGAATAACCGCCTTAGTTTCTCGAGGATTTTCGCATTGAATGCAAATTATCAGTTTGGATGTTCATACTTGCAAACTATAAAGTCACTATGATTATCACATTAATAATAGAAGTATGGATTCTCGCACTTACATGCCACCCTGATGGATGATGCCAAAGGTCAGGCCCAGATGGGTAGACCAATGGACACCTTGAGTGGTGACCCCAGGCACCAAGCTCGGGAATGAGAAGGTGGCCTATGATATTGCATGACTAGTGGGCACCATGAGTGGTGACCCCCAGGCACCAAGCTCAGGATTGATAAGGTGGCCTTAAGTCATTGGCAAAGGAAACCCTAAGGTGGGTATGCCAGGGTTAGGTCAAAAGCGGTGGAGAATGTCATACTGAAAAGTGTAAATTGGCTTGTTAATTAATTTGATTATGATTTATTAAATTGTTAGCCATATTTGCAAGTTTTTGGTTGTTCCCACATACCAGTATATTTCGATATACTAATCGATGTTTTGTTTGTCGGCGTTTTAGGAACAACAATTGAAAGAACAAACAGTAAAGTGACACATTGTGGAAATAAGAAATAAAGTGCAAGGAGGATTAGATAGAATAATTCAAGCTCTGGATAGATAGATTTCCAAAATTTTCAAAGGTAAGTAAAGTTTTAATTTTATACCAAATTCCAGTTAGTTAGTAGAATTTCATAATTCTTATTGATTATTTATCGAACCTTTGATCCTATTAATTGAATGACGGCTTTGACCTTTGGGTCTCCCTTAATTGGGGGTTACCGGGAGGCTGGGTCGTTACAGTTTTGCTTATCAAGTATCCAGGATATCAAACTCTTGTAGGAGGGAAAAATCTCATCTACATCACTCACAATCATCCCCATGTGTCACAGTGTACTTGTGCACCACCATTATGGCAACCTTTATTCAGGATCACAGATGATGTCAAAGCACACCGAATGACAAGTGATGAGTGTAGTGAATTCAGGTCTAAGAACCACAATCACCACCATCACTATGAGAGATGACTCTAACTACCACTTAGGGTTCCATGTGCCACTCTCAAGGTGGGTATGTTGGATACACTATTCTCTAACAAGTATATATGAGCTTGGTTTGATATCACATATCATGAGTAATGAGGTTTTGTCATCAACCAACACACACTCTAGTCTTGTGTGTTATTTGTGTCTATGAGCCTTCCACAATAACATTTGACTAGGGACATAACAAGAATACATATACTCTTAGAATCCACATGATCTCATTGTTCAGGTCCTCAACCTAAATACATACGTCATTAAGTAACATCATTGTTTAGACATTTATTATGTTACATAATTATGTCATAACTGAATAGCAGAATAAATTGTCAAATTATTTACAAGATATGGCATTACAATAATTATATGATTGGCTCTTTGGGCATACATAACAACAATAAGATCCAAGATAACCACCTTTTCTTAGTCCATGATAATCTCCCCTCAAGAAGGAACTTATGTAAACTCATCACATATTTAAAAGAAATCTGGTTCTAGGCTTATTTTATATGCTAACATTATGGCATTCACTATCAACCTCCTTTTGTCCATTATTTTTTTGGGTTGTGTAGACATTATTTCACTTACTCAACATCGTCACAAGACTCATCATAATCTTTGTTCATATTAGACTGTGACAATAGAGACATAAAAGGGTTCTTCCTTCAAGGTACTTTAACGAACATTTGAAATTAATTACATCTTCACAATGTTCATAACTATATTTTTAGGTGAGCCAGTGATTCACTAGATAATTGTCAGTCTCACATGCTATTTATTATGGATTTATTTTCACTTATTGTTCATTTTCATATTAATTTGTGCATTATTAATTATCATTAGCATGTGATACTTAATTGCATCAAATAAATATATTTTTAATGATACGGAATGATTTTATATTATTTGATTGCTCATGTTCATTTTTTGGGGAAATGTAGGTAAATCTACAAGAAACTTCACAGCTCAGTACTGCTGACTCAATTATCAGTAGTACAGACAATAGATTAGCAAGGAACAATGAGATCGAGAAAACTTGATAGTACTGCCCAAACCAATCGATACTATCGACAACCTCACATCAAGGATTCATAATTTCTCAAAGAAATCTCAGTACTTCCGACATCAACTCGATAGTACCAACAATGGCGTAGGCGACCACAACTATCAAAGGCGTCGGTAGAACTGACACCTAATAGGTAGAACCAATATGGGGGATCAAGTAGATTTGAAAATTGTGTTTAATCTGACAGTTGAAAATTAATGATGCCCTAAGTCACTTCTATGAGTTAGGGGGATTTCAGCCAAAGCTAGGTTTCTCATTCTATTCCATGGTACGGAAGCCGAGAGCAAGGAGAGGAGAAAGTAGAGTAGAAAGACACATTCTGGAAGATTCGGGTCCCTCTGATGGAAGGATTTGTAGCCGAAGATTAGTGAATTGGTATGTTCACATGAGGGAGTCATTTGGACCTTCTTCCTTAGGGGTTCTTTTAGTTCTCTAATGTTCTCCACATATTTCTTCTTCTCTCTTATGTAGTTGACTATGGAAATCATGTGGGGCTAAACCCTCTTATTCCTTAGGACTCGAGAGTAACCTGATTATGCATTTTAATTGACTTTTATGCATTAATATATCATTTTCTCATCATTTATAGGCATAATTATATGAAATTATAATGAACTATCCATACTTGATCACCATAGGTAGTTAATTAGATCGTTAATTTATTTGAAAGAGGGATTAGGGGTTGGAAATTCATAGAATTACATGTTTTATATCACACCTTGATAAAGGAGGCTTACGAATGTGAAAAGATTACCCATAGTTTTCAGTAAAGCACCTAACTAATAAAAAAATTACTATGTGAGTGGGATTGGTATTAGATTAGGTAGTGAATTATGTTGTGAGAGCGGGTAATTTGCGCTACAAGTCTCTTTATCTACTATATATGTGATGATTCGATACATATATGCATATATGAGCATATTAAAACCCCTCAACTAAATATTAAGTTTAAGATGCCTTCCAAAAGCAGCACACATGAAAAGCTTGATCGACCAAGTGTGGGCACGCCCTAGTGTGGTGCACCGTCTGTATTGTATAAGTTTGACGGTGAATATGTGGGTCTACCCTAGTAGGGTGCATATTCATCGTGTTGGTGTTTGGGTCAGACTTAACAAGGTGAACTTGATCAGATCAAGCACCTTGAGGCATAGGGATGAACATGGAAAGGAGTTGCATGTGACATTTATCCAAGAGTTGCATATGATTCAATTGGTAAATGTTACCTACCTTAATAATTGATTATGGACGCTAGCATTAGCCAGGTAATAATTCAATTGTTTTGGATCTTGCCTCACTAGAAGAATGTATGCTGCAATCTTCCAAATTGATGGTGAGGGATATCAATTTGAACAAAATATTGGGAGTGATAATTAATGAAATGCCTAATTATATCGTCAAAATTTTCAAATCAAATCAAATTAAGTCAAAAGAGTTTTGGACTAAAATTGCAAATTCCTTTTTGTGGAACAAATGGTTGTCAGAAATAATCACTTTTTGTTGCAATCGGTCCTTGAGAAGGATAAACTAAATGGGAATAATTTCTATGAATGGTTTAGGATGTTAAGAAGTGTTCTCACTCAAGAGCAAAAGCTCTATGTCCTAAATACACCAGATTTAGATGAACTCACTCCCACTACACCAAAGGATGAAAGGGATGCTTACTGGAAGCAAATTGAGGATGTCATTGATGTGGAGTGTTTGATGTTGTGTTCTCTGAACTATGAGTTGTAGAGGCAACATGAGAGATATGATGTCCCCAAGGAACCATTCTAGTATGTCATGACATAAGGAGATCCAGAAGGTCCTCACACACTCAATATGATTGGGAATATGAAGAACCTAACTCGACTTGGAATCCCTCTGAGCCAAGAATTGGCTACTGATATGATACTACAAACGTTACAAGAATCAAATAGTCAGTTCGTGATGAACTAAAACATGAACAACTTTGATTGGCAACTGACAGAGTTGTTGGTCATGTTGAGGACAGATGAGGCACAAATGAAGAAAGACAAACCCAAATCTATGATATTGATCAACAAAAAAAAGGGTTAGTATAAAGGCAAGGGCAAAGCAAAGAAGGGTTCTGATGCTAGCCAACAGCCCAAGTCATCTTCAGCTCTTAAGGCCAAAGGAGGGGTGCACAAGGGAGGCAAATGTCACCATTGTCAAGAGCCAGGGCATTAGAGGAGAAATCACCCTATCTATCTGTTTGAACAAAAGAAGAAGGAGGGGATGGAAGTCTCCACCTCAGGTATCTTGAAATAAACTTGAAACACTTCTTTATCTGAGGTATATGATATCAAGATATGGATCTGACATATATGATATGCAACATCTGAAAAGAAGTGACAGCCTTTGTGAAAGGACCAAGAAGGAGCACTCATCATTGGAACAAGTGTTGTTGCCATAGATAGGAGTACCTTTTAGTTTATTTCAGCCCAAAGGGCATGTAATAGAGTTATGAACTGCTATTTCATTTTTCCAATAAATAGAAACACTTTATTTCTGCATCTTGTAATGACAATGATGTCTATCAAAAAGTTGATGTTTTAATTTAAAGATATGATCTTTTATGGCAATGCCCTATTTATCTTGTGTTACTTGGTATGCATAATATAAAATGATACCTAAAAGTTATTGATGACTCAAACAATTAATTAGCATTATTATGAGAAATTCATTTCTAGCTTCCATGTTTATGGATAGGCCGAACTCTTTTGGTTGTGAGCCATTAAGATATATGAATGTCTTGGGCATGATGACAAGTCAATCTTCACTAGATGTAGTGGGACAATGACTATTCTATTAGGTATTATACATATGGTTGCCTATTGGAATAAATGCTAATGCTTCAGATGGTGTTCAGTGAAATACCAATATGAATATCTTAAAGTGTCCAAGACTATTATAAATGAAGTACAAACTTGGTAAAAGTATTAATTCTTTGATGAGATCAATGAATTGGATACTTAAACCAAATGCTTGAGGACCTTATGAGTAATTATGATAGTGTATCATAGAGAACTCATGATTAAGGCATAGTGATGTCTAAATCAAAGAAGGAGTCATACTCTAAAGAGTTAGAGCATGATCATCAAATAACTAACCTTCTAGAATTCTTCTAAAGAAATATGCTTTACACTAAATAAAGGAGATTAAGAATCACAAGTGTTGTGCATTCTCAAATTCCTTATGTAAAAGATACACCTCATATATCTAGGTGATGAATTGGTCATATGATGAGCCAATATGCTAGATGATGTTGAGGAACCAAATTTTGAGTTATATATGGTTTAAGGCCATAAGATCCAAAATGACTTCCATGTGAACCATATGGTATGACCTTATCTGTTAGTGCGATTAGGTCTTAAGAGTTAAGAATGACATGGATGACATTTAAAAGAACGGATCATGCTTGATGTTGGAACTTGAAAGACTATGAAATTTGGCATATGGATAATAAAACTACATTCCTGGAAGGAATAACATAAGGCTGTGTACGTGACACAACCTAAAGGGTTTTATGAATCCAATATTGCAAATGCAGTCTATAAGTTATAAGTGATTAATCAATATCATTCATTAAATACAAGCAACTCAGAATTGGAAGTCTTTACTTTGATTATATAGTCAAAAGGTTTGACTGATATATCAAAATAAAGAAGGGATATGTGATTACAAAGATTTAGTGGGAGCATATTCACATTCCACATGATGATGAGGAATGAAATGTTCTAAAATGGAAACTGGTGTGGAAATACCTTCTTTAAGGGAAGACAGAGAAACATCCTATGTGATAGGAATAGAGATCTATAGAGATAGTTTTAGAAAACCTCTTGACCTGGTAAAGAGAGAGCATACATTGGCAATCTATACTAAAGGGTTTAGTATGCACAGATTCAGTGGGAGAAAACTTGTCCATGTCACATGGAGTTAGTATCTCAAATGCCAAGTGTCCCAAATTCTTACGAAGAATATGAACACATAGATAGATATGGATCTATCATGTATGTAATCATCCCATTATCTTGTATGTATTAGACATGACAAGAAAATATGCATTCATCATCTTGTATGTATTAGACATGACAATATGATATGCTCATCCTATTAACTCATGTGATGAGTGGATGTCTGTCTACTTCTAGTGAGGGTCACTGGAATACCATGAAGACCTTGTTTGGTACTTATAAATTATTAATTCTATGGTAATATAAAGAAAAGTTGGGTGTAAAGAGTTACACTGATGCAAGCTTCTAAAATGATAGAAAATGATCTCAAAATATAAAATATAAAAGTGAATATGAGTTGATAAATAGAAACATTTCGATTTAAAAGTCATTTAATTCAAAAAGGGAATGTCGATTATCCTTGCATTATGAACATCAGAGGATACTATATGGATCTAGAAGTTCATAGAGATGGACTTATAGACATTCCAACCATTGATGATAAGTAGTAATACTGAGTCAAACAATGGAGCTAAGTGTTAGGCAAGGAATATCAGATCACATATTACGGTAGCTCCATCTCATACGATATGTCGTACAATGAAGAGATGTGAAACATGCAATATACTGACTAAAGCAAAGTGTTGCTAACTCACTGTGTCAGTACTGGAGTAGTAGAAACATGTGGGACATGTTTGGAGATCACTAAGAATATGATTCAAAGGTGATTGGCTCACAGTGCAAGTGGGAGTTTGTTGGTATGTATGCCGTGAGAGAGAATCATACAATGATTTAGATTGGGATACATTATGATTGATTTGATAAATATCAAAGGCAAGCTTCCAATTTATTCTGGTTTAATCAGTTATGAGATAATGATAGAATAGAATGAATGTCTAGAGAATGACAGTACTCAATGGTGTATGCCTTTAGGTTGAGGACCTAAGGAATGAGATCATATGGATGCTAAGAGTTTGTACATTCTTGTTTTGTCCCTAGTCAGATGTCATTATGGAAGGTTGATAGACAACAATGACACAACAAGACTAGAGTGTGTTTTGGTTGATGAGAGAGTCTCATTAGTCATGATATGTGATTTCAAACCAAGCACATACATACATGTTAGAGAACAGTGCATCAAACATACCCACCATGAGAGTGACACATGGAGCCATGACATGGCAGTCAGAGTCAGCTCTCACAACGATGGTGGTGATTGTGATTCTTAGACCTAAAATCACTACACTCATCACATGTCGTTGGGTACACTTTGACATCATCAAACACAGTCCTGAAATATGGATTGTTATAAAGGTGATGATTGGGTGACTTTAACACATGGGGTTTTGACTGTGAGTGATAGATATGGGATTTGTCCCTCCTAAGGGAGTATGGTGTCCATGGCCAATTGATAAGTGAGACTGAGAAAGGCATACAAATGTACGCGTGAGTCAATATGTCATATTGATGGCACACATATCTCAGACAACCTTCTTTGGATCAAGGAACATGAATGAATGTTGAAAGGATGAAAACTCCATGCCTTGAGTTCATTCGAGATATTAGAGACAAGGGAGTTATACATTCACTGGAACACCAATCACAGACTATAGGATTGAAAGTTGTTCTCTAACTTTTCTTTTCACTTAGGTAGCACTGATGTGCGACTAGGCACCGCTCTTTGCTTGTGATTTCATAAGCTAGTTATGGACATTCACCGCCAACATGAAATGGGACATATAGGGTCACACACAAAGGATTAACCTGGAAGAGGAGTTTATCCATGAATGATGTCTGGATTGATTACTAAATGTGTTTAGGTACTCAATCAAACATTCAATAAATTGACTTGACTCAGAATCATTAAGTTCAAGTATTGAACCAACTGATTTGAGCATCAGATTGATTGAGAACTGCATTGACTGTGTTCTACATAATATGGACCACCAATCGACTGGTTCACAGGGTGAACCAATCGGCTCATGGTTAGTGAGATGATCAGTTCACTTGGTGAACCGATCGGTTCGACTAGACCAAACGACCAAGGTTGGGTTGTCTCGATTTGTGAGAAAAGTTTTTGTTTCACTTGTCCAATTCAATTGGGATAAGAATTGATCTTAGTATTAATTGGAAATGAAAGAAAAAAGTCAACTGGAGGCGATTTAGGAATGTGAAATGACCAGTTCAACTGGTGAACCGATCGGCTCACATTCCCAACCGACCGGACCGGTTCGGCTTCCGCAGTGAAATCAGTTCCCACTTTAGTCCCGCAATGCCCGGGGCTGAGAACCCTGACCCTGACCCCTCCTATATATAGAGGGGTACTGGGGGCTTCTCAGATAGAACAACTCTAAACATCAGTTGCTCTGGAAAGTTGTCCTCTCTGGTTTTGGTAAATAAGAGCGCCCAAGCAAGTGCTACCCGACTAGGGAGGCATAGTGAGGGAAAGACAACTATAGGACAACAACTGGTTGTAGGAGAGTGTGTCGATGACTATTACACTGATCGAAGGGGACGACTCCTTCTAGTGTCAAGTGGGATAGGATGACTAGAGTTCTCAGTGGTCTGTGTGGATTATCTATAGAGGCGGGAGACTTCTACTGCTCCTGAGGAAGACTGTCAACCGTAGTCTGAGTTAATACCAGGAGCTACACATACACCTTCAAAGACAAGTGGGTGAAGACCACACTTGCTGTGAGGTATAGTCGCTGAGCAAGCCTCAGGACCAGGTAAATCTTGCTAAAACCATCCTTCCTATTTCATAGTCGTTGATGCGATCCGTTGTTATGGTTTTGTGGTGAGAGAAATTTTTGTTTCCACTGCCTTCTCCCTCACCTAAAATCCCAACAATCTCATTGTTTAGGTCCTCAAATTGAAGACATATGTCATTGAGTAACATCATTCTCTACACATCTACTATGTATTTTTCATATTTTCATTATTGAGACAAACATAATAGATGGAATTACCTTTATCATTATCAAATCAAGTATCTACTATCCCATTGCAATCATTATGTGATTGGTTATCTGGGCATACATACTAACTGACTCTCTCTTTCACTTAGAGCCAATCACCCAAGAATCTTATTCCAAGTGATCATAAAATATTCATCATGTTTTTGTTGTGTTGGCGCTTTTATAGCTGGTTAGCAATGTTTGCTTTTACAGGTTTCACATATCCTCATTGTACAACTTTTCATATGTGATGGAAGTTTTGTAGTATGCTATTTGAGATTCCATGTCTATCCAGTATCTCCATTATTGTCACAATATTTCTACTATTTAACCAATTGATGGAATCTCCCATAAGTTCATCCAAATGAACTTCTTGATCCATATAGTATCCTCTGTTGTTCTCAAAATAGCAAGGTACTCTACTTCTATATGTAGAATTAGCAATCATGTTTTTCTTGGAACTCTTGCAGCTTACATTTTATTTTAAGGTCAAACAAAAATTTAGATTGTGATCTACTTTGTCATTTTGGAATCTTGCATCGGTGTAACCATGTACACCCAACTCTTTCTTGTTACCATAATGAAGGAACCGATCCTATT
The DNA here is from genome assembly GCA_963693085.1 of Alisma plantago-aquatica. NCBI lineage: Eukaryota > Viridiplantae > Streptophyta > Magnoliopsida > Alismatales > Alismataceae > Alisma > Alisma plantago-aquatica. The sequence goes on along the minus strand of OY856412.1, from coordinate 166,283,921 downwards.
AGTGTTTCTCAAGTACTTAAGGATGTTCGTTATGGTACTCCAATGACTTTCAGTAGGATTTTATAGATATCAACTTGTCATGACCAATACATTTGAGATAGTGGGATGAGTACATAGCATTTCATACATGACATATCCAATTGTGAATGTATATGTCATCTCATTCATGTTTCCCCATTCATCACAAGAACTGGGACACTGGGCTCTTAAGAGACTAATCCCATGGAAGGTGGATAGATTTTCTCCCATTGAGTCATGCCTACTGAACCACTTCAACATCTTCCCTATGTATGTGCTCTTTCTTAGGTCAAAAAGATTCTAGATCTATCTCTATAGATCTCAATTCATGTCACATAGGATGCTTCACCTAAACCCTTCACAGAAAAGGTACTTTCCTTGCCAAGTTTTAATATTTGTAGTATAACGATGTTATTCCCTGTCATTATGTGGAATATAAATATTCTCTCACAAAATCTTTTGTAATCAAAGTTTCCATCTTCATTTTGACTAAAGTCAAACTCTTTGACTTTCCTGTGAACTTGAACATTCAAGCTCTGAGATGCTTACTTCAATCCATAGATTGACCTTGGTAGCTTATAGACTGTATTTACAATATATGGATTTATAAATCCTTTATGTTGTGTCACACACACTTCCTCATAACCATTCCTATTAAGGAATGTAGTTTTAACATCAATATTCCAAATCTCATAGTCATATTAAGCTGCATTGGCAAGCATGATCCTGATGGAGTTAACCATGGCAACTAGTGAAAATATTTCATCATGTTTGATCTAGTTTGAAACCCTTTGCAACCAATCTTCTCTTATAGGTTTGTACACTGCCATCCATATTTGTCTTCTTCTTGAAAACCCAATTTCACCCTATGGTTTTTATCCCTTTAGGTGGATCCAACAATGCCATAGCTTGTTGGTGTGCATGGAGTCCATCTTTGATCCCATGGCATCAGTCCATTTCTTAGATTCTTATCCCTCAATATCTTATACATAGGTTACTGTCTCATCATCTTATGACCAACACATCGCCTTTTTGAGTTATAAGATAGCATAACCTTTCAAGCTCAAGGTGTATCATACTAGAACTACGAGTTTTGTGTTACATAAGGAACATGAGATTCCACAACAATTTGTGATTCTCATTGTTCCTTTTATACCTCTTTAGGTTCAATGTTTTCTCATTGGTCTCAAACTTTAGAGTTCTACTACTCTCCTGCTAATTCCTTTGGAAATAAATTCCTCTTAAGGAATTCATCCATCTTGACAACAAACACTTTTATTTCAGATTGGAATAAAAGTAGTATTCAACACAGCATCATTTATGTGATTTGTAGACAAAGCCTTTTAAGAAAGCTTTCAATCTTAATCGGGACACTTCCCATGCCAAATATCATATTGGATCTTTTAAGCCACTTTAGACAGTACATCCTTTATTGTAAAGCATGAACCAAAAAGGGAAATTGGAAGATTAGCTAGATTTATTGATAATCACACCATGACTTAAGAAGGTGTGATTCCTTCTTTCTGATACATCTTTATGTTTCAGGTGAACTTCATTTTGATACATTATCTCAGTCTCTCCATAAGGTCCTAAAACTCTTGGTTTTAAAGTATTTTCACATCAATCATATTGAAGTTCTTTAATACTTTTACAAAGTTGGTTATGTACTTCATTCATGATATCTTTCAACACTTCAAGAAATTATTACTTGTATATCATAAAATACAAATTACCATATCTACTGGGATCCTCAGTAAATGAGGTACTAGTAACCACCTCTAGCATATATTCAAAAAGGTATAAATACATCAATATGTACGAGCCCTAATAGAATACTCACTCTCCCACTACATCTAATGAAAAGTGCTTTTGTCCTATTTCCCTATACTTAAGACTTGCATATCTCTATCGATTCATAACCAAAAGAGTCTAGACAACCATCAATATGGATTCTAGAAGTGCATTTCTCATTATGTGATCTTGATGACAATCCTATCGGTATTCATTATTTGAGTCATTGAGTCATTCAGTATATATATATATATATATATGAGTACATAGTGAATGCCCGTGCGGGTAGCCTGACTAAATACTCGTGCATAAGGTAGTGGTGGTAGGATTTGTAATTAAAATAAAAATCAATTGTACTTGCATGATAACGGTGGCAACTATTGTAATTATGTAGAATTTATTTACGTATGTATGGAGAAGCGATGACACCTATTGTAATTAAGAGAAATTCAATTACGTATGCGTGGAACATGGTGGCATCATTTTTCATTTGAAATTTGTTACTAGTACATGAGTGTGTTGCCACTATTAGTATCTAGATGACAATCTGTTATGAGTGCATGTAGTAGTGGGAAAGATAGTTGTAGACATTGCAACATTCATGTTAGGTAAACAAAAAAGTGAATGTTGAAGAGAATAACCCAGCGGTGACACCTATTGTAATTAAGAGAAATTCAATTACGTATGCGTGGAACATGGTGGCATCATTTTTTAATTTGAAATTTGTTACTAGTACATGAGTGTGTTGCCACTATTAGTATCTAGATGACAATCTGTTATGAGTGCATGTAGTAGTGGGAAAGATAGTTGTAGACATTACAACATTCATGTTAGGTAAACAAAAAAGTGAATGTTGAAGAGAATAACCCAGAACGTATTTGGACATATTGTAATGTGTTTGGAAATGTTGTAATACAAATGAGTAATTTGTACATACCATAGATATGTTGTAATATATAGAGATAAACTGTAATATGTAAAATGAGTATGAATTATCTTGCTAAGAAGGGATATGAAATAAACTTCAAATATTGATTGTCATCCCTAATTAAAAATTTCTTATTCTCATTATGGATTCTTAATTCTCATTACTAAATGTAATTGTCATTGTAATTCACTATACGTCGTCTGAATGTCACTTGTTTACTTGCTGCTATTTTGTATAATTATTGTCTTTGTAAGGATAAATGATATGTTGTAATGAGAACAGAGAATCAGTAATGGAAAGGAGAAATTTTTAACTAAGGATGACATGACATAATACAATCTAGAAGTATCATTTCTCTTAGACAGTGGAATTCGATGCATTTAGAATTGTATTACAAAATGTCACTCTTGATTACATATGCTTCCTTTCCATTACAAATTATCTATTTTGATTACGGACATTTCTTTCTTATTACAAAAAGTCATATTTCTTTACTCGTCATTGTAATTCACTATACGTCATTAGAATGCCACTTGTTTAGTTGCTGCTATTTCTTATAATTATTGTCTTTGTAAGGATAAATAATATGTTGTAATGAGAACATAGAATCTATCCTGGAACGGAGAAATTTGTAACTAAAAATGACATTACGTAATACAATCTAGGAGTATCATTTCTCTTAGAAAATAGAATTTGATGCATTCAGATTTGTATTACAAAATGTCATCCTTGATTACATATGTTTCTTTTTCATTACAAATTATCAATTTTGATTACAGACATTTCTTTCTTATTATAAAATGTCATCTTTCTTTACTTGTCATTGTAATTCAATATACTTTGTCAGAATGCCACTTGTTTACTTCCTACTATTTCTAATAATTATTGTCTTTGTAAGGATAAATGATATGTTGTAATGATAACAGATAATTTGTAATGGAAAGGAGAAATTTGTAACTAAGGATGACGTTACATAAGACAATCTGAAAGTATCATTTCTCTTAGACAATGGAATTTAATGCATTCAAAATTATATTACAAAATGTCATCCTTGATTACATATGTTTCCTTTTCATTACAAATTATCTATTTTTATTAAAAACATTTTTTTCTTATGATAAAATGTCATCTTTCTTTGCTTGTCGTTGTAATTCACTATACGTTATCAGAATGCCACTTGTTTACTTCCTACTGTTGGGTTTTATGTAATATATAGAATTTATAAACTCTGTTAGGATAATATATTCTAATGCCAACATAGATTATGTAATGGAACATAAATATTTGTAACTAAGGTTGACATTCCGTAATAAAATATGAAGTATTATATTATTTCCCATATGTTTACTTGTATCCACAAAATGACACCACTGTAATGATTTTAGACCAGTTACATTGGGCATTGGTATATTTAATGATTGGTACATGTCTAATATTGACGTGGTTGGCACCTACTATTTTTACTCTTAGATCAATCTTACACCACCATTCCATGAACATATAATTATTTATAAAATAATTACCAATAGTGCCACCGCTATTCCATTCCATGCACGTACAACAGCTACACGTAATTACAATTATTGCCACCATTACTTCAGATCAATATAACACAATGTATAATGAGGCACGAGTAACTTCACATCTATTCATGCGGGCAGCGAGTGAATTGCATATATATATATATATATATATATATATATATTGAAATATATATATATATATATATATATTGAAATATATATATATATATATATATATAATCTGTCTGTAGAATTATAAACTATGAGACATTAGAGCCACTATCATAGAAAGATCTTATCTTTCAAATCAAATATATTCATAATATTCTTATCCATACGAGATACATGATGTTTTTGACAAATTGTAGGTACATAACAGAAATTCACTAATTATATTACATGCCCATCATGATGAGTGACATATTCCAACTGTACTGGTGGCAACTTTTTCTCTACATAGTTCTAGCTTACTTCTTATTGGGTCCTATAGTGCATATCTCTATCTCCTCCTTCGTCCTTGGTTCCTCCAAGTAGAGAGGGAAATTCCTCTTCCAGTGTTCGGGATGGAAAAAGTAGTGACTTTGGCTCCCTTGGTCACCCCTCCCTTTTCTTTGAGTGCAAAAGACTTGGGCGTCTCACTAACTTTAGAACTCTTCCTAGATTTGCATTTTTCTTTGGACTTCCCTTTACCTCTGCTGATCATCATCACAGACTTGGGCTTGTCTTTCTTCATCTGCACTTTAGTTGTTCTCAAAATGCCAAGTAATTTTGAGAATGGCTTGTCAAAATCATTCATGTTCTAGTTCATAACACACTGATTGTATGACTCTTGCACTAATTATAGAATCATATTTGTGGCCAACTCTTGAACCAAGGGATATCCCATTCTAGTATGGTTCTCCACATACCCAATAAGCATGAGCACATGGGGACCTACTGTATCTCCTTCTGTCATGTTGCACTTGAACCTCACCTTGTACACATCATATCTATCTTGCCTTGCCTGATCTTGTTACATGTTCCTAAAATGTGTTACCATATAAATAAAATACATGTTCTCATGTTTCCTCTGCAACTCATAGCTCATTGACCACAACATCAGGCACTTGACATCTACGACATCTTCCAAATGCTTCTTGTAAGCATTCTTGTCAGCTTTAGGCATAGTGGGAGTAAGTTCATCTGGCTCTAGAGTTTCAAGGACATAGAGCTTGTGCTCTTGAGTGAGAACAATTCTCAATGTCTTGAAACAAAGTGGAAGTTAGTCATGTTTAGCTTGTCCTTCTCAAGGACCGGTCACAAAGAAAATGTGTTTGTGTTTACCACTAGATTCTACAAAAGAAATTTGCAAAATTTTCAGAGCATTTTTCATTAATTTGATTTGAAAAGTTTGACGATATTAATTAGGCCTTTAATTAATTATCTCTCCCATTATTTTATTCAAATTGATAGACCTCACATATCGATTCAGAAGATTTGCAGCATACAACCTTCTAGCGATCCAAGATCCAAAACAATTGGGTTATTACTTAGACAATGCCAACGTCGATGACGAATTATTAAGGTAGGAAACTTTTTCCAATTGCATCTTTTGTAATTCTTTGATAGATGGTATGTGCAACTCTTTGACATATTCAATTACATGCTTTGAGGTACTTATTCTCATGAAGATCACCTAGTTAAGTCTGAACTAAAATACAACATGATAGTAATGCACCTTGTTTTAGAAAACCCACATAACTACCATCACACTTCCATGAGATGGACAATGCACCACACTTTGGCTTAACCTACTCTTAGTCAATCAATTTTATCATGTGTGTTTCTTAAGGAAAGCATCTAAGACATAATATGCTTGACGGTTTTTATATTCAAATAAATACATATACATATCCAATCAACACATACAATTATAAAACACAAGTGATGGTTATGGCCATACTATTGTAATTCCTTGGTACCACAAGGAATTACTACCACCTAAGGTCTACATCATATGTAGTAACTTGTTGTTGATGAAGATTTGTTCCAAAACCATTCTAAGTTGATCGATTCAACTCTTGAACCAGTCACCTCTGCTCCTAGTCAGTGCATTGGTCTCTCGGATCGATTGTCTGGTCTTTAGTCCAAGCATCTTCTGGACTCCTCCAGATACTAGTTGGGCCACCAGTCAATCAGTTCGACTACTCATGTTGTCTGGACTCTTCATTCCTCTAGCTATTTGGTTTGTCTTCTGTTACGGGTGGCTCGTCTGATGCAGAACATCCTCTTTGTCATAACAAGAATTAAAACTATTCAAATCCTATTTAATGAATTGCATTATAATAGGGAAACCTCAAGTTACATTTGAGAAGATCATAGGAAGGAAATAATTAATACTTCTACATATGGAAAAGGAGAGAGAGGGTCAATATACAAACTGTGATCTAAAATAGGAATGACGATCATCTAATAAAGCACACAAAGATCCATAACCATTGTTACGTCCACCACCAAAATCAATTTGAGGGTGACACATGTAAATTGCATGTATATCATTATATATATGTGTGGTATCGTAGATGTTATTTAATCAGATTTGTAGTTTAATCATTTTAATATTCACAATGTATGCAATAAAATAAATGATGAAACTAAAAATCTGATCATATCAATTATATCCCAAAGGGTAGTAAATTAACATGGATCTGATACCACTATTGGGTAATATGGCTCCAGAGTAGTTGTTACGACCCCACCTCCCGATAACCTCCAATTAAGCGAGTCCAAGAGGTCGAAGCCACACCCATAACTTCCAGATCAAAGGTTCAACAATTAACTAAGAACAATTATCAAATTTTAATAGACTAAATGGGAAAACTGTAAGAAAATAAACTTTTGCATATCTTTTTGAAAACTTGGATATCTAAACTTCTATCCACTTATGGATTCTATTCTAACTAATCCTCCTTGTATTTTACTTCATGTATTTCACAATATGATGATTTACTATTTGTCCTTTTGGCTTGTACCTAAAACGTCGACAAACAAAACGTCGGTCAGCCGAAGCTGGTATGTGGGGGAAATAATAAACGAGCAACTATGATAACAACGTAATCATTCAATTAATCATTTACCAACCAAGATTACATTTTAAATATAACTCTGTGATCCATGAGTATCCTATCCTCTGTGCTATCCATGCAGTGGACCCAGATACTACCTTCCTTAAGGTAGATCCCCATTAAACCCCTCATGGGCCCACCTATAGGTGAACCAGTTTCTAGGGTTGAGTCACATGGCACTACTCGTAAGTAGCCCACTTGTTAACTCATGGCATGCTAATGGGTCTCATGGCACTACACTTGGTAGCCCAATTTCTAACCCACGATAACCTAGACCTTACTCTAGGTTACCCCTTTTTAGCCTTTTCAAGCCACAGACGTGGTCCCAGATCTAGCCTGTTATACATGTATATTCATTGTGATAGTCATAGTCACTCTATAGTTGCATGAAATAAAAGCATCCAACAATTATTTCAAGCCATGAGGGAAATGTTGATAAAATCCTTAGAAAACTAGTCGAGATAATCATAAGCGTAACCACATACCTGATTTGATGATTTCACAACATTAAGCAAATCCAACCAAGAATGCAATCCAAGCAAGCAATTCAATAATCACATAATTCCTAAAAAGAATATGTACTCTATTTATTACACACTTTATCAAGAATCTACTTTATTGAATTGAATTCACTTTCTAGGGTTTTTGTATCCATTTTAGGGTTTCATTTTTCAATTAGGGTTTCCCTTCATCTTTTACCATATTAAACCCTAATTTTATGCCATTACTCATAAACCCTAATTATCTCATGTATTCTTCAATATTAAGGTTATCTTAACAACATATAACTCTATTTCTATATTAAAGGCACATTAATCATTAATTAATTTCATCAAGATTATTTATATTAAAGCTATACTATTTTTATCCTTTTAATCCATGACAAGATCATTATGCGCATCTATCATTAATTCAAAGTTCATTAGCGTCTAATTAACATATGAACTCGTTTTACCATCAATCTACCTTTTATTCATGAGAAAACCCTAATCACTACGTATAGGGTATTTATCCAGAATTAAGGAATTTATGTGCAAATAACTTAGGACCACCATTTTACAACATATTTTCACATTTTCAAATCATATACAATTTCATCCTCTTTTACCCTAAATTTAGGGTTTCTAAATACTTAATCATTCTCATATGGGGTAAAAACCCTAAATCATGCAAATTTCATCTAAATCAGGTTCGAATTTAACATTATCATTCAACAGGTGATTAATACTTCAATTAACCCATTAAACATACTAGATTCAACCTTTAATCACAAAAAGGGTTTTTAACTTAACTTTAATGCACTTTTCATCAACTTATTGTACTTTTGCAATTAGGAACGGAATCAATCTTTAAAAGTATTTTTATTGAATTCCTCTCATTCTCCTCATCAAAATACATATTTTATTCGTATTTATCCGAGCTACGGTTAATTAATTATGAATTTAGCAAGAGATACCTTTTTGGACCAATCACTGAGCACCACATCACCCCATCCATGCGACGCAGCTTGCCTTATTGGAAACATAACGAAATGACGTGCTTGCCCCCACTTAACCAGCCGATCCAGCACAGTGCGGAGGGGTAGAACTGTCTAACGACCCTTAGGTCGTCCCCTACCTTCGTCCAGCTACAATGGCCGCCGAGGACAGCTCTTTGCAGGGCTGCTCCGCCCTCTCAAAGGTATGAAACTCCACGCCAACCTTCGCCCCCACCTCCGCCAAGGTTGGGTGCACCCATAGCACCCTAAAGACTCGGCCAAGATGGCCAGGGTTGGCAGGGTTTTCCCGCCATTGCAGCCATGTTGCTGCTAGGGTGCGCTGTTTAGGGCATGGCGATGCTGGCTAAAGCTTGCTATGTCATAGGGACAGATCCAACTTCCTTCGCAACCACACTTGGTCCCCTTGTTGTGCCAGGATCACATCGCTTTCCTCCGCTAGGGTTTATGAAAGAGAAACATGGAAGAAGAGAGAGATGTTGGTGTGTGTGATCTTCTGAACTCGGCCCAATGCCTTACCCCTTATATTGGGGGAATTACAAAGCCCTAAGGCGTGCCTCCTTGAGGACTCAAGTCCTATTCTTGAAAGGAAACATATTTTCCTTGGGTGTGAAGCAACCATCTCTCTCTCTTTTCATTATCTCCTTAGATAACTATATTATTTGAATATTTATAAATTCAAAAACTTTTTCCCTTATTCTCTTTATTTTTGTTTTTTAATTCTTTGGCACGAATTTCTATTTTCTTTTAATAGAAATCACTTCCTTTTTCACAAACCACCAAAATCATTAATAATGTATCATATCATCTTCCTATTTGTCATTATTGTTATTTTCTATTTCTGTTTCTTCATTGGGGATCCTTGGACCCCAAGAAACTCCAAAATTTCGAAATTCTTTTCCAAGGATATTTATTATCCTTCTAGATGCATCTATATGCATTATTCTTCATTATTGCTCATTATCTTATTTGCTATTTATTAAAATAGTTCTTTTTGAGGATTTCTCTTTATTTCTCTTTTATTTTCCTCATTGGTATTCATTTTATCATTAGGAATCCTTGGGATACGAAAATCCACAAAGGATCACTCAATTATACCTTTTTCCACTTATTTCCAACATTTTAACATTATTTTCAATTTCTTTCTTACTAAAGATATACTTAATTAATCTTTTCTTTTCTTATTACTTTATTTTTGCAACTTTGGACTCCTTGGAACCCAAGAGGCATGGAATCCATCCTTGTATTACATCTCTTTGCCTTCTAGAGGTTTCTACCTCTTTCTTTTTCTCAAATATTCAATTATTCATTTACTAAATGAATTTTCTTATTATTTGGGCCCAATAGCCAATAAATCCCACAACACAATCATCAAATCTATTGTAAACAAAATTCATTTATTTGAACCAAATTATATCATTATTTGTTCAAATATCTTTAATATGAGAAATTACATTTCTCACCAAATGAACCCAAAATTTGGGGTTGTAACATCCTTCCCCTCTTATAGGAATTTTGTCCTCAAAATTCTATCAAGCAAACAAACAATTCAGGATAAGACTTTTCCATGTCCATCATTGGCCCCTATGTGGCTTTACCGTACTCATGGCACTTCCAAAGAACCTTTATCACCACATATTCTTTTCTCTGAGTTCTTTCATCATGGCATCTATAAACTGCATAGGCGACTCAGGCCATTTCAGCCTCCCTTGGGGCTCACTAGGTTCATTGCTCAGCACATGGTCAGGGTACCTCACATAGTACTCTAAATTGGACACATAGAACTCATCACACATTACTTTATCCTGAGGGGTAAGGTCAAACTTAACCTTCTCCACCAAACCATGTCAAAAGAACCCATGCATCGGGGACTCTGCTCTCTTAGCTATAACTTAGAGGGGTCATATTTTCATGTCCCATATTCTCCCATAGTAAACTGCATGTCAGTCTACTTTGCATCTGCTCACGACTCTTGTCGTCTCTAGGCTCCTTTCAGCCATTGCACAATCATAGCGACTTCATCTACACACACTGTGGCCCTTTTCTAACCATCACGTGGTCGTTTCACCAACATCACCTTACTGAAGTGGTGACCGACACAACCTCTCTTATAGAGCTTCTTTAAATCCCGATACTGGCTATGGTGGTTATCTTCACATCTTTCATAGGACAAGAACTGTCCCTAGTCATCACCCTGAATGAGCGCATATGCCCTCATCAGACCCTTTAGTATGGATCATACTAACCATTAGTTAGGGGTGATAAATTGTACTAACATTGAGTTCTCCATGTACCTACTTCCACCTTTTGGAAGGGAACCTTTAGGTCAAACTCAAGAACCTTTGAACTCACATCATGGTGTAACTGATCCATCTCTCTCATGGGTAGTTCAACCAAATTTGTCCCTTTATAGAAATCTTTCTTTCTTATATCATCTAGGTAAGGCGATCTACCATAACCCATACTGCATCTCGACCTTCCTTGATCCAGGGGAGACTTACAACATTCATAGTGATGAACTTCCTTTCTCTTTCGGGGACTCTTTATCCTTTATATCAATGCACTGGGTTACTGGTGTTCGTCCTTCACCCTCGGCTTGCATGGCCATATACTACATGCAACTTTATCTTAGGCATCCAAAGTACTACAGTCACTTATTATCCATGGTATATGGTGATCTTAAAATCATGATCTCATGTATGTCATTATTCTTCAAGATCAATACCTCAAAAACCCTAAACCATTCTATCGGGGTTTCATCACCTCTTTTCCAAAGAAGTGCATCTAAGGTTCTACCACCATCCTTTCATTGCATCAAGGACTAGACTGGCTAACCAAACAACCATTAACTGATCTCATTACATTAGTGTTAGCCAAACATATCTTCCTTTCCAAACTTAGGGTTAGTCTAACAACCGAACTAGGCAGATATATCTCAACCACATCATTCATTACCACTTCACCTTCTTATGTATTAGGTAATGTTGATGACATACACCTTCCTGTATGCCACTTACTATCTCATCTTAGCCCTAAGTCCTTCTTCATTAAGAACATTCTGAGCTTATTCTTTTGGTTTTCGAACTCAACCTGGTATAACTCATAGCTCATGCTAAAAATATCCTTATAAGATGACTACCTTATTTCTCTTTAGCGTTTGCAAACCATCCATGTATCATTCACTTTACCATGGTATGCTATCTTCTCTGTCCTCATACCTCATAGAAACATTCCAACTCACATCATCTTTTATCCTTGGTGTATGGCATGTGTACTATCCTATCTCTCACTCCCATAACAAGAGGAAATAAGCATTTGGCTGCAGTCCAAATATAGAGTTCTTCTTGTTCTAAGAGTAAAGATGGTACATCCCACCTTGCCAATACACCTTTAAATCTAAGTTGAAATGTGATGTTTATGCTTCTATATTACAATCATCTTGATATCCAAGTTACCTCCATGGAAAATTGGTTTCAAACCTACTTGGGTCACCTCACAATCCTTGGTCATCTCCTCTAGGTCTATAGGGTACCGACACTTTTGGGGTCATCCCTCTTCCCTTATGCATCCAGAGAGTGCCCTACTCATCTTCCCTTTGGGTCCCATGAGTTCATGAAGGTGATCGATCTCCTAACCCATGGCCTCCAGACAATGATAGCCGTTACCTCTCGACCCTATGGTCATGTACAACTAGGGAATTAGGCAACCCCTACCTCCATCGGTCTTATCCCTACCTGACCCTAGGATAGACTTATGATTCCATTATAGTACATGTCCAACTTAGAACCTTACCCAAGCCTTCATCATCTCTCTTTCTGCATTCAAGGGCGGACTTTCATCCTTTCATAGGGGTCATGGTGACCTGCCTACCTTGGTCAGGCCCCATACCGGTTACCTCCATGGTAACACATCCACATGCACTTAGAGATGGTTATCTATGGGTCTATAGGTTCATCCACATACCATGTACTTTTCACTTAGCTTCTCAAGATCCTATGAGACCTCTTTAGGTTTCCTCAAAACTCACAAAACTGGTATACACCCTACCAAAGGGTCCTTCTCCCAGGATGGGAGGAAACTATACCTCTTGATAACAAAGGTCACAAACACCCTTAGGTCTAGGGTTTACATCCACATGAGCATGCTTAACCCTAGCAAGCTAATAAGGTACAAGAAGACCACCTAATAAACCATGCCATGTCACTCTTATTCTTATCCTCAAAATTGGATCAAGACCATACTTTCCCGTGTCATTAACTTAGCTGTGAGGGATTCATCGAACATACCTTAAACTTAAGGGGCTTCCCTTTTCCTCTTAGCATAGGAAGTATCATGCTCACATCTATGGAAACTCAACTCTCATCATGAGCATTAGGTACACCACTTCCCCTCTTAGGCCAGGAACCCTAGGTTCAATTTTGGGTATCCAACTGCATGCTCAATCTATTATCTACGAATCAGGAATGTATAAGGCATGACACGCACTTCCTGCCATCCTTCTACTCGAGCAACACTGCAGAGTCGAGTCCTCCTTAAGGACAATCAACAAGGTACAATGCCTTTCAACCTGTTACTAAACCTCTACATGGCTTAAGGAACTCTTCTTCTCATCTATACCATAGATACAGAGGTATTAGCAGACTCATCCTCTCTCTAGGGTTTAGTTCCTCTAAGGCCACCAAGATATCATCAGTCTCCAGGGACCAAGCATGTGGCGACCACTATCATCCACTTAGGTCACATCATCCTCAACTCCCTATTTTTCCTCATATCCCAGAGTCTAGGATTCCAACCTTCTTGCTTGGTTTCCTTCTCTCTCTTTCTAGAGCTAACCCTACAACCAACCTCACCATAAGAGGCTCTCTCTCTAAGAGGGATCAAGCTCACAAGCATACCCCTACATGATGAAGCCTATGTTTGCTCACAGTTATCCATAACTCTTTACGCTTCCCTCATACTACATGATGAAGCCTATGTTTGCTCATAGTTATCCATAGATCTTTATGCTTCCCTCATTCTCTGCTGGCCAGGGTTTTAGCGTACTATCAGCACTACCGACACACTATGGGCACCTACTATGCCATGCTACTATAAGCTCATGGGGTTTCCATGGGTTCTTATCTAACCTTGTCAATGAAGGAGCTATCCTTCACTCTAACATGCATGACCCTTTCCAGGGTTGGGTCGCCAAAGGTACTCGGTCATCCAACCTCTCATGGCTCATACGGCATGTAAGGAATATCCATCCAAACACCTGGTCTAACTCATCATGCCATCTCTCTCTCTAACCTTCACTTAGGGTTAGGGTTAACATCATCCTCAGAGGATGTTCCAGGTCTCTACTTGCAATGGAGATTTCTATCTCCAAGACTAACTCTCTTTATCTATCCTCCTGATAAGAAGGTCTAGCCTCAGGTCTCTTCTGAGGACATGACAACTTATGTCATACGACCTAAGCATGTATCTATTCTTTAGTTTGCACTTAATCTATTAAGCTTATGTCCATGACATCTTATTTACATACTTTTCATGAATTTGGTTGAGTATTCCTTACACCTTATTAACCTTACCCATACCTTAAGAGGGTGACGAGAAGAGAAAACCCTAATCCTTAAGGTCCTTAACAAAATTTTATGATGAGAAGGGATGAATAAGATGAGAAAGTCCTAAAGGTATCTTATTTCGATTCATACCCTAAGACTTTGGCCAGGCAGTCACACGGATCCAGGAGTCCTCGTATTCTGACTAGCAGTGTGGAGGAAAATATTGCCAGCCCCCGGTCGTGATCCTTTTCTAGACACCTCCATCTTTCAGATAATCCTCTAATAACTCCGTTGGGTTCTATGGAGTTTGTAAAATTTAATAATTATTAATGGTTAAGTGAGGAACCTACACTCTAATACCAAATGTTACAACCCCACCTCCTGATAACCCCCAATTAAGGGAGACCAAGAGGTCAAAGCCGCACCCATAACTTCCGGATCAAAGGTTCGGTAATTAACCAAGAACAATTATCAAATTTTAACAGACTAAACGGGAAAACTGTAAGAAAATAAACTTTTTCATATCTTTTTGAAAACTTGGATCTCTAAACTTGTATCCACTTATGGATTCTATTCTAACTAATCCTCCTTGTATTTTACTTCATGTATTTCACAATATGACGATTTACTGTTTGTCCTTTTGGCTTGTACCTAAAACGCCGACAAACAAAACGTCGGTCAGCCGAAGCTGGTATGTGGGGGAAACAATAAACGAGAAACTATGATAACAATATAATCATTCAATTAATCATTTAACAACCAATATTACGTTTTAAATATAACTCTGCGATCCATGAGTATCCTATCCTCTGTGCTATCCCTACAGTGGACCTGGATACTACCTTCCTTAAGGTCGATCCCCATTAAACCCCTCATGGTCCCACCTATAGGTGAACCAGTTTCTAGGGTTGAGTCACATGACACTACTCATATGTATCCCACTCCTTAACTCATGGCATGCTAATGGGTCTCATGGCACTACACTTGGTAGCCCAATTTATAACCCACGATAACCTAGACCTTACTCTAGGTTACCCCTTTTTAGCCTTTTCAAGCCACAGAGGTGGTCCCGGATCTAGCCAGTTATACATGTATATTCATAGTGATAGTCATAGTCACTCTATAATTGCATGAAATAAAAGCATCCAACAGTTATTTCAAGCCATGAGGGAAATGTTGATAAAATCCTTAGAAAACTAGTCGAGATAATCATAAGCGTAACCACATACCTGATTTGATGATTTCACAGCATTAAGCAAATCCAACCAAGAATGCAATCCAAGCAAGCAATTCAATAATCACATAATTCCTGAAAAGAATATGTACTCTATTTATTACACACTTTATCAAGAATCTACTTTATTGACTTGGATTCACTTTCTAGGGTTTTTGTATCCATTTTAGGGTTTCATTTTGCAATTAGGGTTTCCCTTCATCTTTTACCATATTAAACCCTAATTTTATGCCATTACTCATAAACCTTAATTATCTCATCTATTCTTCAATATTAAGGTTATCTTAACAACATATAACTCTATTTCCATATTAAAGGCACATTAATCATTAATTAATTTCATCAAGCTTCTTTTCATTAAAGCTACTATTTTAATCCTTTTAATCCATGACAAGATCATTATGTGCATCTATCATTAATTCAAAGTTCATTAGGGTCTAATTAACATATGAACTCGTTTTACCATCAATCTACCTTTTATTCATGAGAAAACCCTAATCACTACATATAGGGTATTTATCCAGAATTAAGGACTTTTATGTGCAAATAACTTAGGACCATCATTTTACAACATATTTTCACATTTTCAAATCATATACGATCTTATCCTCTTTTACCCTAAATTTAGGGTTTCTAAATACTTAATCATTCTCATATGGGGTAAAAACCCATAATCATGCAAATTTAATCTAGATCAAGTTCGAATTTAACATTATCATTCAACATGTTATTAATACTTCAATTAACCCATTAAGCATACTAGATTCAACCTTTAATCACAAAAAGGGTTTTTAACTTAACATTAATGCACTTTTCATCAACTTATTGTACTTTTGCAATTAGGAACGGAATCAATCTTTACAAATATTTTTATTGAATTCCTCTCATTCTCCTGATCAAAATACATATATTATTCGTATTTATCCAAGCTACAATTAATTAATTATGAATTTAGCAAGATTTACCTTTTTGAACCAACCACGGAGCGCCACATCACCCCATCCATGCGACGCAACTTGCCTTATTGGAAACATAACGAAATGATGTGCTTGCCCCCACTTAACCAGCCGATCCAGCACAATGCGGAGGGGTAGAACCATCTAACGAACCTTAGGTCATCTCCTACCTTCGTCCAGCCGCAATGGCCACCGAGGACAGCTCTTTGCAGGGTTGCTCTGCCCTTTCCAAGGTCTGAAACTCCACACCAACCTTCGCCCCACCTCCGCCAAGGCTGGGTGCACCCATAACACCCTAAAGACTCGACCAAGATGGCCAAGGTTGGCAGGGTTTACCCGCCATTATAGCCGTGCTGCTGGTAGGGTGCGTTGTTTAGGGCATGGCGATGCTGGCTAAAGCTTGCTATGTCATCGGGGCAGATCCAGCTTCCTTCACAACCACACTTGGTCCCCTTGTTGTGCCAGGATCGCATCGCTTTCCTCCTCTAAGGTTTATGAAAGAGAAACATGGAAGAAGAAGAGAAGTTGGTATGTGTGATCTTATGAACTCGACCCAATGCCTTACCCTTTATATTGGGGGGAGTACAAAGCCCTAAGGGGTGCCTCCTTGAGGACTCAAGTCCTATTCTTGAAAGGAAACATATTTTCCTTAGGTGTGAAGCAACCATCTCTCTCTCTCTTCATTATATCCTTAGATAACTATGTTATTTGAATATTTATAAATTCAAAAACCTTTTCCCTTATTCTCTTTATTCTTTCTTTTTAATTCTTTGGCATGAATTTCTATTTTCTTTTAATAGAAATCACTTCCTTTTTCACAAAGCCACCAAAATCATTAATAATGTATCATATCATCTTCCTATTTGTCATTATTGTTATTTTCTCTTTCTCTTTCTTCATTGGGGATCCTTGGACCCCAATAAACTCCAAAATTTCGAAATTCTTTTCCAAGGATATTTATTATCCTTCTAGATGCATCTATATGCATTATTCTTCATTATTGCTTATTATCTTATTTATTTCTTATTAAAATAGTTCTTTTTGAGGATTTCTCTTTATTTCTCTTTTATTTTCCTCATTGGTATTCATTTTATCATTAGGAATCCTTGGGATACGAAAATCCACAAAGGATCACTCAATTATACCTTTTCCACTTATTTCCAACATTTTAACATTATTTTCAATTTCTTTCTTACTAAAGAAATACTTAATTAATCTTTTCTTTTCTTATTGCTTTCTTTTTGCAACTTTGGACTCCTTGCAACCCAAGAGGCACGAAATCCATCCTTAGATTACATCTCTTTGCCTTCTAGAGGTTTCTACCTCTTTCTTTTTCTCAAATATTCAATTATTCATTTACTAATTGAATTTTCTTGTTATTTGGGCCCAATAGCCAATAAATCCCACAACACAATCATCAAAGCTATTGTAAACGAAATCCATTTATTTGAACCAAATTGTATTATTATTTGTTCAAATATCTTTAATATGAGAAATTACATTTCTCACCAAATGAACCCAAAATTTTGGGTTGTAATAGTAGTAGAAATAATTTTTTTATTACAATGTTCCTCTTTAAGAGTAGATCATATGTCAACTACTATGTAATGGGAAAGAAGGTATGAAAGAAATATACCTAGTCCTGGAGAAAGTCCATCGACAATGCTTTATGTAGTATGCTTCTTTCTCAAGTTACACTTGGATGGATTTCGACCGCGGCCTCTTGGTTGATCACCACAGACGGCGGTTGACTGCATCCTCCTAGAGGGTGGCAAATGCCTCCTCGCCCTCTGCAGTAGTCCACACAAACCACCAATAACTCTTATCATTATAGATGAACAAACTAGAAGGATTTGTCCCTACTAGTCAGCGTGTAAGCACTAACTTGCTCTCCCAATTGTCTCTCCCTTGCTACTCCACCCTTTGACAGGTAGGACTTGATCGGGTTCTCACGTTACTACAACTACAAGAAGACAACAATTTTCAGAGCTTATTTTGGTATCTCTGAAGGCCTCCACTACCCCTCTATTTATAGGAGGGTCAGGGTCCCTAGATCAAGAGAGGGTCAAAGAGGAAAACTTTTATGAATTTTCTTGAAGCTACGAATGATGAACATGTCAGTTCACTGTTGAACTAGTTGTTTCTTAGGTCAACCATTCGATTCAATTGTTTTCCTTTTTCAAATCACATTCGAATTCAATAGTGGATTAATACATAACATGATGCCAACATCAAGCCTTGACCCAATCATATTCATCATTGAAATTGGAAGCTAATAACTTGAACCGGTCATCTGAAACCTCTGACCGATTCACTAAGTCAATCAATCGATCCATGCCCTGGTTTGGGTATTGTTCAGCCAATGTTGATTCTAGTTGACCTAACAC
Source organism: Alisma plantago-aquatica (assembly GCA_963693085.1). Classification (NCBI taxonomy): domain Eukaryota; kingdom Viridiplantae; phylum Streptophyta; class Magnoliopsida; order Alismatales; family Alismataceae; genus Alisma; species Alisma plantago-aquatica. Next base: position 166,264,942 of record OY856412.1, on the reverse strand, counting down.
TTGAATCAATCAGTTCAACACTTGAATTGGTTAGTTCACATCCAGTCAATCAATTTTCAACCACTGTCATTTGAATTGAATACCTAAACACTTCAGTAATCAAGTTAAACACCATTCATGAATAAACTCCTAATCCACATGCATCCTATTTGCGTGACCCTATAGGTCCCATGTTACATTGGCAATGAATGTCCATATCTATTTTATGACATCACAAGCAATGAATGGTATCTAGAAACACATCATTGCTACCCAAGTAATTTGCAAAGTTGGAGAACAACTTCAACCTACAATATGTGATTAGGGTTCTCATGATTGTATAGTTCCTTTGTCTCTGATATCCATATTGAACTTAAGGCATTGAATCATCCTCTCAACATTCAATCCTTGTTCCTTGACCTATATTACATTGTATGAGATGCATGTGAGCTCACATATCACATGTTGAGTCACATGAGTATGAACATACATTTCTCAGTCTCGCTTATGAAGTGGCTTGGATATCAATCTCCTCTAAGAAGGACAAATCCCATCAGCATCACTCACGCACAATCCTCATATGTCATAATGCAACTGAGCATCACCTTTATGGAAACCCTTATTCAAGGTCATGTTGGATGATGTCAGAATACATCAAGCAACATGCGATGAGTGTAGTGACATCAGGTCTAAGAACCACAATCATCACTATCACTATGAGAGCTAGTTATGACTATCATTCCATGGTCTCCATGTATCACTCTCAAGGTAGATCTATCTATCACACTATTCTCTAACAAGTACTTATGTGTTTGGTTTGAGATCACGTATCAAGACTGATGAGATTTTATCATCAACCAACACACACTCGAGTCTCGTGTATGATTGTTGTCTATTTCGCTTCCACAATAATATCTGACTTGGGACATAACAAGAATGTAGGTACTCTTACCATGCATATGATCTCATTGTTTAGGTCCTCAACCTGAAGATATATGTCATTAAGTAACATCATTCTTTAAATATCTACCACGTATCTATCATCATCTCATGATTGAGACAAACATAATAGACAAAATTACCTTTATCATTATCAAATCATGTATCTAATGTCTCATTACAATCATTGTATAATTTTCTCTTTGGGCATACATACCAACACTTAAGATTTAAGTTATTGTTTATTTCATGTTAAACTCTTAATAAGAGTTTCAGATAGAGGCAATAGGTAAATGACCTCTAAGTAACACAATGTATAACTAGAGGAAGATCTATTTGTGATTAATATGAACACACAAAGCAGGCTTTACCATGCCTCAACATATGTACATTAAATCTATTTATGATGTAGTGAGACAATGAGTGTTTGGTAGTGGTGATGAAATCCATCCACTCAAATGTTCACATTCATTGAAAACTAAGACCTTAATTCAAACTTTAGATATTTGCAAAATTAGTTTAACAATTCAAATCCAACTTTATGTTAAGTGTAATTCTTACTAAGTCATTTTGATCAAACTTTTCTTCAATAAGTTTTCCTTTGGATTTGATCTTGAATTTTACCATGATAAAATCTATCTACTTATGGGTGGGATTTTGGTACAATTAGTTAAGATATGACTTAGGTATTTCATCCCTAGTGAATTTATGTGTATGATAGACCTCCCATCAGATTGCTATATACTTCTATTCTGATACTTGAGAAAGATCTAAATCCATGACATCAAAGTGAAGTCAGACTTGTGAAAACCAATCTACATAGTTCAATCTGTTGAACTGTACCACATCATTACTGACACAAAACATGTTTGAGGATGCTATAAAACATTTGACAGGTATATATATTAATTCTTTGAGTTACCATTTGATAATTTTCAAATAAGTAGAAAAATAACATATGTTTGTATCGACCTTCAAGAAATACACGAATATGCATATATAACAATATTGATACTCATGAATCAATTTCTAACATAATATTTATATCTAGGTTCATTTAAATTATATCTTATGGAAACACATTCACATTCTTATCATTTGATTATTGTTTCATCAAGTATTAGTAGGTATCGTCAATGGCCCAAATTTGTGTGTCCCCATTGAAATATAACAAATACTATATATTGTTATATTAAACTTTACTAGTATTATTTCCATTATGAATAACTAAAATATACATAGTAAATGTATACACACACACACACATATATATACATATATACATATATATATATATATATATATAAATATATATATATATATATAAATATATATATATATATATATATATATATATATGAAGGCCACTTTTTTCATAGGAATCCTTCATATAAACATTGAAGATTAACATTTCCTAAACCAAGCGACGAAATTCATTTTACTCAATGGTTTTTTATTGACAAATAGCTTTAACAGGTAAATAGGAAAATTATAAATTGTGATATCATAAATAAACAACTATATACCTTGCAATTATATAATAGGCACCACTATAATTAGAATTAAATTGTTTGAAATTTTTTCTTTCATACTGATTTTTAGGGTAATACTATTATATCAAGCCAAACCTTTCCAATATGATTTGATTTATTTAATCATTTCATTCACATATATGAAAAAGAAATAAAATCTTACCTTATTCCATTTCTAAAATTCACAATTTTGAGTTCTTGTAAAGGTTGATCATAATCTTTCCGTACTTGATCACTTCATTCTTATAGTTGTAGTGGCAAAGCCTTTATTTTTTGCAACACCCACTTGTTCATGTATCTCTAATTGGCCAAACCTTTGCAATTCTCTTGATTGTGTTCTTTCTTTCCTTTCTTGATATGTAGATGGTGTGTGATTAATTGATTTTGACAACCCCTTTCCAAGCATACTCTCTCCTTTTATACCATCTTCCATAGCCATCATGTTTGAGATTGATCACGAGTAATCGATTAGTGGGGTTAGTGAGATATAGAGAGACCACCGATTACTAGGGTTTAGTGAGTGTGCCTTCACCTTAAAATTATAGAGTAACTATCAACTATTAGGGTTAGTGGATCTCTCTCTAATTAAGAAGTAGAGACTAAAAATCCAATGGTGGGGTTAGAAGGTGACTTATCAACTAAGGAGTAGAAACTGACCATCCTTAATGGGGTTAGTGGATGCCTCTTCACCTAAGGGTGCTAGAGATTAGTTATATCTAGTCGTAAAGTGAGTGTCTCTTCATAAATAAACATAAGGAGAGTAGGAGAGTCTCAGGCCCCTTTATCTATTGATAAAGGTATTTTCCTAGAAGTTCTCATACCAGAATTAGAATATCAAAATTTGATGACCCTTGTTAACAAAATTTAATTTGTTAACTAATTATTAGTTTCATGAGTATTTATAACATATGACGGTTGTTCCTAAAATTATTGGCGGTGTACAATGTATTGAGTATGTCATACCATATAAAACTACCTTTAAAATTACATATATTCTTGTTTGTGTTTGAATACTTATTTATCTGCGAGCCTTCCTATGAATCCTATGGGTAAAGATAGCGCACACATTTTGAAGGAACTGGTGATAATTTTATTCATTACCCGTCAACAAGAGGGGTAATGTGTCGGTAAAAAAGTTTAGAATAAGATGTATCATATAGTTTTCCTTATGGAGCAACCAATAAGAATGCAACTCTTATTGGTTGCTCCCGGCTGCGTTCCTCTCTCTCTCTAGGGTTTGCTCTCCCTTCTCACTAGAATCCACCCCGGTGGCTATCGCTGGGGGAGGGAGCATCTTCCTTGATGCCTTCCTCCCCCTGGCCCCAACTGTCTAGGCGTAGATTCAGTTAGTGTAGAGATCGTCGCAGCGTATCGGTTGGTGAAATAGGAGCGGCTGTTGGGCACCGCCTAGGATGAGCCAGGTGGTGAGTAGTGCAGCGGCGTGAGGAGCTGTCCTGGGTCAGAGGCGTAGCTGGTCGACCTGGCCGATTCCTTCCCGTTTAAGGGTGACGGTTGGAAAGTGCTAACCAGATTCGGAATCTTCATTGCCGCTCCTGCTCGCAGTTTGGTGATTCCGACGGTGGTGATTGACTCTGCTGTTTGGCCGTTATCGTCCATTCGGCGGCGCGCCCCTTGCCACCAACGACGACGAGGTTGGGCGACTCATCAGTAGGTCAGAGGTTCAGTGCCTCCTGAAGACGATATCCCCCTCTTAACCTCGACGCCAGGCTGGATTCTTCGGTTTTGGGCGACTTTCTCGATTACGGCTGGGCGCATTCATGGCGGCCTGCCAGAGGGTGGGCTCTAGCGGCGTCCTCCAGGATCGATGGAGATTCCTCTTCCATGCTCTGGCGTCGTCCCTCTTGCCCTATAGAAGATTCGTCTCCAACTCAGGCTTCTTCCCCGATTTGGGCGTGTGCTTGGAGTTGGCTTCTCGAGCTGTCGTAGGAGGGGTTACTCTCAACTCTATGGTGAAAGGGGGTTGTTTCACCCTCCTCTCTGTCGCGGGTGTGTTCTCTGCAGTTGAGCGGTTGAACACCTTCTAGACGCTCGATGAAATGCTTTTGTGTAAGTAGAAGCATCGCGTGGGGATGGGTTCGGGGGGGGGCAGATGTCTTCTTCTTCTCTCCTTTGGATCTCTCCTATTGCTACGTGTAGCTGAGCTCGTCGGGTCCAGAACCTACTGATCGTGGTTTGTTGAATAGGGTTGGATACCTACCTGGACTTCACACCTTCAGGATATGAGTCAAACGTCAGCTGAGGAAAGGTAGCGGTCTGGTTCAAGGACATAGCTCGATGGCCAGTTCATGGATGGATTGTGTTTGTAGTCTCTCCTGCATGTTTGAGCCTCCTCTGCAGCTTTTACCCAGGAGGATTGGGATGAAGGAAGTTTCTCTGTTTTTGTCCTCAGTCACTATTTGTGGATGTTTGTTGATGCAGTGAAGGGGGTCTGACTTTGAGTTACTTGTGAAGTCTCCTTGCTCTTGTTTAAAGCTTGGAGTGGTTTTGATTCAGTTATGCTCTACTTTGGGGTTTATTAGGTGTTTTTTTAGCTGGGATTGTTTTCAATCCTGGAGAGAGTTTTCTCAACCATGTGCATTTGCAGGATATTTTGCCTTTTGCTCCAGTTTCTCCTCGAGGCTTGATGCTGGTGAGGTCTGCGTTCTCTTCTTTGTGGGTGTACTCAATGTCATTGAGGACATGATTTCTTTAAAGTCATGTCTCTTGGGGTTTGTGGTGGATTGGGTGAATTTTTTTCCTGTTCAGTGTCCATGTTTTGACTTTATGTTTTGTAACCTTGATATCCATTTGTTTGGTGTATCAAGGCTTAGTTTTCCTTTATGGGTGCCAATGTACCTAAAGTTTTTGGTTATAGTAACACGCTTTTTAGACCGACCAAAAAAAAAAATGCAACTCTTTGTCTCTAAAGTATAATTCAAGAAAGACAAGGAGATAGAAATCAATATTATTCATTATAATAAAAATCTATTGGTTCCTACCAAAAACTCTTAGAACGTCCTATAGAAAAAGTTCGACCAGTAAACCTTCACCTTACTAATACTTACCATTTAATTTCTCAACATGATTTGCCCATATTTGTTTTGTAAGGAGTGGTTTGTAGAGAGACATGAATAGGCTGCCTTCTGAGCTGTAATAAGGATGTAATAGGTGGACGTACAACTGCACTGATATGCAAGCCCTGTTGGTAACAAAATCTTAGAACATAAAGCGGACGTATGGGCCGCGGTCTGAGTGTACATTGTCGTCTTGTGTCAAGCAATTACAGCCTTATTTTTTTCGCTAATCTTCCATGGAATGGCATATGTCGGAAAATATAAAAGGGTCCTGCTGATTTCAAAATTCGAAGACAGCTCACACGATGCAACATTCTGAGCAGCATAGGAGAGCTATCGTCCGTTTTTTCTCTGACCTGCTTAGTTTTTTCTAACCAAACAGTTAGGGAGTAACTACAGAAATTAACTACACTAGCCCTGTTTGTTTGGTACGACGTTGTTAATAAACATTGAATTCAAATGAAACATTTTTCATTTAGTTTTTTATTTGGTAGGGTGCAGTTCGGTGCAGTTTGCGGAATTGTAACTGCACCAGAGTTCCCGTCAAGCTGCAAAATCTTGGAAAATGTACCGCACCAATTTTGGGTGCGGTCCGATGTGGTTGGTTTCTGACATGTTATCTCCATGTACGTCCGGCGTGAGCTGCATGGAAGACTTCCGAGTCAAAGCGATATTTGACCATGCTCACAGCTCAACTATGATGCAGCCATGTTTGCACAGGACAACGTCACATGCAAGGCGAACACGTGACTAATCAGGTGAAAACGACATGTGTGCATGGTATAGAAATTTCAAACACCAATTGGACCATGTTTAACCAAACAAATGGATACAAATTCTATACGTTACACTTACACCCTACCAAATAATCTGTGTGCAGACTAATTTCCAGGTGATTAAAAGACTTATTTACTAAAACATCATTTGCAGCCCGGTTACACCTTACCAAACAGGGCCTAAGCAAGTAAAAGAACAACAATGTTGCTTCTCTTTAAACAATTTTCCTTTATAAAAAATCAATTAAACAATGTTGTCTAACTACACCGTATCAAACATGCCCTGAGCCGGTATCCAGCAAATCCGCTGGGTTGCGAACGAGGCGTCAACTCACGGTCATTTCAAGCCTAGAGAGAGCAACTTCAGCAATTAAAGGGTTCCTATGTAAACAATTCCAAGTATAAGCTGACCTGCGCCCCTTTAGCGATCGTCTTAGAATTTTGGCAGTAAATAACAATAGGCATGTAGTACAGACCTATAAGTGTACTCCACCTGAGATTTTGGGTTCAAAAGAAGATAGGAGAACGGGATCGGTTCGCGTTCATTTGTTACACGCCGAAAAGTTTGAAAACGTATGCATACTCTATAAATATAAATAAGTAGAAGCCGCTGTTAATTGGTTAGTTTGTATCACACTCAAAGCCATGTCATCTGGCACGTCATATTCACGCGGGCTATGGACATCTTAGTGAGAGGCGCACAAGCGTGCGCGCACACCGCTATTTTAAATAGTTTAGATTAGAAATATTAGCGGTGTGGATATGATTTATTTTTAAAACAATACCGTAATATGAAAAATTTTATACACTATAATTGTGCTATGTAAATATTTTACATTGTAACCATCATTATCATTGTGATTTCTAAAATAAAAAATATACGAATATTTTGAAAAAGTGATCACACCACGTGTTATAAAAATTATCTAACATATTTTTATCCTTTACGTTTAAACAATATGATGTGAAAAATAATAATTAACTATAACCGTGCGGAAAGAATACATCAAAACTTTAATATGGTACATTTTTAAACAATGATGAACCAAAACTTATATTTATATTCATATAAAATGCAGATATTATTACAATACTTTGTACATATAAAGTGAAATTAAAATATCATGATGTGATTTCAACAATCATATTTTTATTTAAATTATAATTATACAAAATAAATACTTTTTAGTAGAATGACAATAGTACCATGACCAGTTGTTGATATTATTATGGTTAAAAAATTATGGTTATTCACGGATATGATTCTTTCTTCATGTCTTTGGCGTCCTTACTATGTATTACAAAAAAAAATCAACAATATTTTTCTAATATTTCCATATTTAAACTTACGACAAACCAATCACATAGAAGTGATTGGAACTTAGGTTCTAGAAATTAAATTAGAATTCCTAAAAAATGAGTTCCACATAACTTATGACTTACACCAAACCAATCATAGCCTTAACAATTAATTAGTGCCCTACCTGCTTACCTTTTCTCGCTTCGCCACTGGCACAACACTGACACAAACACACACACATATATGTGATTTAATTATACATATACCCTATTGAAATGAACCTCATTAGGTTGGATTGGGGGTAATAAAGACTAGTTCCTCTATGTACACCATGTACTACTATTGGTAACTAGTAGTATAGAGTAATTCACAATCATTCAACTATGTTGTTAGGTTAGATAACATGGTTTTGATTGAATGTGTTGCATGATATGACCCAAATTAGGTTGATAGTCATATTTACCCTCAAATGGCCCATTTCCCTATTTAATTACTTAAATACTAATTTCTCTTTCCTTTTCTAGTGTAAACCTAGTTAGCTTAGTTGCTTGTATATTAAGATAATGACCTTGCTCGTGTTAGTTATCCATTTGTAGACTAGTTGGCTCTTGTCTTTTGTGTTGTGTGTTATATTTTGATAGTTTAGTTCATTGCTTTACTTCCTAGTGTAACGTCTGGTTTAATGTAACGAGTTTCCTCTTCTTGCCTTGTTTAGCTAGATTGTTCTCTCGATTGCTAATTAGGATTGCTCTCGCCTCGTTTGATGTAATTGCCTCTCTTTCTTACTTGGTAGGATTTCTCGTGTAAGGTTATCTTAGGTTTTATTCTTTCATTTCTTTGTTTTTTTGTTTGGTTAGTGTAGTTCAAATCCCCAATCAAAACTTAAAAACCCTACACGACGTAGTAGGAACCTGGTAAAGGAAACATAGATCTAGTGTTCTTGCTCTCCCTTAGGTTCGGTCCCGACTCACTATTCCTACACTACTATGAAGTTTGTGCACTTATGAAATTCTATAAGAGTTGTGTCTAAATCGGGCTTTATAAATATAAAAAGACTAAAATGCGTTCCTAAGGCATGTCTAGTCACATCAATTGGCTAGGGGTAATGTGAAAGTATCACTTCTCTCCTTTATAGAGACTCCTTGTACACAAACCCCAATAGAGACCTTGATCTAACAGTTCCCCTCTCATCCATTGTGAAGCCCTAAATGGCCCTAGTTTCCTCCTTCCAACTTGTGACTGCCCTAACTCCATGTCAAGGGGGATTCTTTGTAAGAAAATATGACATCAGAGATGGAAGCGGAAACAAAAATTATCATGCCATATTACCCATATACCAATGGATCACATCATTAACTATGAACAAGAAGGAAGGTTATAAGGCATATAACTAGTCCCGGAGAAAGTTCAGTGACAATCCTTGCAGCGACGTGGTTCTTTCTTAAGCAACGCCTTGACTATTGATGGAGGCGGCCTCCTAGTGTAGCACCACATATGGCGGTTGATGGCATCCTCCTAGCGTGGTAGAAATGGCATCCACACCTCTATGTAGTCTACGTGGACCATTAGGAACTCTTGTCATTCATCTAAAACTTATAGGAAGGAGTTGTTTCTTTGTGTTGTCAATGTGCTAGCGTTGACTTTTCTCCCCTTTGACTATTTCTCCCTTTTATGAGTAATATGCCTATGGCTCTCATGTTACAATAATGTTGAGATGAGGAGACTAGTACTGAGCGCCTTGGCCATCCCCCCTTTATATAGGATTGGATGGGATAGGATTTCCACAAACCTGGGGACACGAGGAGATGATTTTTATGAATTTTTAGCTGTGGGAAATCTTAAGTAGGTTGACTAGACTCCCAGTCGGTCGATTGTCTATATTTCTTATTTGAAAACATATTGTCTTTCAATGCAAATATTATGAACATCATGATGTCAGCATAAATTCCTTGTTCTAGTCTTACTGATTGTCCAATCCATCGACTAGCATTTCCATTTAATCAACAAGACACTCCACTCATCCAACTATCATCCACTGTTGTTTAAGTTGATTACCTAAACACTTAGTAACCAAGTCAATCCTTATCCATGAGTAAACTCTTGTTCTAGGTATATCCTATGTGTGTGATCCTATATGTTCCAAATTGTGTTGGCAGTGAATGTCCATAACTTGATTATGGCATCACAAGCAATGAGCAGTACCAAGAAACACATCATTTCTACCCAAGAAATTGGAAAGTTGGAGAACATAACAACTTCAACCTACAATCCATGATCAGTCTTACCATGATCATATAGTTCCTTTGTCATTGATATATAGATCAAACTCGAAGAATTAAATCACCATCATCTTAATATTTACTCCATGTTCATTGAACTAGAGCAAACTGTCTGAGATGTATGTGAGATCACATATCACATATTGATCAACATGAGTATGTCCATATGTTTCTCAGTCTAGCTTATCAAGTGGCCAGGATATCAACTTCCATATGAGGGAAAAATCCAATCTACATCACTCATAGTCAATCCCAATGTTTCACAACGTATCCGAGCACCGCCTTTATGGTAACCCTTATTCAAGGTCACATTGGATGGTGTCAAAGTAAATCGAATGACATGCGATGAGTGTAGTGACTTCAAGTCTAAGAACCACAGTCACTACTATCATTGTGAAAGCTGATTCTAACTACCACTTAATGGTTCCCATGCATCCCTTTCAAGGTGGGTATGTCTGATACACTATTCTCTAACAAGTACCTATGTGTTTGGCTTCATATCATATATCATGAGATTCTATCATCAGTCAAGACACATCGTAGTCTTATGTATTATTATTTTCTATATGGTTTTTACAATATCTGACCAGGGACATAATAAGAATATATATTCTCTTATCATACATATGATTTCTTCGTTTAAGTCCTCAACTTGAACACATATATCATCAAGTGATCTCATTCTTTAGATATCTATAATGTTATACCATCATCTCATAATTGAAAAAAGAAAAGAAAAAATTGCCTTTATTATTAATCAAATAAAGTACATGATGCCACATTATGATCCTTGTATGACTGGCTCTCTTGGCATACATACTAACACTCTTCCCTAAGAAGACTCAACCCAATCTAAGGCTGCATTTGGTTGCTTTTCACCTCTTATTGAGACCTCCTTCTCTGATTCCCTCCCTCTATAGTGAGATTCACCACTTTAAGAGGTTGTTTCTTCTCATGGTGGAGGTGATGTGCAAATGACCCATGATCTTGATATAATGGCCTGGTGATGAACCGGCTATCCCTCTCATCCCTTTCTTTAGGGTACATCCTAACCCAACGGCCCTTATATCCTCTAAACCATTGGTCTAGGATTTTAAGTGAAGTGGAGTCGCGGATGAGTTGGCAATGACGTGACCCAATAAAAAATCACCACACCAGTCAAAGGAAAAGGTAAATTCCTAAAAATATGTTGGAATGAACTTCATCTTTCAAGTTTTATAGTAAATAATTGGATAAATGAAATATATCGATTTTATATATATCAAATAAATTAGAAAGATACAAGAAATCTAATGGATATAGTTTCATGACCTTGTCTACATGAAATTCAAAAAATACTTTTGGTATCTCCTTAACATGAATCAGTTTCAATTTGGGACATTATGATTTTTTAGCCTTAATGTTGATCAAATGGGAAAATATAGTACTTTTTGATATATAATAATATACGAGAAATATATTTAGTATTATGTATTTAGAAATTAGGTTTCAAATTTAATTATTCATTCTAAATTTAAATTGATAATCCATGGAACCATATACCTAATTCATAGGAAAACCCCTAAAATGACTTAGGCAACGCTAAGATAAGATTTGAGATGTTTGTAAAATTTGATTGAATATAAAATTTTAGATTGATTTTTTGCCTGAGTCTACTTTTGTGGTTGGATGATATACAACATGTAGTACATGGTTTGATACAACATGATTCCTTCATGTGAAAGGTGTGTGGGTTAATTATGAATAACCTCTTTTATTGAGATTTTTTGAATTCCTAAAGTTTTTTCGAAATGTCTAAAATAAATTATGTATGGATTTAATGTTTTCATTAATGGATAATATACAACCTATTAAATTGTACCTAATAAGGGTGATATTGGGAGAAACCCAATCCCAATAAAATAATGTAATGTTCAAGGAAGAATGTGAAGTGAGGTGGAAGATTCCAATGATGAAACACACACCAATGAGCCTGATGACATGGTATACACTTCAGATGTCAATTTCAGTGTAATTATAGTACACCAAGTGATATGAGCAAGATTAGGGGTTAAATGAAATGGAAATGTGGATTTTAAGTTATATCCAATCATTTAACTTTACTTGTCATATATGATATTCAAAATTCATGCACACTTTTTGGTAGCAACAACATACATTGTATAGTAATATCCTGACCTCATTTTGTTTATCTACATTTTAGGTAGATGACATAAATTTGACTTTGAATATATGAAGTTGCAGATGAATAATTTAAATCTTTTAAAGTTAATGCCAACTAGGAGGAATGGACAAATATAGAGATATTTTTTCATATCATATAGATCTTTCCTTGTGAAAATATATGTAGCACATTCAAGGAGCATTTATATTTCCTTTGTAAACAAACTCCTTTCATGGAATTACTAATGGTTAACCGTTATTTATTTAGATCTGGATCCTTAGTAATGTATGGGTATCATCCCTTGATTCTCTAGTCCATCTTATTGGGGATAATGGGTGGAGGGGGTCACTAAAAGTGAACTAGATAGAACCAACTTAAGTATGATACATGGATGTCTACATGATAGTCAGAATCATATTTTAAAGACAAAATTTATTATGGTCCTCAAACCCAAAGTCACTACAGTGATCACATGTTGTTTTGTGTACTTTAACACTACTCAATGTGACATTGAATAAGGGTTTCCACACATGTAGTGCTTGGGTGCACTATGACACATGTTGATTACTTGTGAGTGATGTAGATGAAATTTTTCTATCCTATTGGAGTGATATGACAACCACTTGATGAGTGAATGCCTAGACATATTCTTTTTTTGGTCGGTCAAAAAAATGTGTTACTAAAATACCAAAAACTTTGGGCACTAAGTACCCCATTACAGCATAAGAGTTAGAAAACTCAGCTTTGGATCAGAAACCTCTCGCAGGAGGTACTCAGATGATCTCTAGAAACAAGCAAAGAAAAGAAGGCCTAACAAGCTATAAAAACTAAAAACTAGACATTCGATCAGGGGAATGGATATTTTAGCCTGCAATTACATACATTCAGTCCACCCACAAACAATAATTACAGAGTAAAGCAGAGCAAACGCCAGGACCTCCAGTCTTGAGCTAGCTTTATAACCTTTTTGACCTTCTCTAAATTTCAGGATCTTAGGTATCTGTATGGATTGTACATCCACCAAGAACCCTCATGAAAACTAATCACAAAAAGACCAATCCATTTGGGGAAGGCAGAAACAACGCATACACACAACAGAGGGCAGCCAAGTGGCATCTGAAATCCACCTTCCATGCTTTGCATATCACCAACTATCACTATAACCACCCACAAAGTGTGGTAGTATGCAAAGAAATCAAGATTTCCTTCAGCCAAGAACCTAGGAAAACAACCCTATTTTATCCTGCGAATGTCCTGCAATCATCACAACCAAAAGGAAACTCAGGAGTTCAGGGAGAAACCACGACCATAGACCAACAGCTCCATCTTGTGATTCCCTATTTACACAGAGGCATATCGTCGAACACTTAAAGTGTTTCTTCATACAGTAGCAATGAATAGCAGACAACCACTAGGACGGAGGCACAACTCAGCTGTGTCGAGGACGGAACACCAAAGCGGGGGAACACACCCGAGCACAAAGCCGTATCAAGGTCGATGGAGAGGCCCTACTACAGGAGGAAGCCAGAGCGAGTCCCGTCCAGAACCCCATCGAGGAGCCCAAGCTCCACCGAAGAAGCCTCAGCATGACCCGATGCAGCATCTCCCGGAGAAGCAGAACCCTTGAGGGTGCACACCCTCGCTACTTCAGCAACCAGCCACACCAGCCGCCAAGCTTGAGAACGCCCGACACGGATGACAGCAACAGGAGGGTGCAGACCACCATCCGACACCACCAGCCAGGTCCATGATGGAGACCACACCGCCAAGTAGGTTAACAAATCACATCACCCAACGAGGAATCCAACAACGTCGTGACCGCCGAAGTGGGAACCAGACAAAATCATGGCAGGTCATCAACCTGAGCATGCCAGGTTTGCCTGGGGAAGGGATGAGGGATTGCTAGAGAGGTAAGGGTAAGATGCCCCTACCATCCTCAGCTTGATGAGGCAGCACGCAAGCCCGCATGACTGGGATAGTTCGGCCGCTCACCCTCCATCACACTTGAACGAAGAGGTGTCGACAAAGTCGAGATCGTCGAGACTCAACCCAGACCCGATCACGCTCATGATGCCTATCATGGCCCAACCAACCGAGAACCGCCGAAGAGACGCTAATGATTTCGAAACATCCTAGCTCCAGAGGACCGCCGCAACCTTCACACAGAGCCACCCCAGCCGTTGGAGGCCAGGGGGAGGGACATGCAGAGGCGGTGTGCCCTCCCCCCAGCAGCAGCCACTGGGCGAGGGTTAGAGAGAAGCCGGAGCGGACACCCTAGAGCGAGAAAGCGCCAGAGCATTTTGGTCCATCTGTATCACATGTATCACATTAGTAAATATATGATATTTAACTCATATGTATCACATGTAGTCTACTCAAGATCAAGGAACAAAGATTTAACATTAAAAAAAACATTTACATGCCTTAGATTCAATCAGAATATTAGAGACACAGGGAATACACAATCACTATAACACTAGTCGTGATACTAGGTTGAAGATATTCTCCAACTTCCCTAATCACTTGGGTGGAAATTAAGTCTTACTAGTTACCAATCAATGTCTATAAAGTCATAATATGAATATAGGCATCTCTACCAATGTAATTTGAATAATATAGGTTCATAAACATAGGATGTAGAGGGAAGAGGAGTATAATCGTAGATACAAGATTAACTAGTTGCTAAAATATTTATATAATCAATTTGATTTTTGATGGATTGATTTGAAGCCTAGTACACTGAATGAAAACTTCAGTTGCCTAATCAGACAGATCAATCGATGGATTGTATTGTCCAGTTGATTGACCAAGACAAAATCTACCCAATTGGTTGATAGAATAATGCAATCACTTGACTAGACAAGATCACTAGTTGGTCGACTGGCTAGTCCATTCCTCTAACTACATTGAATCAACAAACCAGCTGATTGAATCTACGACATAATGACATAGTCGAGTCACCCGATTGAAAATCTTGAGTTGTCCACCATAAAGAATATAACCTAGCCATCTAGCCAAATTGGAGTGAGTAATCACCCAACTTGATATCAACAAGTGGGCTACTAAAAAGTGGACTCTATGTTTTTGTTTCCTAGGGTTTATTAGAAACCATGCTTTCCTCTATATCCTATATAGTGAGGCATGATGACCAGATTTTTGGTTAAACATTTTTGGACATGCCAAACCCTATTTTTCATTTACCTATAAGGAGAGAGAGAAGGTGAGGTTTTGCAACTCTAACACATTGCCAAAGGAAAGTATTCTCATACCTAAGAATTCTAGGAGCACGATGTGGAGTTCCCCTCATTTGTGTGGACAATATAGAGATACAATTGTGATTGTGACTACATTAGGAGAATGTCATTGAGGTCTTCTTCCATCCATATTCTTGTGAACACGGTCATTGAATCTACTCCACAACAAAGGTATATCTCACATGCCATCTTTCCTAATATATTGTTGTTGATTAGATTTTCTAGTAGAAATGTGGATTTAAAACTTTTGTCGCTTCAAGTTCACCTACAGCCTCCACGAATCCATATAGTAGTATCAGTTGCATGTCAATCTATGATATATTGAGAGTTATAATATATATGATCAGGCATGTTTTGTATCACTTGTGATGTTACATGTGATGTTAATAATTAAATGTTAATCTGCATAGCCTATTAATCCAACATGCATTGGAACATGTTTTTTTAAAATGGAGGATGGGGTCAACTATGAAAAATATGATTTTTCCTAGTACAAGGAAGTAAAATCCTATATACCTTTTCAGGGGTGTTGCCCCTAAGACCGACGAGGGGAGAATCACCTCGACTCCTATCTATTGACTAGGCAGGGGGATCCCTGTGCATGAGCACTACCCCTATGCAATGTTCCTTGTTTGCATAGATGTCAAACATTTATTCATGGAGATTGTCCCACAAGGTTAAAAAATATGCAATCATTAATGTATATGTCTAAGATATGATATATCTAAAAATAATGCATGTCACCATCAAAATATGCTTTCTTTGGTGCACATGTGCATGGTTATGGCCAAAGACCCTTTTACGTGTGCACGATATGGATGTGAATAGATCCTACTGGTTAAAAAGTGTTTTTCCTACATTGTGATCCTCATATTTTATTTCATGTGTAACTCTTTCCACTCATTCTTACTCCTCTAAATTTTAACTCAAGGTTACTATATACCATGTAATATTAGACAAGAATAGAATAAGTTCTCGACATCTTTGAGTGATAGGGCAACTATGAAGATCCAAGGATCATGCATGGATATTTTGATGAGATGCGACAAAAATATAGGTTCACAGATTGATGATCGACCTTAGATGGGTAGTAATCCTTTGTGTCTCTAAAAAATTATATTAGTATGACCATAGCTAGTGTTGTATAAATGTGGACTGTGAATGTTGATATAATATGTATATGATAATATAATGAGTACGTGGTGTTTGGATATGTATAAGTATATAAATGAAAGACCTTAAATAAAATATTAAGTCTTATATGTTTTCCATTGTACAACACACATGAAAGACTTCATCGACTAATGTGTGGGCACGCTAAAGTGTGTTGCACTATCTATCTCAAGGAAATTTGAGAACAGATATGTGGGTCTCCAAAGGATGGTGCATATTCTATTGTGTTGGCCTTTGGATTGGACCTAACCATATGATCTTAATAGGATTAAGCACCTAGAGTAATATAGATAGCTATGACAAAGGATTGTAAATCCATCTATCAAGAGTTGCATTAGATGCAATTTGTAACGAGTTGCCTACCTAAATAATCAAAATTTGGGTGATCGACCAAAGCTGACTCATAATTTGGTGAAATACCGATCTTGTCTCAATAAAAAGTTGTATGTTGCAATCTTCCAAATTATCAATATTGGAAATTAATTTGAAATAAAATAGTGTAAGTAATATTTAAATAAAAATTAGATTAATATTGATAAAACTTTAAAATCAAATATTAACTCACACACTTACTTTGTGTAGATCAAATGGCACCAATAAAAAAAATTCACTATGATTAGGCCTTGAGAAGGAAAAGTTAAATGGAAAAATCTTCCATGATTGGTTCAAGTTAGGACTTTGAGAATTTTTCTCAAATATTAACTTCAACTCTAACCCTTGGATACACCAATACCAAATGAACTATCTCTGCATTCACCTAGGGTTGAAAGGAAGTCTTATCACGAGAATACTAATGATTGCATGGATATAAAATGCCTTATAATATGCTCCATGAATCAGGTGCTTTAGAAGCAACATGAGAACTTGGGATTTGTTAAGATAATAACGCATCTTAGGAACATATACTAAGAACAAGCAAGGCAATACATGTATGACGCCTCCATTGTGTTATTTAATTATAAAGTTGAAGAAGGTAATCCAATTGGACCTCGTGTAATCAAGATAATTGGGTATTCTATAGAAACTGTGGATTCCTTTAGGAAAAGATTTGACCATGGATATCATTCTAAAATTGTTGCCAGATTCGTATCAACAATTTGTCATGAATTTCAACATGAACAATTTTGTTAGATAGTTGATAGTGCAACTTAGCATGTTAAGACCAACTGAGCGTAAAATGAAAGACATAACCAATACCATGTTGATGGTCAAAAGAATAAAAGAAAAATATAAGTGCAAAGTCTAAACAAAGAAAGATTCTAGGGCTGGCTAAAGATCTAAGTATTTTACAATTATGACAAAAGGAGGAGTGGGTAAAGAAGGAAATTATCATCACTCTCACCAGGTTGGATATTAGAAGAGATATTGTCCTATGTAACTAGAGGGACCAAGGAATAACAGGAAGGAATAGGGATGTCCACTTCAAGTATACATGTTATAGATATAAACTTATATGCTTCTTCATCATATGTATTAGACATCTAATGTGCATCACACATATGTTCATTTATGCATGATCTCAAAAGATGTTGGCCTTTAAAGAAAGGGAGGTGGAGCTGCATGTTGCAAATGGAGAAATAGTTATTGACACTATAGTAGATGCCTAATATTTATCTATGCCTCATGTCCTTGTAATAAAGTTATAGTAGTGTTATTTTATACCCTCCATATATAGGAACATCATTACTAATTCTATTTTGATGAGAATGATTTTGAATTTCATATCAATAGTTAATGATGTTATATTTTTGAAGGTGAGATTTTTATGGTAGTGACACTCAATATTATGGAGTTTATATTTTATATCATGAGACAAATATCTATAAGATAAATACCAAGAAGCTTAATCTCAATGACTCAAACAAATCTTAGTTTTAACATAGTATCCTAGGAAAAATGAATGGGAAGTGAATTTCTAGACTCCATAAAGATGGATATCTATACTCATTTGATTTTGAATCCATTGTGATGTTTGTATATTGTTTATTAGGCAAGATGACAAAAGCAGCCTTTACTAGAAAGAATAAAGGGGCAATTTATTTATTAGGACACATACATACTTATGTTTGTGGACCTTTACCAAAAATTCCATAGGTGGGTATCAACACTGTATCAAATTTATTAATGACCTCAATAGATGTATCTATGTGTATCTAATGAAGCACAAGACATGATCCATTAAAATATTCAAGGAATTCATGAATGAAGTACACAATCAAGTTGGAATGAACATCAAAGAACTTCAATAAGATCAAATTGGTGAATACTTAAGCCAAGAGTTTGAGGCCCTTCTAAGGATTGTGGTATTGTATCACAACAAACTCCACTGAGACCATTGTAGATTAATGTTGGAAGAAGGAATCACATGTTGTTGGACATGGTACAAGCTATGATGAGTTTTGTTGTGCCTCCAACTTTCTTATGTGATATGGTCTAGAAACCAAAGAGTTTACATTAACCTAAGGTACATCCTAAATTAGTTGAAAAGATAGTATAAAAAATATGAGTTGGGAAATGTCCCAATATGTCTTTTATTAAGATTCGGGGATGTGAAGCTTACATCAAGAAATAGTTTTCTAAAAAGATTGGAACCAAATGTGAGAACTTACACTTTGTTGAATCCTAAGGAAACCAAGGAATGTTGTTTCTATATTCCATCTAACAACAAAGTGTTTGTTTCCAAAACTATTGCACTCCTTGAAAAAGAATTTTTTTCTAGAGGAACCAGTGGAGGAAAAAAATGAGTCATCCAGGAGAATTCCTCTCCCCGACCCCTCATTGACATGTGGAGGCCCGACACAGGAGGAGTATGGTAAACCAAGTGTGCAACCCATTAGTTCTGACGTAAACCATGTCAGACATAAATCTCAGTTCATTCGTCCCCGTAAGGATTCAAACCTAAGACCTCTGCATGCGTTCACAGTCTGATCACCAGTGAGCCATGCCCTTGCGGGCAAAATATCAAGTACCAGTGGAGGAAAATAGAACTTGAATAAGTTGGATTCTAACAAGATAAGATTGAATCTATGGAAGTTGATAGGGAATAAGAGGTATCACAAACTATTGTTGGATCTCAAGTTTCTCTTGTCACACAATAACCTTGAAGGTCTAGCAGGGAACGTCTTGAACCAGAGAGATATGGATTTCTCATGACTCAACAAGATGATGTGTTGGTTTGATGAGGCAACAACTTACAATGAGACTGTTGAGGGACTATAATATGAGAAATGGCCTAAATCTATGATACATGACATTGACTCCATGTATACCAACAAGATATGAACCTTGGTGAATCCACCGAAAGGGATAAAACCCATAGGCTTCATATGGGTTTTTAAGAATTAGACCAACATGCATGGTAATGTAAAAACCTACAAAGGACAATTGGTAGAAGGACGTTTCAAATAAATTCATGGTGTTTACTATTATGAAACTTTTTCACCAGTTGCCCTGGTTAAATCCATCAAGATCATGCTTGTCATTGTGTCCTATCATGACTATAAAATATAGCAATGATACAAAATTTGTAATCATATTAAAAGGTAATTTTTTAGATTTGGGGAACTGAATTGGTTGATAAAAAGAGGGTATTTAAGGAGGTAAATAATTTGGTGGATTAACATATTAAAAGTCGATTTTCAGGTCTTTGCAAACTGAATAGTTATATATTTCTTTTAGAATTAAGTTAAACATGTTAGTGAATGATAAACATATTTAATATACACCATTTATACACATATAAATTGGTTTTTGTGAGGCATGTTGATGGGCTAAGTGATGAATGGGTGGATTTTGGGAACAAAATACTCTTTAAGGGGTGGAGTGTTATAACATACTAGAATCTTGGTATATAGATCAACATTCCCTCTCCTTACACTCATTCTAATAATTTTAGTATTAATTAATTTTTTGTTTAATAGATTAATTAAACTAATTAGAGATAAAAATAATGTTTCAAAAAATCAACTTTTATACGAAGTTAATTGTAAATTAATTTGTCCAAAGTATTTAATTAGAAATGTATTATATGCGTTCACCAACTAATTAGTTTCAATCCTCCTTTGGCTCCCTAAATATCTTAATGTCTATTTGATGAAAGGAAATAGAAAAATACAAAAGCATGCATCAAATTAATTAAAAAAGGCATTAAATGCACTAATTGAGTGTGTAACATACATGTCATAAAAAATACAAGTAATATAAAAAAATGAAATTGATGTTAAAGTTGTTCTAGTCCCATATTGTTTATCCTTCATGCCAAATTTCATGTCAATCAAACAATTGTTTCCCTGGTTTAATTTACGAGCTATGATATATTATGACTATGCATTGAATCTGATTTCTTAAGTGTATTTAATTTTAGTTTCCCTCATTCAATTAATTCAAGAGTTACTTATACTTCCTCCCCAAAGCACACATATTAGAAAATAATTTTTCTCCCCTTAATTCCAATATGATTATGTGTGAGAGGAGTGAGGTTGATATTGTAAAGAATTTCCTCATCAACCTACCTTCGAAAAGAATCAACATTATGCTTATTCAACCTATGTTGGTGCCACCAAGATAAATTTTAGTGGTAGTGAATTTTTGTGGTGTAATCTCTCGATAGCTACATTTGGTTGATTGCTTCTAAATTTATGTTACTATCCATGATATTGACATGTGTGTTAGTGGTACTAAGTGAATCATGTCACGTGGTGCTTGAATATTCCAAAATATAGGTGCCATAGACAATGTTGTCAATGGTACAAAATTGTTAATGATGTTCCAAAAAATCTAACATATGTTGGACCACAAATTAATGTCAATGGTATTCACTAAGGTGTTGGTGCCACTAAAACATTTGTTATTAAAATCTGAGTCATATTTTTTTTACATTTCAATGCCAATGATGTTTAGTCCATGCTCATGATGTGTTCCTATTCCTGAACACAAGCAAACCATTAAATTGAAAACAAAAAATAACATTTGGTGAAAGAAAATTTCAAAAGTAGGAGACAAAAATGCCTATTTCCCTACCATCATCCCTTGTTTATTTAGTCTAAAAAGTCTTATATTCAAGGAAAATGGAGTAGTTTAATTTATTTCTGATATTGAATGATCCCCCAATTGAAATAATGTTTTAGCCTTTAGCCATTAGGTATGAATTCATTAAAACCATCACTCACATCCACAACTGCATGTGGATAAACCTTGACATCCTCATTTGGACCACTCCATCTAGATCTAAGTTTACCTAGATTCAACAACCACCAAGAATTGAAAAGAATCACTCTCTACCTGCTATAAATTTCTCATGATTTGTCTATCATGTATTCATTTTCACTCATTATATAAATGTGCCGTCTCATAAGCATCTAGGTGAATTTTATCAAGTTCATTTAGCTCCAACTTCTATTTTTTACTTTCTAGAGTTATATTAAAATTCAATTTCTTTAGAGTCCATTTAGATCTATTCTTTAACAATTAAAGTTCAATTTCTTTAGAGTCCATTTAGATCTATGTTTTAATACTACACATAAATGGCATGCTCTACCATATACAAGATTGTAGGGGATTGTAACTGTAGGAGTCTTAAAGGGTTTCCTATATGCCTAAGGAGTGTCATCCAATTTCATACTCCATTTGTTGAGAACTATAAATTTTCATGTTGAAAATCTTCACCTCCCTATTAGAAACTTAGAACTTCCCTCATGTTTGAGTGTTATGGGGTACCAACATGATGACTTACCCCATATATTATTAAAAGTAACTAAAATGTGTGGTTCCTAAAAAGTGAACATCCAACACTAATAACCACACATGACACTCCAAACTTGTGTAATCCCAAATGAATTTACACACCATTTGTGTGTCATTGGTGAGGGATGGAATTCCTTCCACCCACTTTCATACATAGTCAATGACCATAAATATGTAATAATTATTTGAGGAGACAAAAAGGTCCATAAAAACAAACATCAAACACTCCCTATTAAACACATTCATAGGCATCTATTGTGTCCTAGAAATATTATTCGTGAGTATTGTATGCATCACATATCCACACAAAGTTCTATGCATCCTTGTAAAGGATGACCAATAAAAACCACATTCTAGAACTTTAGGCTCTCTTAGAGCTAGAGTGGTGACATCTAGTAGTTAGGGAATGGAAGTAAGACAAGTTTCTCTGCACATCCCACTTAGAAACACACCTCTTCAAACTCCCATCACTATTTTGTTTTAGAATAATTGACTCATCTCATACGTAATGTCTAAAGGAATGGAAAAAAAATTCCACTCTTGGAAATTCAAAGCCTTTAGCATGACTGCACTTTCTAGATAACTCACTATGTCAGTGAACCAAGGATCATGTCTCTTAACAATTAAAAGTATCTCATTACGAAGGTCTCTTGGATAGGGATTCCTAACACTTTCTCATACACCACAGAGAGAGGTGATCTACCACCACATTTTCACATCCACTCTTATCTCTAACCTCTATGTCAAACTCTTTCATGAGCAAGATCCACCTTAATGAGTTGAGGCCTTGCTTCTTTCTACTGCACAATTATTTTATTACAGGATGGTTGGCCCACACAATGATGTTAGCCCCTATTAAGTATAGGAAAAGATTATCAAATGAAAAAACCACATATATAATTTCTTTTTTAGTTTTGGTATAGTTAATTACACATTATATAAAGTGTGAGAAGCATAGTATATAATAAAAAGCTCAATCTTTGTGCTTTCCTAACACAACTTCTACTGCAAACTTAGAGGCATCTCACATCATCACTAAAACATGGTTCCAATATGGAGAAGAAACTATAATTGTTGAGATGAACTTAACTTTATGAATAAAAAATGTAATAAATAACAAAAATCATAATTAAAATCAACACTTTTTCAAGTAATTCAGAAAGAGATT
The DNA here is from genome assembly GCA_963693085.1 of Alisma plantago-aquatica. Taxonomy (NCBI): domain Eukaryota; kingdom Viridiplantae; phylum Streptophyta; class Magnoliopsida; order Alismatales; family Alismataceae; genus Alisma; species Alisma plantago-aquatica. Next base: position 166,241,562 of record OY856412.1, on the reverse strand, counting down.
TTGCCGTCTTTGAGAAATATTGAATAAGGTTCTTATATAACCCAACATGTCTTAAGATGCTTCTCACTATCTTCACCAACGATGGTGAAGGAACTAAAGAGATAATTTCTATCTTCAATGGGTCTACATCCATGTCCTTTATGGATACCTTGTGTCCTAACACAATGCCTTCATTTACCACCCTGTGAATTTTTCCCAGTTAAGGTCTAGGTGTGTATCCTCACACCTTCGTAACACTCAAGTTTTCCAAATAATCTACAAATTACTCTCCATTAATAGAAAATCATCCATAAATATTTCCTAACATCTCTTCACCATATATGTGAAGATGGAAATCATGCTATGTCTCTTGAGACAAATTGGGGTTCAGGTCTACTCTCCATGCATGAATGGAATATTGCTCTGATTGTGAAAATATCTTGGGAATTTCTCACTATCTAGCATTCTTCTTGCGAAATTGGTTTACGAAATAAGGACAGTTCATTCAGACCCCATTTTGGTCACTGGATTACTGGTTTCTAGCAGATGGTATGCTCATTATAGATCTTGTTCTTCAACATAGTCATAAGACTATCGGTAATTGGACAACAAACTCAGTGTGGTTTGATAGTTGGATTCCACAAGTTTTTGATCAACATAATCTTATCTGGTCTCTGACCCTGAAAATTTGTCTGATTTACATGTTTCTTCATTAATGAACCTGACCTATATGTGGAACATTGACTTCCTTAACTTATGATTCCCATTTGGGATTGTTCAAAGAATATGCTCCATACCTTGTCTAAGACCATATATGAGAATGATAGATGGTGTTGGTCTCACACTCCAACTGGAAAATTCATTATTTCTTTGGATTAGTTGATATTGAGGGAAGGTAAAATTAGAACATCTTCTAGTAATGTGATAGTTCTTTGGAAACTAAAATTGCATGAAAAACTAAAGTTCTTTGTTTGGTTGATGATGTGTGGAGCTCTCATGAAAAATGCACAGTAGTTATGCCACCATTTTATAGATATCTCAACTTGTGCCCTATGTCATTCACTGGTAGAAGATATTTTTCTCACGCCTTACATTATTGCATGTATCCTAAGCATATTTGGTCTCTACTTTTAATTGAAAATTGTATACTTGATTTCATCAATTTGTATTTCTTTCCTTGGGTAGAGAAATGCATTCAGTATCCTTATCAATGTATGGTCATCTTTGTTTCAACTTGTTACAAGCTTTGGTTATCCAGGAATACATATGTATTCAATAATGAAGAACGTCTCTTTCCAAGTCTACTCATCTCCATTATGTCTCTAGAAAATTCTACCTCAAATGAGTTATGCTGTCAGGATGCTATTATACCAAGCATGGATACTATTTGAAATGACTTACCTTGGCAAGCAACACTAATTGGTTGGATGAAACCCAACACTGATGCTTCCTACTGGTCTTATGGATCCATAATGGCGAAACTGGTCAGATCCCACAATGGCGTTTGGCTAATGGGTTAGTCTAAATAGGTTTTCTTCTTCTCCTCTTGAGGCAAAGATATTTGTTGTTTGTATGGCACATGAAGGAGTGAGGTACTTTCATATTTCTCATCTTGTGATTGAACTGGACAATGAGATGATATCAAGCTAATTAATCCCATAGGTATTTTGTTCGTATTCTACATACTTGGTTATCAGATAGTGGATCGATCCAGTTACCTTTACTGAAACTCAACTAAATGCACTATATGGAAAATGTTAAAAAAGTGATTCCAACCATTGGAGAGTTGTTAGAAATGAAAATATATTTGTTGCAAGTTGTAAAACGACTATTTTTCATTCGTAAGTGATCCTACACTCAAAGGAACACCCCCATCTATAAATAGAACATCTTGGAGTTCATTCCAAGGTTCCTCATTCATATTATCCTTGGTCCTTTCTATAGTTGAGAGTGTTAAGCCCCTTTGATCGCCTTTCTCTCTCTCGTTTACAAAGAATTTCATGATTATGAGTGATTTAAGCATGTTGTAAGAGAGCTAACTCATTGTTACCTTGTAAATGTCTCCATCCTTCCTTCTTCCCAATCCCCTTTATCAAAGAGCAAAGTCTGAAGTGATCTTCTCCGAGTGAAGGAGGAGTTGTTCTTCTTCAATGCTGAAGAAGGTGTGAAGATCTTCTCCAAGAGAAGGAGAAGGACAAGGCAGAAGATCCAAGGATCTTGGTGGGTAAATCCTCAAAGCTGAAGACTTGTTGCAAGGAGGAGATGTCCTAGGAGAAGGAATCGAGCTGCTTGCAAGAGTGGGTAAGACCTATTGTGAGGTAGAAGACTAGTTGTTGGATAGGTAATGTGAGAATTTGTTACACTAAATGAGATTACTCGAAACATAAAACACAATCAATCACCAATTAACCACATACCCAAAAATATGGGTAAATTAAAACCGATTTCAAAGTCAGCACCTACTCAGAAACATTTGCATAAGAGCCCAACATCTTTCTTTTATCCATACAATGACAAGAATTTGATACAAATTGTTCTATCACCTTGACCACAACATATATACACATGATAGCAATATTCATATATGCCACACAACAAACATTAACATGCTAACAAAATTTTGATTCGTTTGAAACACCATATACAAACTTTTCCTGCCCTAACCTGAGAGTACAGGGACGACTCTAGGACACACTAGACATCTAATCAACTTTATCAAAGATTCATTACTATAGAACCTCTTTTCTTCCACACGTCTATTTTTGTCACTTCTGATTACCTAAAAAATGTGGCGAAACACAAGGGTGAGACCCATGTCCTAGTAAGAGATATAACCTCCAACAACATTTGTTGATTACAACATTTTTAAGTAATTAAATAGTTAAGTAGTTGAATTAGATATAACAAATAGGCTAAATAGTAGGGATGATTGACATAATACATAAAGGAGAAGATAATAATTATCATAATTAGCCAGACTATCACCCTTTATCTTGTTGACAGTATAAGCAATTTAGTGGCATATGCATATCTAGCATCATGAGCAAGTCTAGTAACATAGCATAGCTAACAACATGATCATGTATAATTGGTTGAACATATCAACATCATAAGAAGAGTTAAAAACATAAGCACAACTATCTAGATAAGCATGATTAGCAGTATATGCATCTCTAGTTACAAAGGCATGGCTAGCATGTCAAACATAACTAACAACATGAGATAGCTAGCATCATGATTATAATCAGCAGTAGCTGTATAGTTATCAATACAAGCATGGCTACTGTATGTACACATCTATAATCTTAAGAATATCCACAATATAGTATGTCTACTATCTCTTCATTTCACTAAGCATCATCTTTATGTAAAGATAACAAACAAGGGTTATCATCCAATCAGAAACGTTGTGTATAACCCTAAACAAATATGCTACATGGCTGTATTACATCTTTTATTACGCCCTGGGGATTTGGAATCGTACCATTCAAAGTCCAACTGACCCTTGCGAAGGGCTATTCGGTTCCGTACAAGATCTAGGAGTGCTGATATCCTAAGATCTCTTCCCTTTGGTCAGTTTGAGTAAAAATGCATTGACATATAAGTCAAAGCTACCACCACAGTAACATATAGTCAAGCTGCTAACCACTAGTCCACCCTTGGTATAGGTCACAACACTAGAAACCAGGGTATTCAAACCCAATCACTGAGGTACAATCACAGTTGTCCTCTAATCACATCATGTGATAATCATCGAGACACGACCGCAACCATTCTCAATCACATCAGATGTATGAGGCATGACCATAGCCAACCTTCACAATCTGCATTGTGGATGATAAGGATATATCCTCAACCTGTCACCCCCACATACTCAACAGAATACACTCTGAGTTTCCCTTGGGAATACTCATTTCACCATCCAGCAAGTTCTGACACTGAAGATGGCTCTACGGTGTACGACACTACATGATTAGAGTTGCACTTAATTAGTTATGCCAATTGGGTGAATTAAGGCTGCATCAAACAAGTGGACATACAAACCTGAATTCACTTCTAGCAAGAATATAAATATCACAACTTTTAAAAGATATAAAATGTGTGAAACATAATTTCTCATCTCATAATCACATAGTACTATTCACTTGCCATTCATGAGACCACACTAGTCATCATACTGTCACAAGATATAAATCCTTTTCATAATATCACATGGTATCAAACCTTATCAATATAAGAGGATTACACCTCATTCAAGTCTCAACCATGCCCAAAGGTCATTAAGACCATCATACTATCACAGGATATAAATCCTTTTCACAATATCACAGGGTATTAATCCTTATCAACACAAGAAGATTACACCTCATTCAGGGCTCAACCATGCCCAAAGGTCATTAAGACCATCATACTATTCCCTGCAAGATCATCATTACCTTTGCATGCCTTATAACAAGGCTCAACAACATCACTTACATATAATACACCAGATCAACACAATATTGCATTAATGAGCTAGGAGATATTCATAAACAATCATAGCAGGGTAATATTAACATTAAGAACATTCCTTTATTACTTCAACAAGCAAGGAATCTAGATATTGTTAACCCTCATCATATTCATAATGCACATGTTTAGCATAAGGAAGTATCAACCATGTGGCTATGATAACCACCAATCAACATATCAAGGTTATGATCATATTAAGGAGGTTATTCCACCCTCATTCCATCATATAAGAATGTTAAACATGAATACTCATCTTTATCTATTTGCATTCGAATTAGGTTCACAAGATAAATTATATTAATGTTACTAATCATCACTCATACCCAAACCCTAAATCACGACATCCCCATTGGATCATGGATGCATAAAGTAAAGCATCACCATCACATTCCATATCATTCTCAAGTATGAACCCACACATAAATCAAGGTGTAACCATTGAGTTATAGAATACTAGGGTTTCAACAACATTAACATAGTACTTCATGATTGTATTAGTCATTCAAGGACTATTCATACCCAATTACCATCATTTAGTTATATTAAAGCTAGGTATAACAAGATATACCTCATTAGGGTTACATATCAACACAATATGATTATCATCCCTTCTATTCGTATGAGTGAATAGGTAAGACTACCTTATTAAGGGTAACCCTCCATTTGTTCCATCATCATTCAACCCATATCACCATACCACAATGTCACCCAGAACCATTGGATGTTTAAAAGGTAACACCATTGATTGTTTACATAAGTAAACACCTTAGATAAACCACCTATGAAGTCTTTGATTTGTTCTCTAGAAAGAGTCACCATTTACCCTAGACATCCCTTGATAACAACACAAAAAGTTCCATTGAGAGTAGGGTAAAACCCACAATCGACTTTTCATTTAAAACAAGTCATCCATTATCAACAAGTAAGCTCCTTAAGTTGATAATATAAAGGAAACCATCTAAATCACATTATTAGGACCAACATATTACATTAGCAATAATTCCACTATATTGGAGTAATAAACATTAGATCTTGACCATTGGGTCAAGTTCATATGTTAAAACCATCAGTTACAGTATAGGCCCAACCATTGCATCAAGTGACCCAAGAAACCATTGGTCTAAGGCTTAATTGATGCTAAAACTACAATGCTTAACTCGACATAGGTTGTAGAGACCTGATCCATCATCATCAGAGACCATTAAATCACCATAGGTTGTTATATCAACAATATATTCATTAATCATCATCAAATATTAAGCTAATGTCATCATTGATTGATAACAGCAGTAGGGTACTTAATGGTTGATCATTAAACTTCTAATTGATCCAAAACCTGACCTAAGGGGGTGACCATAGGTTGTCACCATCATCTGAAACCTTTGATCTCGACCATCAGTTGTCATGAAGACAACACCATAGGGTTGTTGTACTGGTACCATCATCAGGTCTTGGGTTTCTAGAAGAAATCAGCTTAAACCCTAAAATTAACCATTGGTTGATAGGTGCTTAGCACCATAGGTTGTCAAAACAACCTGATCCAAGTCATATTATACCTTAGGATCACATATTGATCTAGAATTGAAATCACATATCCAAGTCACATGATCACATATTCATCTAGAATTGAAATATGAACAGGGTACATTATAAAAATCGAAATCCAAGTCAAGCATAGCTTTTTAGTGTACGGATCATCATTTTCAAGCAAGAACATGATCTAGAGAGCTTATGGTAAGAAATAAACGTGGAGAAAGTTATAAAACTTGCCTCTAATGAGAAGATGAAACCATGTACAGAAGCAGTCTCGAGCAGGTAGGGTATAAAATCCAAGAATAAGCTATGAACTCGTTCATCTAACACCTTTCTTCATAAAATGAGCAAACCCTAAGCATAAGGATCGAGAAAGGTAGGGTTTTAGAGCTTTAAAGTAATTTATACCATGGAACAAAAAGGTTCCAACCTGGAGGAAGGTATAAAGAAGAAGAATAGCAAGAGAAATGGAGAAGGAAGGAAGAAAATAACTTGCCTAGGTCGAAATTCCTAGAAGATGACCTTGGAAACCCTAGGTAGGGCTAAATGGAGCTCTAGGAGACCTTCTTCTCCAAAAAGAGGTTGTCTTCTACCTTAGAGCACTTGGTTCTACAGAAAAACAGAGTTTAGTCGTTGCTCTAGGTTATATGAAAGAGAAAGCAAGAAAAGTTTTGTACTTGGGCAAGGAAGAGGTAAATATAGCCCATGGATAAGGATGGGAGAAAGCATGAGGTGTAAAAGTAGCTTCCCCATGTGTCTATGGCCTTAAATTATTAAGAATATACAAGCACACACACAAGAAGCTCCCCCACCATATTTATAGACCTGTTTAGCTTTCCTTTGTTGAATTTCCCAGCCAATCGAATAATTCATTAGTTGATAGCTACTAAAGGTAGCTCATCCATAGAGGGGTAAACTCTAAAATACCCTTGGAGGAAACACCTTCAAACCAAGGTTTAAATAGGTGTCCCATGTCTCATCAAGATCAAGAATGATTATAGAATATCCAAGGAACATAATGCAAGTAATAAATTGCAAAGAAAACCTCTCAATGGGGTAAATTACAGAAAAGTCTAAAATGTACATAAATTGTATAACTTGCTCAAATAATGTCCAAATTGGACCAAATTTGAAACTTAAGCTTGTATTATGATTGGAAAGCATATAACAAGGTTATATTAGGGTTCTAAGAATTCAATTATGGTAATTAAGTTTATTCAACTCATTAAGCAATATTAGGGGCCTTACAAGTAAGCCCTTAGATGTAAGATGGTCTTCTTGTATCTCTTATGATGGAATATAAGTATACATTGGTTGAAAAGTCCTAGAGGTTGACCTCTCTTGGTAGTGGATTGCCAATATCCTAGTTTTGAGATTGGAACCACACTAAACACCTTGTCCAAGTGTTTGTTTTCATCTCTCTCATCCTTGCTATGCCTGATTAGATAGGACCTTAAATTCACTTTTAGGATTTGGTTTCAATTGATATAATTTGAACGTCTAACTATTCTTGTGCAAGTTTTGAAGGTCGATTCACCCCCCCTCTAGAGCCCTAGATCCAACAAGTGGTATCAGAGCAAGGATCATCTCCAACAAATCTCCTACTAGAAGAGAAGATGGGTGAGAACCTACTTGGTTCCCTCAACCTAGAGGGAGGATTCTCCATGCGCTCCCCGGTCTTACATGGCACCAACTTCCTCTATTTGAAGTTGAAAATGCAATTTTACATTCATGGAATGAACTTTGACATGTGGAAAATGATGATTGCACCCTACAAGGAGCCGTCCAAAGATGTAGGTACTTGGGATGAAGCATCTCTAAAGAATACACAACTCAATGCTAAAGCAATTAGCATCCTCTATGCATCCCTCACTTCATCCAAGTTCAACCGCGTCTCCTCATCAGACACAACCAATGAGATATGGGACAAGTTGTGCATCACTTATGAAGGCACAAAGCAAGTGAAGGAGGCAATGATCTACATGTTGAATGATGCAATCCTATTTTAGGGCTTCATCTTGTGCCTCTTTGCATGATAATCACATCTAAACAATTTATATTACAAGTTATTCCCTACAATATGATCTTTTATGATAAATGCCTTATGCCTCCTTTTGTGTGTATTTCAGGGAACTTATGCTTTCATTGATGCATGGGAGAGAGATGAAGGACGTATATGGGGTCTTACACCCCAAGAGTGGACCTATCTCTTCCCTGAGCTTTCCTTGGATGCACAAGAGCAATTCAAAACAAAAGGAGGCTAGAGGAAGAAGATGAAGTAAAGATCAACACCAAAAAGCCCCAAAATGGTTATGGTACTTCACTACAGTCGTAGCAATTTATGCACAAAGACCCCCAAAAGTCACATGGAATGTGCTCAATTTACACATGAATGACCACATCCATGTAGCTCAAAACAGTCATGGTCACTAAAGACCCTACATCTATGGAACCCATATCGGTCATGGCCAACACCTTCCTCCTTGCCTATAGCCATCACCTCACCCGTGGTGATTTATGCACAAATATCCCCAAAATCAATAGTGAATTGGTCCATTTTACACGTGAATGACCACAATCATGGCCAAAACCACGGTCATGGCCCTTGAAGACCACCTCTCCCATGGTGCTCCCCATGCCCGTGGTGAACTGAAGACACAACGACCTCCAAGCTGCCTCACCTATGGCCTCCTCCTCCAACACGGATGTGGTACCCCACACTGTCATACTAACCCATACCCACCATGACTATGGCATCTCGCCACGGCTGTGGAAACCTTACATATTTATCATTTCCACTCCACTTCCCACCTCATCCATTCCATAGCCCACGACCGTGCCATGCAACCCCCACCATGGTCGTGGCACCTCAACACGGTCGTTGTGACCACCTAACCCTACCCATTTTCATAACTAATTTTCCTACTTTGCCCCTACTTTCCCTAGTGCTTCCCCACCACCTATATATAGAAAGGTGACAGCCACAACACGAAGGTCCATCCACCATTTGCACCTCATTTCCACCATAGAAACCTAGTTTCTAGGTTTTCTGCCATAAAACCCTCCATTTCCATGCCCATCATCCACCTTGGAGGAAGTATGCCGCCCTACAACAACTAGGAGGTGAAGAAGGACGATATACTTTGAGCTCTGTGGAGTCCTATCCCCTTCTTCCCATTTCTTTTATCTTTCTTTGATTATTTCTAGCTAAGTCCCTAGGGGTGGTCTGTTTGGGGTTAAAATGTGACTTTGATACCATGTTGGGGGAAAATAATTTGTAATGTAATTTCATTCTATGATGATTTCCTTTGCTTCTATCTCATTTCCCATTATCTTACATGTGGTTTTTGCTCTTAAACATAAATTACTTGCTTTGTGATGCTTGATGACACTTAGCTTCTAGGAGGAATTGGAATGTATGTAGCAATCTTAAGAATGGCTCCTAGGTCCAATTAGTGGATCCCTAGGTAGCCCCCACTTTGTTCCTACATACATCTCCCTTCTTCTACAAGTGAGTGTGAGATCTAAGTAGCTAGTGTAAGTGTTAATAGTGAAATTGCCTAGATCTTCATAAAGGCTAGATGGCAAGTAACATGAGGTGGAAAATCATCATCTCTACTCCCATTCCTACACACGGCTCTCAATTTCCCTAACACCACTTACCCTAGAAACCTAGACTTGACAAGTCCTACTAGAAATACACCTAACCCTAGTCCTCCAACTAGTAGTATAGGGTACATTCTAATAACACTTGCCCTGTTGTTTGGTTTGGTAATATAGGTTGATTTGTGATAATTGCATGCCATGTTGATACCCCCAACTAATATCCAATCACATTCCTAAATGACCCAACTACCCAATCCGTTGCTTGAAACCCACCTTAGTCTTCTTTATTGTTAATGCTAGTTTATATTAATTGCCTTTATTCATTCTAGCTTATTGCTTAGTCTTGCTAGTTAGGGTTAACCCAGATTCTTGCTTTCTCTAGTGTTTATCTTAGTTCTTAGTTGCTAATTGCCTTGATATAGTAGTATCATTTTGCTCTTGTTTAGTTGATTTCTTAATCTAGTTGCTTAGACCTAACTTGCCTAGGATAATATAGTCTGTGGTAATCTAGTTTTCATATTCACTTTACTATCTTCCTACTTAGTGCAATCAAACCAAAACCCCTTTTAAACCCTTAAACCCTAATATCTACTTTAGGAACGTAGTCAACACCAACTAAGCTCTAGTGCCCCCTCTATCCCTATGGTTTGACCCACATTGCTTGCCTCTCATCTATGCTATAACATGATCTTGTGTGCTTGCGGGAGCATATTTTAGTGTTGTGAGTGAACGTAGTTAGGGGAACCTATAAATATCCAAAGATCATACGTGTGTGCAAAAATTGCATCATTGAACAACCTCCTACTGAACTTCAAGATGGGGAAGAAAGAAGGAGTGGTCAAGATGTATTCAAGACTCAACATCATCATCAACAACCTAGATGCTTTGTGACATTCTTTGAATTGAGGATCAATCAACTCAAAGATCCTAAGGTCTCTTCCTAAGAGATGGGAGTCAAAGGTGACCTCCATAGAAGAAGTAAGAAGTCTTGGTGATCTTCCAACTGAGGAGCTTATTGGAAATCTACAAGCTCATGAGCCAAGACTTTACAAGTAAGAAGAGGAAGCAAAGAAATAAGAAAAATCATCAAAGAAGATCAAACATACCTTCAAAGCTCAAGTGGAGGCTCTCATTCTTCAACAACAACTTGCTTGCCAGAACTCTCCCTCCTCCTCTAGTGAAGATGATGGCCCTAGTGAGCATGAAGCCAACTTCACCAAGGGAAATAACTACAAAGGGAACCCATTTTCTTCATCTACTCTAAGATGCTACAAGTGTGGTAAAAAAGGACACTACAACAGTTAATGTCCTAAGGCTATAAAGACACACTACAAGAGCAACTCCAAGAAGGAGGAAGACTACAAGAAAGATAGAAAATGCAAGAGGAAGGACAAGAAGGAGAGGAGGAACAAAGATGCTTCTCATGATGCTTGGGAAGGCTCATCTTCTAATGGCTCAAGCTCCAATGAAGATGGAGAATGCCACCTTACACTCATGGCCTCCACAAGTGAAGACATTAGTGGGTTAAGTGAGATAAGCTTGCAAGAGTTAGCTAAATAAACTCTTATTGACATGCTTAATGCTACCCATTCTTCTTATTCCCAATGTAAATATAAAAATAAGTGATAGGGTAAAATTATTGATGATGTGTTTGCTAAGCTTGATATTCTTAAACAAAATGAGAAAGTTCATCTTAAGAGCATTGATTCTTTACAAGGCCAATTTCTTGATCTTGCGTTCCAATACAATGGGGTTGAAGTTGGGAATGGGATCTACCTTAAGAATATGATTACTCCTAAGGAAGATAACAAAAAGTGCCTTAATGAGCTTGAGTTACTTAAAATTGAAAATGTTGAACTTAAGCTTGTTAGTGATGCTCGTAGAGAGGAGAGAGATGTTTATCTCGAAGAAATTCAATTGCTTAGATATGAAAATGCTAGGTATGTTGCTGAAGTTAATGACTTATCATGTAGACCTATTTTGCCAAGTAATGATGTTGCTTCTATTACTCTTAAAAAGGATTCTTATTTGAATAAAGCCCTATGTTTAGAGGCCATCCTTGTTCATGCTAGATAATCTTGCTAATTTTTCTTCTACTGTTATCTCTCTTACCGATGACAATCATAGACTTAGAGCCTCTCTGTAGAAATTCCTCAAAGGGAAGAACTCCCTAAATGAAATCCTTGATCACTCATCCAAACAAAGTGGTACTAGTGGTTTGCGATTTATAGGGGGGATCCTAAGGGTAAGAGTAAGGCAAAAGGTAAGAAAAAGAGTAAGGAACCTCCTTTCTTCCATGGAGAGTCTTTTAGCTCAAATAATCTTACGACTTGTTCTCATTTCAAGAGTGATGATCATTACCCTACTTATTGTCCATATAAGCCTAAGAGACCAACCCAAAGTTCAAATGGGTCCCCAAGATAACACCAGATTCCAAAGTTTGAGTTGGGAACCGACATTCTCCTTTCTTGCAGGAAAAATGAAAATGGACTGTTGATAGTGGCTGCACAAAGCACATGACAGGTGATATAAGCCATTTCAATAATTTTACAAAGAAGAAAGGAGGATCAGTTACTTTCGGGGACAACAAGAAAGATAAGGTAAGAGGTGAGGATGATGTAGTTGAATCCTTGTGCATCAAGAATGCTCTCTTTGTTGATGGCTTACATCACAAGATAATAAGTGTTAGTCAATTATGTGATAATGGTTACCTTGCACTATTTACTTATTTTGAATGTTTACTTCTAGATTCCCTCACTTACAATGCCATATATACGAGAACTAGGGATGGCAATCTTTATGTAATTGTTCTTGACTCTATTGATCTCATTGTTGGTAGATGCCTTGTACTCAATATGAATGATATTTTGCTTTGACATCGTCAGCTAGGTCATGTAAATATGCATCAATTGAAGAAGTTGAGCAAAAAGAACTTGGTCAAGGGACTTCCCAAATTGGATTTTGAAAAGGATGAGGAATACCAACATTGCATACAAGGAAAGAAAACCAAGTCCTACTTCAAATCCAAAGGAGTCCTTAGTACCAAGAGAGCTCTTAAACTTCCCCATATTGAACTATTTGGACCTATGTGAACTCAATCGCTTCATGGTTCCAAGTATTGTCTTGTTATTGTTGATGATTTCACTCGATATACTTAGACCTTCTTTCTCATTTCTAAGAGTGATAATCTTGATGCTTTCTCTAGCTTTTACAAAAGAGTAGAAAATGAAGCTTCTTGTCGCATTATTTCTATCTGTAGTGATCATGGGGGAGATTTTGAAAATGATCTTTTTGAATATTTTTGTGAATAGTCCGGATATGTAGATTACTTTTCTTCACCTCGAACACCTCAAAATATGGGGTTGTAAAGAGGATGAATATGTCTTTATAGGAAATGGCTAGGACCATGCTTTTAGAGTATGACACTCCATAGAAGTTTTGGGCCGAAACTGTTAGTACTTCATGTTTTGTGCAAAACTAGGTTTTTACAAATCTTTCTTTGAAAAAAACCCCTATGAGCTATGGCATGGTAGGAAGCCTTCAATGAAGTATTTTAACATTTTTTGGTTTCCTTGTTTTGTATTAAACATGAAAGATTCTCTTGACAAGTTTGATCTGAAATCGTACAAGGCTTTCTTTCTTGGCTATAACACTACTAGCAAGGCTTATAGAATGTATAATTTTGATATATCTAAAGTAGAAGAATCTATCAATGTCAAATTTATTGAGACTAACCCCTCTATTTTTGAGGATATTGATAATAATGATGTTGGAGATGAAGTAATTCCTATCTTTAAAGAACTCAACATCACCCGAAAAGGAAAAGAGGGGGGCACTCAAGAAGAAGAGATAGATGAAGAAAAGAAGGATCCAACTCCCCAGTTTGCAAAGAATCATCCTAAAGAGCTGATCATAGTTGACCCCTTTGAAAGAGTGAATACACTGGCTTCCTAGAACAAAGAACAAGACAATAAAGCCTTCATCTCACAAATCAAGCTAAAGAATGTCAAAGAAGATCTTGGAGATGATGAATGGATGCTAGCCATGCAGGAAGAATTAGAGAAATTCGAAAAGAACAAGGTGTTGACTCTCACGCTAAGACCATGTGATAGAAAGATCATTGGCACCAAGTGGGTCTACCACAACAAGTTGGATGAAAACGGCAAGGTGGTAAGAAACAAAGCAAGGTTAATGGCTCAAGGATACAATCAACATGAAGGTATAGATTTTGATGAAACATATGCACATGTAGCCAACTTGAGTCAATTAGAATGTTGCTTGCTTTTGCTAGTTACAAGAATTTCCTTCTATATCAAATGGATGTTAAAGGTGCATTTTTGAATGGTATAATTGAGGAGGAAGTGTATGTTGCACAATCTGCATGGTTTGAACATGATAACCTGCCTAACCATGTTTATCTGTTGCAAAAAGCTCTTTATGGTCTCAAACAAGCACCTTTATCTTGGTATGAGAAACTAAAGAACTTTTTGTTCGATCATGGCTATATCATGGGAAAAGTAGATTCTACCTTGTTTCTAAAATACACTTCTAACAATTTTCTTATCATTCACATTTATGTTGATGATATCATTTTTGGAAGAACTAATCTTGATATTTACAAGGAGTTTAGTGATCTTATGAAGAGTGAGTTTGAGATCAACATGATGTATGAGCTTACAATCTTCCTCAACTTTCAAATCAAGCAAACCAAATATAGGAACTTCATCAACCAAGGAAAGTACACAAGTGAGCTACTCAAGCACTTTGGGATGGATAATACCAAGACGATGGACACCCCCATGTCAAAAACTGCCAATCCTAATAGATATGAAGAAGGTGAGAAAGTGTATGATAAGCTCTATAGAGGTATGATTGGTAGTTTACTTTATTTAACTACCTCTAGACCTGATATAATGTTTAGTGTTGTCCTGTGTGCTCGCTTTCAATCAAATCCTAAGAAATCACATATTATAGCTATTTAGAGGATTTTGAGGTACTTGTACAAAAACCAAAATTTTGGACAATGGTATCCTAAGTCAAGGGACTTTACTTTTACTACTTATAGTGATTTTGATTATGCAGGATGTTTGATTGATAGAAAGTGCACAAGTGGCACTTGCTTCCTCCTAGGATCATGCTTGGTGTCTTAGTTTTCCATGAAACAGAGCATCGTGGCTCTATCAACTAGATAGGATGAATAAAAGTGCAGTCGGGAGTTGTTGTGCCCAGGTTTTATGGATGAAGCAAATACTCCTAGACTTTAAAATTTATTTTGATGTTTATCCTATCTATTGTAATAATACTAGTGCAATTAATTTATCTTACAATACTATATGGCATAGTAGAGAGAAGCATATAGATGTTCATCATCATTTTCTTCATGATCACATTATCAAGAAGGATATTTATATCACGCATGTGGACACAGAAAACAGTTGGCAGACATTTTTACTAAACCTCTAGCTAGAGAGCAATTTAATATTATTAGATCTAAACTGTTCGTAGCTACTTTGGATGATACTAATCTGCCAACTAAATAGTTTCTATCTATCTAATATGCTTTGCTCATGTCTTGTTCACCTTTTCTTGATAAAGTGCTAAATTTTCATGTTCTTATGCCTTTTTTGTCGCTTGTTTTGGGTATTTTTTGACAAATGGTTGTTTTACCACTAAATAGTATCCAGTGATGAGTGATATGTGCCTAACTATGCCAAAATAGACTAGATAAATAGATTTAGTTACCACTCAAATGGCTAGAAACTAAAATTTCTAAAGTTGGGACAGAAACTCTATCACTCGAGTTTCCAACTCGACCGATTGGTGGCCGAGGGCTTTTGTAAAACGCCATTTGGTCAAGTTTCTTTCTCTCAGAACTCGATCGATGGCTGGACTAGACCAATTCTTAGGCAGGGTTCATTCGACTATTCTCCCTCTCAATTAGAGAAAAGTCGACTGATCTTCACTCCAGCTCTCTCAAGCTCTCAACCCTATCCCCGACCTTCCCTCTCCTAGTCCTAGCCAACATTCGTTTGACCTACCTAGCCCTTTTTCCTATATGCCCTAGGTGGTTAGATGATCTTTGGTGGTGTTTCTCTCTTCTTTGGTCTCTAAATCTTCTCCATCTTGCCTTCATGGCCTCTAATAGAAGAAAGAGGGTCACACATTCTAGAGGACCATCGTCTTCGTCCAACTCTCACCTCATTCCTTACAATGGCATCTTCTTTGTTTCAACTGAAGCTAATAGGTACAAAGAGATCCTTCCTCGGAACCCTTTTCCTTCCCTTCCTTGTTTGATCCTCATTTGTGTAAACAAGAAGTGGTATATGAGGTAGCAGAGTTTCTTTACGACCATCACCTAGTATCCATGAGTGTCGAACATCGGTGCTTTCATAATTCCATTACAACCACTAAGGCAGTCCATGAATTTTATGCCAATATGTCATGGAACTATGCCACTCTTGTACCCCTCCTAATACTCAAGTGATTATCACTTCCATGATTTACAGTAAGAAATTCACAATCTCAGAAGATACCTTGAATATCTTTCTCAATTGTACTAAGGTAACAAACACATGGAGGATGAATTATCCTGAGTATTTTGACTTGCTTAACCCCGAGTCCTTCTACAAGAAATATGATATTACTCTCCTTGATATTCATAAGTTCTTAAAGAAGCCTTAGACACCCTATAGGAAGAAGTCCACCATCCCATCCTCTTCCTTGGGTCTCAAAAATCGCATACTTTCTCTAGTAGTCAACTGCAATATTCACCCAAGAAGAATCAGACTGAAATTGTAAAGAATTCAGTAGTAATTACGTTTTTTATTTTAAAGAACATAGGAGTCAAGTGGTCTAGATAAATTCTCCACCACATGTCTTGCTTTGACTCCAAGAAGAATACCTGAGGCACCCACCCACCTTACCCATCCTTGATTTGTGGTCTCTTCACCTTTGTGACTGAGAAGTCTCTTTTTCATGATCTTCATTACAAGCCCTCTAGAAAAGGAGTCTATATCAGTGAGACCACAATAAAGAATTTTTTTTGCCTACATCTTCTTCCACCACACCTAGAGCCTCTACATCCACTCAAAAACCTCCACCTCCATCCCGACCTACCCACACCTCATTTCATGTATCCAAAGAATCCCTCATGGGTTACATGGTGCATTAACAGGCTTACAACCTATAGGTTCAGAAGCATATGCATCGGGATCTTTGTCGGATCATGTCAATCATGAACCTATCATTTGTCCATCCTTGCCTTGATTACCAACCCTACCTAGGTGGTTATTATGCTTCGTATGCATACAATCACTTCTACCTTCCCCCTCCACCTACTGCTTCTGCTACCACACCCTCTATTGATGGTGGACCTTCCCCTGCACCTACCCCTGGTATGCTACATTTACCTTCTAGTCCCATAGCTACCCTAATTGTATGCCTTGGCACTTCTGCTCCTACTTTCCCTCAGGCCAAGGAGCTTCATGATCTTGGCATGACTTGGGATGAGTAGAATGCCATGTAGCCTGTTTGCAGTTTTGGTCCAGGAGATGCCCGACCAGGATGATGAGGAAGCTGTTGCTGATGATGAGGAGGCATCTGAGGATGATGGTCTTGATGTGGGTTCTGATGGCTCTGGTGATGAAGGTGAAGTTGTTGTCTCCGCTGCACCTTCAAATGGAGATGAGGACTATGAGCCTAGAGATGACAATGATGATGTTGTGGACATATATTGCCTAGATGTTTAGATTTTTTAGTTTTTCTCTCATATATATGTTGATCATATATATCTTTCTACACTTTTTGTACTAAAAACATCTAGGCACACTATCTGAGTTGTACTATTTCTATCATCATGTTATTTTCACCATTTTGGCTTGTAGTTTCTTTGAGAACATGCTTATGTGTTGTAATCTTAATCATGTGTATCATAACTTTATGTATGCTCTATCACACGAGTTATTAGTATGCTTTCCATAGTTTGATTATGACACTGGTTACTTGTTTCTGTCTTGTCTCTATTTTATGTGTGTTATGTGATTGCATTTTTTATCTTGTAGTTACATACTTTTGGTTGTGCTTGGAGAAGACATGTATTATGCTCTTCTACCTAATTATTTTTTATAATGCCAAAAGGGGGAGAGAAAATTGATGTTTTGAAGCTCAACCATATTGTTTTTACTGCCTATGTCAACCTTTTCTTATCTAAGTATATGTTTTGTTTTATCATGTGACTTGCTAAAGGATCATGTAGTATAAATGTTATATATCTTTATGTATAAAAACTAACTATGAAAGTAAGAGTGAGAATGGATTGAGGGTGAGCAATTCACATTGTTAAAATTATGAATCCCCTTGCAATTCACAAGGCCAAGGTATAACTTTACATATCCTTTTCAATATGTTGAAGAATACTTTGTCATTATCAAAAGGTGGGAGAATGTTGACTTGAGAGTTATACATTGTCCATATTCTGATAATGACTTCACAATTCCATTCATATGTATCTCATATGTTTGTTTAAGATTTATTTCAAGTATCAGTTACATGAAAAGGACCAAATTTCTCAAGCCCTATCTTATCCAAGTTCAAGTCAAAAGCAATGCAAATGCACTTTTGTGGAAAACACTCCAAACCACCTTAAAACATTTTTGTAATCATTTGTATTGATGATATGACTTGTAACTAAGATGAGAAAAAAATAAGGGACACTTAATTCCATCGTTTAGCCACTTGAAAATCATTTTGGAAAAATTTTCACAACAACTTAATCGGCCGAGTTTGAATCTAGACCAATCAATGATGAATTTTTGGAAATGATTGGATCGGTTGAGTTGTACACTCACAGAACTTGACTGACCAACTTCCTGAACGAATTTGATTTTAGCTGATTGGTCGAGTTACCCTAGAACAAACTCGACCAATAATTTGAAAATTGGATTTTTCGAATAGTGGATTGGTCGAGTTACCTTTATTGAAGCTCTATTGAATGCATTGTATGGAAAATGCAAAAAAAGTGATTTCAACCATTGGAGAGTTGTTATAAATGAAAATAGATCCTTTGCAAGTTGTAAAATGGCTATTTTTTGTTTTTAAGTGATCCCACACTCAAAGGAACGCCCCCAAATATAAATATGATCTCTTGGAGTTCATTCCATGGTTGCTCATTCATGTTATCCTTGGTCCTTACTATAGTTGAGTGTTCTAAGCCCCTTTCTCTCTCTCATTTACAAAGCATTTTGTGAGTATGAGTGAGTTAGGTAGGTTGTAAGAGAGCTACCTCATTGTTACCTTGTAAAGATCTCCATCCTTCCATTTTCCCAATCCCCTTTCTCAAAGATCAAAGGCTAAAGTGATCTTCTCCAAGTGAAGGAGGGGTTGTTGTTCTTATTCAAGGATGAAGAAGGTGTGAAGATATTCTTCAAGTGAAGGAGAAGGACAAGGCATAAGGTCCAAGGATCTTGGTGGGTAAATCCTCAAGGCTGAAGACTTGTTACAAGAAGGAGATGTCCTAGGACAAGGAATCGAGTTGCTTGCAAGAGTGGGTAAAATCTGTTGTGAAGTAGAAGACTAGCTCTTAGATAGGTAAGCCCTTGGATGTAAGGTGGTCTTCTTGTATCTCTTATAATGGAATATAAGTATACATGGGTTGTAAAGTCCTAGAGGTTGACCTCTCTAGGTAGTGGACTGATGGTCTCCTAGTTGGGAGATTGGAACAACTCTAAACACCTTGTCCAAATGTTTATTTCAATCTCTCTCATCCTTTCTGTGCTTGATTAGATAGGACCTCAATTTTCACTTTTAGAATTTGGTTTCAATTGATATAATTTGAAGGTCTAACTATTCCTATGCAAGTTTTGAAGCTCTATTCATCCCACCTCTAGAGCCCTAGATCCAACAATTACATGACTAAATTTAATCATGTCATTGTATAGAAATGTACAAGATATCAGAATCAGGATGTGGAAAAATTGGATAAATTAACATAGTCATGTTTGATGATCTATAACCTTTGCCCTAACCATCCAATGGGGTTTGATGATGTAATAGGGCTTTAATTCCCTACAATACTTTGTTCATGCATTTTACATGCTAATCAATGAAACTTAATCATATCCCAAAAAAATAAGATGGAACACATACAACATCTAAAGGTAGCCTGAGCATTCCAAGGTCCAATAGGTATATGACGACATGTGAAAGTAATGTAAGGAAAAGTGAACTTTGACTTCTCTTGATCCTTCAGCTCAATTGCTATATGATTGTAATCATAATAACTAGAAAGAAAAAACAGTGAGAGTGGCAGGCAATCCACTCTATATCTGGTCTATGAAGGGTAAGGGAAATTGATCCTTCAAAGTGGGAGCATTAAGATGAGAAATAGTCTATGCAAAAATGCCAAACTATCATCAATGTAGTAGCACCACTTCATTCACATCATAGGTGATCATAATTATTCCTCCCTTTTTAGGTACCACTTGTGGGGATTTCCCATTTAGAATGGGAGATAGCATAAATAATACCTACAAATAAAAGTGTTATTACCTTTTTTTCAACTACATCAATCATGATGAGATTTAGCCTCATCTAGGGTTGTACCACTAGATTTTCTCCTTCTTGACACATGCCTTTTATATCAGCAATAGGCTTCCCAAATGTTCGTGGTTCTTTCGTACTGTTATCACCTAGTGTTCTTCTTCAGAGCTCAACAATGAAGAGATTATTATAGAAATATTTTCTTTGGTAGATGTAAATGCATATTTATGATGTCGTGTTAGTAGCTTCAATTCAAGTTCAGGAGGGCACTCTCAAGATGGCACAATAGAGGGGGTGGTAGTCACATGCCTTTGAGTTTCTTGGTATAGTGATTTGGTTTTCATTGCAGAATCTTGCACACTCCCCCATGAAATCAACATGAAGAGTGATCTCTATTATACTCATAAAGAAAGCTTTGCGAAGTAGCCTAGGCTAAGAATGTTGAATTTTTTCTAGTATTTCTCTTGCAAAAGCTAATGGAGTATCAAAGTTCAGTGGTTCATCTGGGTATTTCGTGGTCCTCACCAAGGACTATGTATACTCTTCTCCTATTACCTCCACATGTAAGGACCCCCTTCCCACATGGCACATGAGACTGGATACCTCCAAGAAGGGTTTATAAAGAATCCAAGGTATATCCTAGTCATTATGTTGCATTAATAGGAACTCTTTTGTACTCCCAAGTTTTACTTGTGGTTCCTCTGGGAGATTGAACTCAATTCTCATCTTCATTACCAAGATGAGTTTCCCTCTTCCCATCTCTAGTATGGCATCTGTTGTGGGCCTATAGTGGACTTTATAAAAACTTCATATTATCAAATCTCTAGTATTCCTCCTTCATTTCCATTGCCACAAAATCAATTGGGAAAATGAACCTATCCACCTTAACTAAAGCATCCTCACATATACTATAAGGTCTAACAAAGGACTTGTCAGCAAGATAAATGGTCCTGTTGCTTCTCCTAGGCTCACTCAACCCCATTTTCTTGAAGGTCTTGAGTGACATGATATTTATACTTTTTCCAGAGTCACATAGAGAATCCCAAAATGGAATTTACATGTAGAGCATTGTATGTTAGAACACACTGGATCCTGACTTTTCTTTGGCAGTTTTCTCTAAATCATCATGCTTACTTCCTCATGAACCACTATCACATCTAAATATAATATGCACCTTTTCTTAATAATGATATCTTTGAGAAATTATCATAAGAGGTATCTTCTCAAGGGACTCCAACATAGGGAGGTTGACTCAAAACCTAGGAAATTTAAGAAAATGAACTTTTTGAACTGTCGATATACCTTGGTCTTATTTAGGATATTTGGAAATAGAATTGATACCATGGTTTGTATCATATGGTGTTGTTGAGGTGGTTTGTAAATGCTTTTAGGTTCTTTACTTCCCTCATAACATGTAAGTGAGACACCTTCCTCTTGTATGAGTTTAGGTAGATATTGGGGTTGTACAACTACCTCATCCTCAAACTATATCAAGGACTTCTTTAAAAGGGTTCTTGTGTTGCCCATCATCATGCTTGGTTTGATATTTCTCTATCAGTTTTTCACTATGAAAATATATTTCATAAACTTGTTGGTTTTTTTATAGGACATTTATGTTACCCAAGTAACATGTAGTGTTCAAGTTCTTGAAATCTTCCATGTCAGTTACCATCTAAGATATCTCTATCTCTAGGCTCTTTGTTTGAACCCTTGATCCTGTTTGTCTTGGTGCAATTGTTCCAAATAGGCCTCATTTGTCTTCATGAATTTCCCTAATAGATCTTTCAACCTATTAATCCATCATGGACTCCTTACATGTTGGTCTTGTTGAGCATTATGATATTGTCATTGAGATGGATACACGTATGATGGGTCTTGTAGGAAATCTATTACAATTCTTACAATGAAAATTGGGATTGTTGTTTCATATATATTGATTATTCCTCCTATTGTATGGTTGATGCATATACATGCACTTCTCGTCTTCATCCAAGGATTGGTTGGAGTTATCTAATCATAATTTATTATTGATCTGGCTCATCTATAACTTGAGTTCCTTTATCTCCCGTGCTTCCATATCAATATTTGTTGAGCTTGTAGATTGACACTCCTCACCCTAAGACTGATTCTTTCTCACATTTGTTGAAATTTCTTGATCATGTTGTCCAAGACGAATCATGTCCCTACTCTATCAAGATTAGTCCTCTCCCCTTTGTGTATATCTAAGTAAAATATTTTCACCTTGGACAATGAGATCAATGCCATGGTGGGGACCTTCGTGAGCATATTTTTGTAATATTCCCATGCCTTAGAATAAGATTCATCATGTTATTTCTTGATGTTATGAATATTCCCTACAAGTTAATTTGTCTTCTTTGAAAGAAACTATATCTCAAAGAAAGTATGAATCATTCCCATGTATCAACAAATTATGGATCTAAACCTTGTAACAATGTGTTATACTTATTCATAAGAGAGAACAAACAAAATTTCAATAAACTGTTGGAGCCACCTATCAATCTTTTAGAGTATCAAAACTTTCCACAAAGATGTTGATTTGTTGAATTTTGTCTTCACTGATGTGCCCTAGAATTCTTAATACTTCACCAAATCCATGATTCTTGGGTCTATCTTGTAACTTCCCACTTTTCCAGCCTGACATCTAATTAACACAACTATGCAATAACAGAGGATGCCTTGATTCTCTCCCACATGGTATAATCCTCATCTTCCCCAATATGATCATCATTATCACTGTGATTAGACATTTCCAGTTCTTCTTCCTCAATATATGGGTCTCTTGGGTCAACCATCAGTTCCTCTTGATTTTCAAGTGTACCGATTGCATTGGTGGTTGTGGTTATGGTTTTGGATCTTTGTACTCTATGGAATGAGAAGGAACAATAAAATAATACTTGAAAAAAAGATTTAAGATTTTCAAGGTGCTAAAATATGGAAACAAAGAAAGTATTTTTATAATTTTTGATCTCGTAAAAAAATAAAAGCTAATAAGAAAAGCAAAAACTAATTAGAGTGGCCATTCATAGCACTTGTATTGGTAGCTTTTTAAGTTCCTCGATGATGACACCAAAAAATTGAGATGCATAAACTGAGTATGTAAAATGCAGGTGTACGTGTCAAAGTAATACCACATTTTGAGTTCCATGTGTCAAACTCAACGGATTCTAAAGCTCGAGACTACTACTAACTAAATTCAAATCAACTAAGCCATATAAATAAATGGGTTGCTTTTGATTACAAAATGAAAATTAAAATTAACTGGTTATGAATATAGAGATATGGATTCTTTAGGATAATTACTTTCACCACAGTGAAATTTATACTTAATTTAAATCTATCCAAAAACAATCATTGTTTAAATAAACTAGGGATTTGTATATTGTATGACCTGCTTTCACTATCTATCACACTATGTAATCTAGTTGAAAACCTTCTTTCATAGTAAAGAAGTAAAATATTAAATGATTAGTAGTGTCTCTCTAGATACTTAAATGCAAAATTGTTAGTCCGCTTTCATAGTGTGCTTTTAATTGTGTTAATTATTGTTCTTCCAATGCAAAAGCCCACTTTTATAGTGAAGAAACATTCAAATCTTGAATGGTGTGATCAATCATGAACATGGACAATGAAGTATATTGTCATTAATATTTTGTAGAAAAAACATATTTCTAGATAAACATTGTTAGGTCCAAATTAACATTGAGCTTCTCCCAATCTTGGAGAAGAGCGGAACAGACCTCACAAACTGAACATGGTATCATATTAGATTTCAAAGGAGAAGGAAACCTTTAACAATTATATGAAACCTAGTATTAATAAATAATTAATATCCCTTCTAAATATGAGCATGAACATACACTGTTCAAGCCTACAAATTTCTTCCAGATGGTGTCATGATTTTATTTTCTCCACATTCATGCCTTTCCTCTCTTATTATTCTATTCAAACCTTCATGTGTTGATGATGTCTGACATTCCTTGGTGTTTACATAACCCCAAGTTTCCAAGAAAAAAATTG
Source organism: Alisma plantago-aquatica (assembly GCA_963693085.1). Classification (NCBI taxonomy): domain Eukaryota; kingdom Viridiplantae; phylum Streptophyta; class Magnoliopsida; order Alismatales; family Alismataceae; genus Alisma; species Alisma plantago-aquatica. The sequence goes on along the minus strand of OY856412.1, from coordinate 166,217,358 downwards.
AATTTTTGATGTAAGGGTTAAAATCATGATCATCCATATTTTTACGTAGGTGGCACCAACAATGTTGGTATCACTGACCTTCCTAAATATGTGTCCCCTCACAAGAATATCAGTACCATCAAATGATATTTTAGTGGTATTGAGAAGATATTGAGATCTTTGAGTCTTTCTCTTAGTGGCACGAAGAATTGTCTTGATTCTATTGAATTATTGGTGAAACTTTCCTTCTATTGAGAAATGTTAGTGGTATCAAATGGTATGCTAATGGAACTAATTTTGATTGAAATTACTCCTTGAACCTAAAATTCAATGATATTTCATTAAATCAACATATAATATGATAATCTATTTTGGTATGCACTACAATAGTTAAAATTGACACAAAAGGGTTTCAAGTCTACTTTTATGTAATTTGAATGAAAAAATATATGTTTGAGAGAAAGTATCATAAAAATCATACTATAATGTTCAGGCCTCTAAATCTCTCCTTCATGGTGTTAGTATGATCTTTTATCCACATTCCTGCCTTTTCTTCTCTCCTACTCAAGGGCTAGCTAGCTGCCCCTCCTTGATGTGTTGGTGATGACTGACAATCCTTGGGTTTTATAGAACCCCAATTTCCCAAGAAACAATTGGGATTGTTGATACTAGGGTTGAAATCTTGATCACCCATATTTTATTTAGGTGGCACCAATAATTTTAATGTCATCAGTCTTCTTGAGTTTTTGTTGGAGAAAAATGTCAGTACCATCGTATGAGATGCCATTGGCACCAAGAAGTTACTGAGATCTTTGAGTCCTTCTCTTGGTGGAACTGAGAATGGTCTTAGTGTTATTGACTTGTCGGTGAGACTTTCCCTTTTTTGAGGAATGTTAGAGGTGTTGATTAGTATGTTAATGGCTCTAATTTTGATTGAAAATGCTCCTTGAACTTGAAATTCAAAGAGCTTTTAATAAATTGAGATAAAATATGATAATTTATTTTAATATACACTAAAATATTAAGACTAATGCAAAAGGGTTTCAAAATTATTTTTATGTAATATGAATGAAATTATATATTCTAAGAAAAATATCATAAAATCATACTAATTAGACCGTGAAATCATGACACATTTATATTCATAATTTTCAAAGTAGAAACATCTAATAATAAGAAGCACACCGCTCTATCTCTAGCCCTAGATGAATGATCATTCACCATAAGATGGGAATAGGAATATTGCAACCCAATCATCAAGACGGAACCTCATCCAACCCCAATTCTCATCCTCATGTTTCAAATGAAAAATCCACCTTTATAGCTCACAATGTCACTAAACAAGACCAATGATCTTGATATGCTTCAATAGATAATCATGTGCAAGGTTATGATGTGGATTTTCTATCTCCTAGAACTCAAGAGGACCTATATGCATCCAAATATAAATATGAAAGACCTTGAAAGGTCATCCCATCATACCACTCAAATTGACCTCATCCAAACACTAATACAATTCTCTCTAGATCAAGGGAAAAATGGTCTCACTATGGCACATAGCTGCCATGATGCATGCTACTGATGTAGACACCTGATTAATTGTCCGTCTAAAAACCACATCTATAGATAGGGTCAAGGTATAAGCTCATCAACAAGGCCTTTCTAGAGACCATTCACCCAAACATGTCTCATGATTAATTGACCCTCAAAGTGGAGCCAACTTGATAAAGTAGCTGTATGCAAACAACAATTGAGTGGCTCTAAATTTTTGTGACAAATATATCAGCAAGCTCAACATCCCAACTCAACTTCTCTAGGATAATTATCTAGCAATCATGAATATTCAATGAGTTATATTGGTCACATGCTATGGAGTGGGATTCTTAAACAACATCAATAAAGTAGAATGTATGACTATGAAGATCCCATAATCTAAAAGAATGAAAATCAACCCCTTAGTGATGGATATAGGTGCACGATGACGAAGGTGCACAAAATTCGACCAACTCCACCTCTTCCATTCCGTACATATCTATAATCTAGCACTGCACTAAGGACAAATTCATCATAGGAATTATCAAAAGAGGAACTTTGCTCTTCATAGAGAAGTTCATGAAGTTCAAGAAAAGATCCAAGGTATGCATCACAATGACGATCAAGTCGTACTTATAGCAACCTACAGGTGTCAAAATCATGATAGATATGCTTGTTGTGGTGACTCATATTCCTAATCAGAATGTCACACATAAATTTTCATTCTACCACCAAGTAGGTATCAAGTAATGAAGCATTGTATAAACCCTATTATGGAGCCCACAATCTAAATACTGGTCATATCCAAAATCCTTCCAATCAAAATATGAAAAGGGATTTTTGAATCTCTAAACATGATTTGACTCTCAAAATCCAAATTCAAATAATGAAATAAATTCTATTTTATAACCAAATCTTTCTAGAAGTTACATTTTTACATAATTTACCTATAGGAGATAAACTATAAAAAACATCATGAGCATGAAAAGAAAATCAAACTACTTTTTTGGCTTCTTCATCCATCTTGTAATGTGATTTTCTAATGGTTTTTTCCTAGAAGAGGATCTTTAATATATATGAATCATGCTCTCATCTAGATCCATTAGACTAATGGAACACCTCTAGCCAGAAGATGGACCACCAACTTTCTCTTCAAATCCCAAATAGGTATCCCAATTATTGGAAAAATCTACATCATCAGGAATTGAATGTAGCCCCATGGTGACTACACAACCATGTCGGTCCACTACAAAGATTGGATATTTCATAGGGAAGTCATAGATACTTGCATTATATTTGGTGGATTTGAGCTCCCATAAATTGTTGAATCTACTCATATCCTACCATGATGATTGAACTAAAAAAAATCTCTAAAAGACACGTACCAAAATTAGCCACTTATTGGTTGAAAAACATTATAAGTTGTTGTCAGTGAAAGATGATCCAGTCATGGATCCTGTGGCTGGGAATTGACTCAAAGATCCAACAAAAATGTTGTGATGAAACAACCTAAGAAAGTCACTGAAGTCTTTTGGCACATGTCTAGAAATCTCAGATGGAGGTGGAGGAGGAGACTTATGATGATGCTCCTCCTAATGAGGATGTGAATGTCACACTCATGACTAATATAGTCTAGCACCTCAAAGGAATCATTAGCCCAAATAAAATCTATAAAATATCATAGATTTGACTTGGAAATTGCAAACAAGAATAGGATCATCTAAAGAAAAAAAATACAAAACAAATATCATTCGATAGTGAAATTGCTACCTCTCAAAACTAGCATCCTCTCCCCATATCTCGTAAGAGGACCCTCTATTGTATCTATCTCAATAATGGGAATTAGGTTGAGGATAAGTAAATAATATTGTGGAACACTCTAACTTGAAGTCCTACTAACCCAAAAGTTTGCATACCCCCAAATTTGCAAAGTTAAGATTAGTGAAATCATCTACAAAACACAAAGATACATAGAAAAAACAAAATAAGATCAAAAGGAAACCTCTAGCATATCAACAAACCCTTCACAACTTTTGAAAGAATGAACATATACTTTCATAGAGATGTTGTCAATGGAACATCTCTAGAATAAAATAAAAAAGGGCATACAGCCCCCCATCCCAATAAAAGGAAGAGACAGTCTCCACATCTATCAAAAGGAGAATCGACAACTATCTCCCCTAACCTAGTGTTGCTGGCAAAGAGACGACAAATACACAAGAAGAAGAGAGAGATTGTGACACACCTAGTGGTGAACTAACAATCACACGCACCCCTCGTTCCACCCTTACTAAAGAAGATCTTGTTTAACAATGTGAACTTCAACATGTAACAACATGTCTTTCCTAGATGGGCCCACTTCTAATTACTGAGAAAGAGGTACACATCACTAGGATTGTCTCTCGGGGGAGCTGTTGATTGGGAGTTTACCAAAACATGACATAGTAATCCATGCACACTTTCTCAAGCTCATGTCTAACAACCCAAATTTAAAATGAAAAGAAAACCTTTTATCTGACAAGGTGTGAAAAACATACCCTTGAGATTGGGATGAAAAATATTTCTATGACCAAGTAAGGTGTTAGGTACCCTCAAGTCACTCAAAACTCAGTATTGCATAACAAATTTTGAGTAACAAAATGTAGTCAGTTTGGTTGGATAAAGAATTAAAACAATAAAAAGAAACAAATCATGATAAATGTGTGATAGTCTTATGATGAAAAAATGTTTGATAGCCTTTGAGGACTTAAGATGACTGTGGAATTTCTTTGGTCATCTCTAGAGACTCTAAACTTTATGAAGAGGTGATTCATCCCTATTTTAGGGCTTCATCTTCTGTCATAGTGCATTTCAATCACATTTACACCTGTTAGATTACATGTTATTTCCCTTAATATGCATATTTGTGTAAAATGCACTTATGGACATTATTTGCATGTTTTTTAGGAAATTGGACCACACTTGATGGAAGAGAGAGAGAGAAAGATTGTTCCTAGGGTTACTCTACCCTTGGAGAGTCCCAAAGTGAAGTCTGATGCTCCCTCAACCTACCCCTAGTGGCCAAAGATCCATAGAAGCAAATATGTCCAAGAAAGTCCAAAGAATCAAGCCCAAGTGCAGATGTAGACAGCACCCCAGCCGTGCCACAAAGAATGGCCATGCAAGGGAGAACCACCACGGTCGTTCCACCTAGCATGACCATGCTACATCACAGAAGAATGGGCATGGCATTTACACCACGACCACCGTCACCTCATCCAACACGACTGTTCTACCATTACCCCACCACAGCCATGCCAGTTTCAATACCAAAATAACCATCAACCTATGATCTTATCATTTTAATTTGCATGATTTTTCTACCCCGCCATGAGCGTGCTCACCTCTACCAACCACGGCCGTGGTGATCCACCACGGTCATGCTACTAAGAAAACCTATCTACTTTTTCCACTGCACTACCCAATCTACCCCTACTTGACCTATTGCTTCCCCCACACCTATATATAGGGGGGTGGCGGCTGTAAGTTGAGTTTAGCTACCTCCTACCACCTCTTAGCTCCCCATTTTCACCCCTTATACATTACACTCCATTTCCACCTCCATTTTAGTCCATTTCACCATTTCCACCATCAAAATCCTAGTTTCCTTTCATTTCCACCATCGTTCCATGCCCCTACACCTTGGAGGAGAGAGGAGGATTCCCTACATTAGCTAAAGTGGAGGAAATATTCATCTACACTGATCTCCATGGATTCTTCTATCTCCTTCACTTCTCTTTTTGTACTTTGCATTGTTATGAGTAGCTAGACCCCTTGGGTGGATTGTTTGGGATGTAAAATGTTACTTTGATACCATGTTGGGGGGAAATGACATATAAACTTTGTAATTCCATTTGCTAATGATGATGTTCTATTTCTATCTCATTCTACATGAATTGCTTGTTGGTTTGTGTGTGAAATCACCTAGGAATTTAGGAAAATTGCTTATATGTGTGAATTTTGGGATTTCCCCCTAGGTCCAATTCTTGGATCCCTAGGTTGCCTCCCATCTTCATACATCCTAATAAATCTCCCTATGCCTAAGTGAGAGATCTAAGTAGCTAGATTAGGTGACTCTAGTGAAATTAGCATGGAGCCTTCTCAAGGTAAGAATGTGGGGGAATTGAGGTCCAAAACCCTAATTTCACCTCCCCATTACTACCCTCGGCCCTTAATTTCCCTAGGAATGTCTAATTGAGAAATCTAGACTTGATTATACTCTAATTGAATTCAATCTAATCCCTAACCCAATTGAGCCTCGCAACGGTAGTAGGGGTGTTAGGGACTAGTTCCCCTATACACAACCTAGCATAACCATGGCCAGTCAGTAGCTTAGGTTAATTCATTAAACCTAACTTGTTGTTTGGTTTGGATAATCTAAATGGAATCATAATGTTCACATGTCAACCCCAAACTTGAGTGATAAGTGCATCCCCTAAATAGACCACACTTCCCTTAATTGCATTAAAACCCTAGTTTTCATCTGGCCTAACTAGTGTTAACTTAGTTAACTCTTTTTTTGCTTAGTTAGCTCCTTGCCCTATTTTTGCCTTGTTCTTGCTAGCTTTGGTCTTTACTTGATCTTTTGCTTCTCTCTTTCTTTCCTTAGTGTAAATTTCCTTTTCATACCTAGCTTAGTCTTTTCCTTCTTAATTAGTCTTAATCTAGTCTAGGGTTAACTTAGATTTCTTTCTTACTTTTAATGTATTTCTTGTTCACCTTAGTTTAACAATCAAAATCACCTTTAAATCCTTAACCCTAGTCTCTACAGTAGGAACCCAACAAAATCTAACCTAGCTCTAGTGCCCCCTTTTCTCCCTGTGGATCGACCCTATATTTGTTACCCCTCCTATACTATGACACGACCTCGTACGCTTGCGAGATAGTGTTTTGGTAGATGTAGGTGTGTTTAAGTTTAGGTCAATATAAATTTGAAAGTTTAATCCACCCATATGTTCCGATCTCATGGGGAACATCTAGTCGAGTCTAATCGGTTAGTGTGCGAATCTCTGGTGGATGTACCAAGCTTTCTGGCACTATTACTGGGAAGAAAGGGGCTCGGCCTAGCTAGTTAGTTTTGCTTTGACTTTTCCTACTATCCTCATCATTGATGTTCTTTATTCATTATTATTTGCATTCTTTTTGTATATTGGTCTACTAACCTGCTTTCTTTTGTTTGGTTGTGCTTTGTGCATGTGACAAGCCATTTGGGAAGAAACAAGATGGAATGCCAAAATGCACCCAACAAGCCGCTTTAAGACTACTTCATGCCTAGCAACTAAAAATCTCCAATTGCTAGCATGTTTGATCAAATGCCAGGGGAGAAATTCTCTATTCCTCTAGGTCTTCTTGGGATCCTACCCATCTTCTATGGCTCGGAGAGTGAGAACCCCTACAAGCACTTGGACTCCTTTCTTGAAGTATGCCCCACCTTCAAGACACTGAGGGCTAGTGATAATACAATCTGGTTGACCATGTTCTCTTTCTCCCTCAAAGATAGAGCCAAAGATTGGTATGACTCATGAAGGGACATCATGAGTTGGGAAACAATGAAGAATGCTTTCTTGAGACAATTCTACTCTATTGTAAGGTTGACACAAATGCGGCGTGCCGTGACAAGTTTTAGTCAAATGGGCAACGAGTAGTTCCACAATGCATGGGAGAGATTTAATAAGATTTTTAGAGAGTGCCTGCACCATGAGATCCCCTTGTAGAAGCTAGTTCAATCATTCTACTCCAGGTTATCTCTAAAGGACCAAGACACAGTGGATTCCTCTTGTAGAGGAGTTTTCATAGCTAGGCCACCTGAGGAGATATGGCCTTTGTTTAAATAGTTGGTTGAAGGGTCAACAATTCGAGCTTCTAGCATGATGAATAACAGGGGATATGCCTTTGGTTTGACACCTCCCACTGATAATGACTCAAGACCACAAGTGATGAAGATTCTTGGTGACATGGTGAGCTTCATGAAGAACCATGTGACAAATGCTCCTTGCCAACCAGTCAATTCTATTGAGTTCTATGGTGAAGAAAAGAAGACACCTCACTCCTATAACTACCAAGAACCACAAATTCCAAAATATTGCTCAAGGTTTAAGGAATAGGTTCTCTCTAGATTGAAAATATTTGATGATGTTCAAAAAGATATTACAAGGCTAGAAGAGAATGTAGAGTAGTTATCTTCCATAATTGCTCTCCAAGAAGAAAAGTTATCTTCAAAGCCCATCATGAGTCAGCATGAAGCAAGTGGACACATGCCCTCTTCTCAAGTTTTCTATAGTCCGCCTCCCATGCATGTGCATCCTATCTACCATTTCCAAGGTGACCCCAAGCCTTATACTCCGCCTCTCCCTCCATCACCACCATTTTGCCAACAATTCACCTTCCAACCTCAATTACCCCCTCCACCTCAATTTCAACCCCAAGTGTCACCTCCACCTCCTCCACAACCACAACTAAATCCCCCACTCCACCATGAGCAAGGAAGTGTTGTGACAGTTCTAAGGAGTGGGAAATATCTTGAGAGACCCGCAAGTCAAAGAATGGTTGACAAAGCAAAGCCAAGGTAGCCAAGTGGTGATACTTTGATTGAAATTGCCAAAGATGATTCAGTGATACATCCTGGTTATTTTGGGATACCATGTGTTTCGCTTCATGCTCCATTTGCATGTCTCGCCATCCCTAGTGTTCCACCTCATGTTGATGCAAGAAAGGAAAAAGTAAGTGATCCTCCATTCATTGAAGCACTAGATGAGCCACCAGAAATGAAGAGGAGGAAAAAGCATAATGAGGATATTCTTGTGGTTTTTCGCCAAGTGAAGGTGAACATTCCACTCTTGGATGCTATCAAGAAAATCCCATCATATGCCAAGTTCCTCAAGAACATATGCACTGCAAAGAGAAGGTCAATGGGGAGGATACCAAAGAAAGTGAAGTTGACTGAACAAGTGAGCTCCATCATACAACATTATCTTCCTGTGAAGAGAAAAGACCCATGATCCCCCACTCATACCTAGTTATATAGGGGGACATCGCATAGATAGGTCCTTACTTGATTTGGGATCTAGTGTGAATTTGATGCCATACAATGTATATGTTGAGCTGGGCTTAGGCAAGTTGAAGACGACACATTTCACTCTCTAGTTGGTGGAAAGATCCATAAAAGTGCCTAGGGGTAGAGTGGATGATGTCTTGGTGATGATAGATAAAGAGAAAGGAGCACTGTTCCCAACAGATTTCATTGTACTTGATATGGAGCTAGAGGATAGGAAGATTCCCATCATCTTGGGAAGGATGTTCTTATCTACAGTTGATGCCAAGATTCATGTATGTAGCGGCACCATGATGGTTTCATTCATGGACATGAAGGTCAAGATCAACATGTACAAAACCCCAACCCGACGGGTCTGAGATAGGGATATTGGATATGATCACTTCACAAGTCTGAATTATCATTTGAGAAAAGGAGATCAATATGGAACAATTGATGATGATTATTGTGATCAAAGGGATGAAGAAAATAGCTTGAGTGCAAATGAGGGATCCATGTTTTGCAAGAATGGACACGTGAGAATTCTAAACGGATGAATGAATGAAGAATCGCCAAGAAGCCAAACTGAAGGCAAGAAACTCAGTGCTTGTGGGAGGCAACCCACTTATGTTTGGGAATTTTTCACCCAAACTTCCATTTTTGATACTTTTTCTTTGTTTTTACACTTTTCCAAGAAAACTCACACACACTTGTTTTTAACAGTTTTTGTTTAGTTTTAAGATGTACAAGTGAAAATAGGGTGAAATGAGGAAAATTAGATGAGATGTTGGCAAAGTGACCCATGAAAAATCATTTTGGAACAAGATTTTGAGTGTTTGATGTTCTTCAAGTTGGGAATAGAAGCTAGAGAGACCAGCACGACCGTGGCCATCCATCACAGTTGTGTGAATTAAATCAAAAAGTAATCACAGGGAACAAGGCCAAAGTTTGAGAAATTTTTTTTGACAAGGGATGCACCACAGCCATGCAAGGCAGTACGGTCATGTAGCCTGAAGCCACCATGGTTGTGCTGCGTACCACGGCCATGCTGCAGCCCGATTTCAGCAACTTAAGTTAGAATTTGCAAAAATTCCAAATCATTTGCTCACTTCTCCGAAGAACAGAACGCCCGTGCTCCGCACCCTAGCAACCGTACAACCATTCACACCTTCTCTCCAACACTCAAATCTCCACCAAATCACCCTCAAACCATCCCAAATCAATTCCCTACCATTTCCACTACCTTAATCTCCAGATTCCACTCTTTTTCATCAAAAAAATCCCACATTTCTCTCCATTCCGCCCCAACAGCCCCGTTCTTCGGAGAAATTCAAAATTTGGTGATTTATCCTCTGTTTTTGAGCAAGGACGAAGAAATCTGCAAAGAAGTTTGTGGATAAGACTAAGGGTGTCATCTCCTACCAAAGGAAGCCGAAGAATAGTAACCCCCGGTTGATAGAGGCCAGATTGGATGCTTTGGTGGATCCAATTGTGGAAGGAGCCTCCACACAGCCATGGCGGTGGACTCCATCATCGTCTAGAGCATCACAACCACCACTGTCTTCTTCCTGGCCCTCTGTCTCATCTGAGAGACCCTCAGTTCTAGCTGCACGACCATCGATTTTAGAATCCCAACCATCCATTTCTTCGACAGTGCAGCCACAGCTAGAGCCGCATCCACGAGCATGTAGGCAACTCTTACTAGATTGAGAAGAGAATGAAGAGATACCAGATGCATGACATACTAAGATACCACAACAACCACCCCGTCCATAGCCCGAGATCACTAGTGGTAGGGAAAAGAAAGCCAAGCACCAGGAGTGCTTGACACGCAAAGTGATAGTAACTCGCTATGCGTGTCGAGTGACGATGGAAGCTATGGGCTTTTATGCCTTTTTCTAGGGCGTGATGTAGAAGATGGGACTATTTGAGATTTTGACACTGCCGTAGGAGTCATACGCTGAGATGACATGACAATTTTTCACCACATTGGAGAAAGTGACTGATGATGGCGAAAATGCCATTAGAGTGATGATTGAGGATAAGAGGTGGATGATAACATCAAGGATTCTTAATCGGATTTTTGTCCCTAGTGAAGAGATGGAAAACCTCCTAGATAAAGGGAGGAAAAAGAATGACTACAGTTCCAGATATCCTACAATGTGGAAACACTTCACTGGCCAGAGCACTTTTGTAGTGGGGAAATTTAAGACTAGTACCATTCACGATCGTTTCCTCTGTTATGTTCAGAAGGTGTTGGTGAACACCATCTTCGGAAGGTATGAAAACCAAGGCAACTGTACAAACAAGGATCTGTTTGTACTTGGTTGGTTGATTAAGGGGAAGCATGCAAACCTTGGAGCATTATTGATTGAGCATCTGAGGACAATCCCTTCCAAGAGCACAAATCCATTTGTAATGGGAGGGATTGTGACATCTATAGCCACTACCCTGGGACATGATATGATAGGATACACATATGTAGATGGAGGAAAACTAGTTGACTGGAACTACTTAGCCCGCTCTTCCATGATCACCATTGTGGAGCAGAATATCATTTACCAATTCAACCCACCATACCCAGGAGTCTCCTTAGAATTGCCCTACCATATTCCACCCCTCATGGAACAATATGGACCCACTCAAGATTTTTTGGATAGATTGAGGAGATATGAGGAGGAGCATCCCATAGGGGATGGCTTCCCTAAGGTGATATTGAAAGAGGGTCTAGGAGAGCCCTCATAGGCAGCTGAGTAGAGATAGGCGACAGAAGACATAGCAACATGACGGGTGAGACAGTAAGAGGAAAGGACAGGAGCGTCAGAGCCACAACATCCCTCAGTGAGTGCATATGGCATGGCCACCATTCATGCATAGTTGGAGGGCATTCAGGCAACGTAGGATAGGATACAACATGCAGAGGAGGGTTTTTAGCGAACTTAGGATGCCTTGTGGTTAGACCATCAGTATATGCATTATCAGGTCAACCACCTATACTAGTTCCAGCATGCCCATGTATAGAGGAACCCCCAGTGGGGGGAAGATTGGTGGAGTTCACTGTTAGCATATCAGGACAACTACCCACCTCCACATTCAGACTACTGGGGTTCCTACTACCAACATCCTCCACCACAGGGAGGACCACCACCACCACAGTGATCATCTACCCTATCATTCCCAGACTTTAGCGTCATACTGAGGACAACATGATTCAAAAGTTTGGGGTGGTAGGGCGGTATGCCCTATCTCATTTGCACTCTTATTTTGCATTTCACCTGCCAATTACTTTTGTTTGTTTGCTTTTTCTTGCCTTAGTCTAGAATTTGCTTGCTTTGCATCCTTGCATGCCACGTAGTTTTCTTTCTTGTCATTTTTGTGTAATTTTCAAAATTTTTGCTCTTTTTTCCATGCATTGCATATCATGTAGATTTTTTGGAGTTAGGATTTACTTGTTTCCTGCTTTAAGTTCAATAATATAGGATTAGATGTGATTGAAGGCAACTTGGCACCTTTTTGGCCAAAATTTTGAGATTTCTTGTCTAAAGTGTGTTTTGACCAAATCTCTACTTTTTGGATTAAAAATGATGATCTTTGATAAATGCAAGTGAATTATCATTATTTATTGCTAAATGGTATCAATTCTTGACTTTTTACATGTGCATCACCTCTCTTATGTTTGTGAATGATTTGATTGAATTGTGACTCGAGCAAGTTATGAGTCTTAGTGCCTATGAAATCAGTTGATAGAAGTATCAATTTCAGGTTGTTCATTCATGTGGTGAGACATTGTTGGATGAAGTGTTAGATTAATTTTCACGTAGGATACCTTATGTTGAGAATCACACCAGTGACCCCTCTTTGACCTGACTATTCACTCACCATCTTCTTACCCCTCTGCCTCATGAAAGGATGCCAAAGTGCACATATCAGTTGTGGCCACCTCCAAAAGTTTGGGGTGGCCACATCTACATCTCACCACTTCACTCTCATCACCATATGCTCTATCTACTCCAAGGGCAAAGAAAAAGAAAAAAATGCAAAAATAAAATAAAAGGTGCTCCTATTTAAGAGCATCTAAGTAAAGTAAATATGAGCACTCTATGTAATAGCACTCCAAAATCTTACTGCAACCCTTTCTTCCATTTTCATACCCATTGAGCTAGGAAACATCAAACCTAGCTCATTTTCCCCTTTTACACAACCACGTGGGTCATTTGGTGAAATTTGAAATATAAGGTTGAAAGCATGAAGGTGAAACAACACTCCTAGTCATCCTTGATTAATTCCATCATGAAACGGTCTACAAGAACTATGTGAAAGAAATCTGGATAGCTTGTGTGTTTTATGCACTATATTTGAAGTTCATATGCTTTGTGCTCTTTTCATGATTTGTTTGTGAAAGTAGGAGAGGAGAGAGGTGGAATGCATGTATTTAGTCACTATTTATCCCATTAAGCAATAATCATCCTTTACATTGTACTTGTCATTTCTTGATTATGGAAAAATTGTAGAGAGATTGAGTTGGAGCATACTTGAGGATAAGTATGTTTCAAGTTTGGGGTTGTGATCCAGCCCTATTTTAGGGCTTCATCTTGTGTCACAGTGCATTTCAATCACATCTATACCTATTATATTACATGTTATTTCCCTTAATATGCATAATTGTGTAAATGCACTTATGGACATTATTTGCATGTTTTTCTGGCATTTGGACCATGCTTGATGGAAGAGAGAGAGAAGGAGTGATCCTAGGTTTTCTTTACCCTTGGATAGGCCCAAAGTGAAGTCTGATGATCTGACAACCTACCCCTAGTGGCCAAATATCCATAGAAGTAAATATGTCCAAGAAAGTTCAAAGAATCAAGCCCAAGTGCAAATGCAGACAACACCATGGTCGTGCCACAAAGAATGGTCGTGCAAGGGACAACCACCACAACTATTCCACCTAGTACAGCTGTGCTACAGAACAGAAGAACGGGCATGGCATTTACACCACGACCACCATTAACTCACCCACCACGGCTGTGCTACCCAACACAACCGTTCTACCCTTACCCCACGACAGTCGTGGTGACCACCACGTCTGTGCCAGTTTCATTACAAAAATGACCATCAACCTGTGATCTTACCATTTTAATTCACACGATCATTCTACCCCCCACACACACGACCGTGCTCACCCCTACCTACCGCGGCCATGGTAATCCACCACGGCCGTGCTACTCACAAAACCTAGCTACTTTTGCCACTGCACTACCCAATCTACCCCTACTTGACCTATTGCTTTCCCCACACCTATATATAGGGTGGTGGTGGCTGTAGGTCGAGGTTAGATACCTCCTACCACCTATTAGCTCCCCATTTTCACCCCTTAGCCATTCCACTCCATTTCCACCTCCATTTTACTCTGTTCCACCAATTCCACCATCAAAACCCTAGTTTCCTTCCATTTCCACCATCATTCCATGCCCCTACACCTTAAAGGAGAGAGGATGACATGTTGTAGTAGCTAAAGTGGAGGACATCTTCATCTACACTGAGCTCCATGGATTCTTCTATCTCCTTCTCTTCTCTTTTTGTACTTTGCATTGTTATGAGTAGCTAGGCCCCTTAGGTGGGTTATTTGGGGTGTAAAATGTTACTTTGATACCATGTTTGGGGAAAATGACATGTAAACTTTGTAATTTCATTTTCTAATGATTATGTTCTATTTCTATATCATTCTCCATGAATTTCTTGTTGGTTTGTGTGTGAAATCACCTAGGAATTTAGGAAAATTGCTTATATGTGTGAATTTTGTGATTTGCCCCTAGGTCCAATTCTTAAATCCCTAGGTTGCCTCCCATCTTCATACATCCTAATCAGTCTCCCTAAGCCTAAGTGAGAGATCTAAGTAGCTAGATTAGGTGACTCTAATGCAATTAGCATGGAGCCTTCTCAAGGCTAGAATGTGGGAGAATTGGGGTCCAAAACCCTCATTTCACCTCCCCATTACTACCCTTAACCCCTAATTGCCCTAGGAATGTCTAATCTAGAAACCTAGACTTGATTATACTCTAATTTAATTGAACCTAATCCCTAACCCAACCGAGCCTCACAAGGGTAGTAGGGGGTGTTAGGGACTAGTTCCCCTATACACAATCTAACATATCCAAGGCCAGTTAGTTGCTTAGGCTAATTCGTTAGGCTCTAACTTGTTGTTTGGTTAGGATAATCTAAATGGAATCATAATGTTCTTATGTCACCCCCAACTGGAGTGATAAGTACATCCCCTAAACAACCCACATCTCCCTTAATTGCATTAAAACTCTAGTTTTCATCTTGTCTAGCTAGTGTTAGCTTAGTTAGCTCTTTTTTTGCTTAGTAAGCTTCTTGCCCTATTTTTGCCTTGTTATTACTAGTTTAGGTCTTTACTTGATCTTTTGCTTCTCTCTTTATTTCCTTAGTGTAAATTCCCTTTTCATTCCTAGCTTAGTCTTTTCCTACTTAATTAGTCTTAATCTAGTCTAGGGTTAACCTAGATTTCTTTCTTGCTTGTAATTGCTTTCTTATTCACCTTAGTTTAACAATCAAAATCACCTTTAAACCCTTAACCCTAGTCTCCATAGTAGGAACCCAGCAAAATCTAACCTAGCTCTAGTTCCCCCTTTTCTACCTGTGGATCGACCCTATACTTTGCCACCCCTCCTATACTCTGACATGACCCTGTGCGCTTGTGGGATAGTGTTTTGGTAGACATAGGTGTGTTAAAGTTTAGGTCATTATAAATTTGAAAGTTTAATACCCCTGTGTGTTTTTATCTCGTGGGGTGTAAGAGGTCACAATATCCTCATGATATCCTGTGGTAGAGATCCATCCTGAAAAACTAGGACATGATATGGAAAAGAGACAGAGACAAGACCATACGAACTTACAACATTTGGATGTGTTTGTTTTTAATGTTCTTAATGTTTACAAATCTAGATGTTTTACATAAGATGCATTTGAGAAGATAGTCAATTATGAGAAAGATGAATATCTTTAATAACACCAAGAAAAAATGTAGATATGAAATTAAAACAACTAGTCAATTGCATAATGTGATCTTGAACAAGAGAGATCATAATGTTTAACATGAGTAGTCCAAAAAGTTGCACAAGCAAGACATTCAATTGTTGTACATGATGAACAAGATTATAGGCACTTGTGATATGAACATGAATTTTAAGTGATATAGATTTAGTAAATTAGGTGAACAATTATAATAATTTAGTTATATCAAGAGGTCTATATCCTCCATGTTACATTTATGGCCTTCCAACATATGAGAGTTGTTATTATACAAGAAGGATATTCTAGATTCTCAGTGGTAAATTCTTAAAAAGATAACATAGACACTCTCTTATTTTTGGAGAGTATAATGGGGTTGGTTGGTGGTGGATATGGGGATTATATATACGTGTTGGTGAGGGTTGAGGATTCAAAACTGATAAAGGTATTTCATATAGAATTTATCATCAGATCAAGAATAGGAAATATAATTTGGGATTTGTGATCTGAGGGGTCCCTGTGGATTGATTATTCTTATTGTAGGGACCATTTCTGGAACATGGTGTTCCTCCACGTGTCATCCTAGAAGAATGTCAAATTTTGTAGGGATGTCTCTTGGAAAGTGTAACTTACTAAAATCTATGTTTATTTCTTAATCCTCCCTTATTATAGATGCCATATGATTATGTTGAAATCTAGCATCTTTATCCCTAATTTGAGGTAAAGTATGATAATTTGAAGTCAAACAACATAAATGTATTGAAAAGCCTTTACATATGAGACATTAGGATGATATAGACAAATTAAACTAATACCAAAATTCATTACACCAATAAGTATATTTGATTACAATTTTTCCCTGCAAAGTTATGATTAATATATAAGAGAAATGATGCAAAAGAAAATAGTGTGCCACCATTGATTAATTAGGATTAAATACATTAGATGAATGTCTAATATTCAACTAATGAAATCTTATATCAAACACATTTATAGTATAAAACTAACTACAAATTCAGATTCATCACATCCAAATTAGCATACAAGTCCAATTTCATATCATTTGGATAACATGTACCCATCCAATTGTATCCATGTATTGTATAACCTAAGTCTAATTCATATGATCAATGTGACACTTATTTTTCCTAAAGTTCAATGGATTTCTTCTGTAATGTTTCTTTAGTATTTACTTCATGTTACTTTTTCCTAATCTGATGGCTCTAGATCCACCTTCACCTGATCTGATCGGGAGAGGGTCAACCTATCCTTCACCCTCCCAACTTCTGTGCATAGAAACCTTGTCGGGGTCTTCTCTTTGCCATTTTCATTCTACCTCCCCTCATCTCTCTATTTGACATTTTTCTCATTCATTCTCACCATCTTCTTCTTCGTCCATGAGTGATTCTATCGACTAACCCTCTCACATTGATGCCTCCTTCCTCCCTCTTCTCTTACGCTTCCTCCTCTTCCCTTCCTTCCTATGTTATTCTGCAAAACCTATTCACTCGTCACATGCGCTCTCCCCTCTTCCATTGTCTCCTCTCTCCCATATCCCCACTCATATATCTTCTTCTCTTCCTCACAGTATTATCTACCTCAACCCATGTTCCTCCTTATGGTAGGGCATAGTTGACGCTTTTAGAAGTTGACATCCACGCTTATCAAACACCCATGATCTGATTGGTGTCCACATCTATTGGGTGCCATCCTACTCGTGACCACTGACCCACACCTCCACAACCAAGATCCATGTAGTGGTACAGTAGGTCGGTAACCTGCCATAGCCATGATTGGAATTTCCCACCTTCCGATCAAGAAACATTTGCACCATCAGGACTGTCCCCACCATTAAAATCCAACCATCCTCTTCCTCCTTATCCCTCATCACCCAAAACCCTAGCCATCCTTTCACCCCTTTCCATCTGTGTGATCTCCAGGCCTTTTAGAATTGTGTGCTGCTATCTAGGCCTTGTTGATGGCATACCAACTACGTCCAGGGAAATTCATCACTTGTTGTGGTTTCTGGTGAGATAGAGTCCATGTGATCCACCTAAACATGAGATCCAACGTTCTTTTCCATATGCTTTCCTTCTTTGCATCTCCTACGCCCACTATCCGCCCTAGAAAAGTCATTCCACCACCTAAAATCTTTAGGTAGGATTCTGGTGATGACATCAACTCCATCTACCTAGGTTACATCCCACATCAAATCCAAGACACCATTATTAACTTGATAACCTCAACCCTTCAACACTACGACCACCAACAACACCCATGCCTCTACATCACCCCTCCACCTCTGCCAACACCAATACATCACTAGTACATCACCCATCCTGAAATAGAAGTGCAAAGGATATAGAGGAGTTCTTGGCATCACATGGAACCCCATCAATGGGTGGAACTATGGTCAAGCCCCAAAGGATACACCGACATGTCAATCTTCCAGGCTAGAGCCTCATCATTAGAGACATCCTTGAACACATGCTCAGTTGGTAAGTACCTATAGTCCAATATTTGAGATTTGTAACCCACTGCATGTAAGAATCCACTTAAATGATAATGGAAATTCAACAGGTAAATGTATACCCTAGATTCAGTTCATTAACACTGAGTAAGAAGATAAATAATAACCTAGGGTCTATTGAGACTTCTTGACCATTTAATCTCTATGGTATATAAGTTTATGGATGTAGATATAATAATGTATGAATAACCACATATAAGAAGTTGCAATTGCATGAACTGACTAAAATACATGTGATTATAGAAACTTTTAGATATTAATCACTAGGTTATGACCATCCTAGTAAAGTAGTTTGATCCTTAACATATGACTATACATGCATGTGACTTGGACTTTTGTAATAAAGATATTAGGTCTCATTTGTCATAATTATTAGTATGATTATGCTTTGAATAAAATCATATGAATATAGTGAATCCTAAAGAAACATCATATCACCCAAAGAAACACATTCATGCCTTTTCACAAGAAGGGTGGAATGGTAACTTCATATAAATGAAAAACTAGGACTTGTAATGATAATGGATCAAATAGTCTTTGGAAATATAAGAACCCTAGAAACAAATAGAGAAGATACCCTAGGTAGCTTTATGAAAATAAAAGCTATCATATGAAATAAAGTGAACACGTAATCAAATCCAACCATGTTATATTATGTGGTTAAATAGTGATATATAATATAACCTACATCAATCAAATAAGACTGAAAATCGTAACACGCCATTAGGCTATAATACTTTGGATATGAGCTATATATATAATGAGAATGTCAACACATGTGTGATTTGGCTCGACTAACATACGTAATATGTTCCTAGGATGAAAACTCGACCTCGTGGACCAAGTATATAGATTGATTTAAGCCTTAGTTGTGAAGATTAGGTATGTACATCCTTTATTTTATTTTGGGCATTATTTGACTAAAACCTACATTTATTTTAATGAGGCATCTCTTGCACTTTTAATTCTACTTGAAATTCATTTTCTTGGACATTTATACTCATTTTTTATATTTGTTTGGTTGATGAACTATTCTATTTATTTGGGTTCTTGGACCTCTCCTATTATGATTGTCTTTTTATGTGAAATTGATGAAAATGGTAGTCTTGCCACTCTATTTATGCACGTTGCGTGTTTGACTAGAATATCTAGAATAGTGGTACTTATGTACAACCATACTTATTAAGAGTGTTTATTCCGCCCGAGGTGTGTGTTTCCACCCTTATTTCTTTTAGGCCATGATCATATGGTGTGATAGCCCTATTTTAGGTATATTTAGTCTACATTGTTATGCATGCAAAATGTTATTGTTTTATATTAAGATTGTCAATAACTGTTATTGCAAGGCACTTTTATTCTCATGCTTGTAATCTAAATGTTTAATTTGCCTCATTTCTCTTTTTATATTTCTTTGAACTTACCTAACTATAAATAACCCCCTTCTTGTGGGAACATCTCTTTTTGCACTTTTAACCCAATATAATTCCCAAAGTGTTTAATATATATACATACTTAGCCTTTGTTGACCTATACTTGTTTCCTATGTTTTGGGTGATGTTCCCTTCCACCCAAGTGTAGGTTCATTAGGAGGTAAGGATGCACGGAGATCATATACATGGTATTGGACCTAAGGATAGCTTAGAATGTTTAGTTTTCCCTCTGCAACAGGTCTTGTATGTGATTCGGATTATAAAATGTATACCTTTTTACCTTGCTATACCACCTTTTATAGTGATGAACAATTGTAAAAGAATCATCATGCAATTTTCTAATAGTTTTGTTTTCACTGCTTATTTTTACATGGATCTTGTATTGTATCATTTGAGTGGATCCCCTATCTGGTTCCACGCCTTACAAAATAGTATCAGAGCCTAAGTAGTCGATGACTTGACCATTTCAAGTTATCCTAGGTGACACTTAAATATAGAGGTGACCTTTAGAGGTTATTGATATACCTATTTCTTTTTAGTGGAATACCAATTAGGATTTTCAATATGAATAATTTGGTAACTTCCATTTCTCAAACTACCAATTTAGCTGAGACTGATTCCTCAGTAACCCGAGGTACCGCTACCCTATCTATGGAGGTTGATATATCTCTTCATAGGAGATGGCTCTCCTAATTATTTTTTATCTATGCCTTTACAGGGAGCTAGTCTGACCACTAGGATATTCATGCCGATTTGAATACTCATAGCTAGGCTTAACCCTAGTTCTCACCTCCGACCCATTCCATTGTTGTTTGTCTAGAATGCCTCACATACATCCACCATTGGGCACTGAGCATGCATAAATGTCAATGAAAAATCTTGAGTAATTTTTAGAGTTGAGATAATTCCCTTGATATTGAGTAATAATCTAAATCAACTAAGTTATGTTTAGGCATGCACTTCTTTCAACATGGAGTATCTCAACATAGCTATACCCAAGGTCATCCATTTAAGGGAAATATACCATCTTCATGAACTTTTTATGTCTCCTATGTAAATATTCAATGATGGAAGCTATTAGTTTAGTTGAATATTCTTAGGAGTCAGGCTCTCTGATCTATATTGTGTGATTACATTACCTAGTAGATGAAGAGATGGGTAACTTGACTATATAGTGTGCCTTGTTTTGTAATGGCACTAGGGTTGTAAACTAACAAATGATAGAGAAACCCTAAATCTCTTCCTATAACATTGATTAATCGTATGACTCCCTTAGGTTTTGAGTTGATGTCGTGGAAATTATGATTAAGAGTGACATGGGAAATGGTGGATGTCGTACTAATTAAGTTTGATGGAAATTGACTGTGTGAAATGAGAAACCCTTCTCTCTCCTATACATATGTTTAGAGATAGAAACTTACACCCATTTGGGTGTTTGAAGAAATATACCCTTTTTGTGTAATGAAGTGATAGTATATGTGTTGTGTTGTGAAAGGTGGATGACTTGATTCTCAAATTGAATTTGCCGCCAATTTTGGATTTCCATCACAAAGCTTTCATCGCTAAACTTATTTCAATTATTAAGTTATACGTACAAAAAAATTTACATTTTACCGATGGTTATTGGAACCAACTCATCACCACAAGGAAGATTGATTTATAGAGAGATCTTGTACTTAATATCCCTCAACTGACATGTTCAACCTTGAGACCTTAGGTCAAAGAGTGAAGTATGAGGAGTTCTTTTTAGGTATGAATGTCATAGTTGATCTATCCATGTTACCTCTCTAGATGGTTAGCTAAGATAGTCTAATCATTTTGAAGGGGTAACGTATCGATGTTTTATCCTTTAGAGATGTAACTTAATATAGGACCATATGAATTAAATAGTGATTGTAGTAAATAATACATCAGTAACATCTAATATTAAGGTCCCAAGTATGTAGCTACCACCTAACTGTAGTAGATGCATAAGCCTTGCAAATGTACCAACACAAAAATTACTTACCTAGTTTTCATAAGGTTTAAAATTTATCATCCCTTACCAAAAATGATTAGTGTAAGTAAGGTAGATTATAAAAAGAGGTCAATGGTGATAGTCTATTTGAAGTGAAACCAATCGTGATAAAGTGGAAGTTATAATCACCTTAACAATGAATATAATACTAATAAGACAACACTACGTATCATTGTAATTTCCTAGCTTGACATCTGGTATGAGAAGTCTAATGGGTCTTGACACATGGAATGGTATAGTTTCACCTTTGGACTGGACGCATGTGTGGTAAATGGTGATGTACTATGATCTACTACATTATGTGAGCTAGAAACCTACGATTGGGTTGGGAAGCATGACCTAGTGTTTACACCTGGATAAATATGGATGGATTTCAAGGACAAAATCCTCTTTAAGGGGTGGGGTGTTGTAATATACTAAAATGTAACTTTATTTCTTAATCATCCCTAATTCTAGACCCCTTATGATTATGTTAACATCTAGCAACTTTATCCCAAATTTGAGGTAAATTATGATAATTTGACGTCTAACAACATAAATGTAGTTGAAAAAGCCTACATATGAGACATTAGGATGATATAGACAAATTAAACTAATAACAAAATTCAATACACCAATTTGTATATTTGATTAAAATTTGTCCCTCCAGAGTAATGATTAAAAGATAAAAGTAATGATGCAATAGAAAATAGTGTGGCACCATTGATTAATTAGGAGTAAATACATTTAATGAATGTCTAATATTCATTTAATGAAATCTTATATCAAGAACTTTTATAGTATAAAACAGACAGCAAATCCAGATTTGTCATATTCAAATTAACATATATGTCCAATTTCATATGATTTGGAAAACATTTCACCATCCAATTGTATCAATGTATTGTATAACCTAAGCCTAATGCCTATGATCAATATGACATTTGTCTTTCCTAAAGTTTAGTGGATTTCCTCCATCACGTTGCTTTATTATTTATGTCATGTTACTCTTTCCTAGCCCGAAGACTCTGGATCAACTTTCACCTGATCTCATTGGGAGACGGTCATCCTCTCCTTCACCCTTCTGACTTATACACACAAAACCCCTCTCGAGGTCTTCTCTCGACTATTTTCTTTCTGCCTCCCCTCATCTCACTATTTGATATTTTTCTCATTCATTCCCCCCATCTTCTTCTTTTTCCACGAGCGAGTCTTCTGACTAACCCTCCTCTCACACTCATGCCTCCTTCCTCCCTCTTCTCTCACACTTCCTCCTCTTCCCTTCCTTCCTATGTTATTTTACAAAACCATTCACTCCTCACTTGTACACTCCCCTCTTCCTTTGTCTCTTCTCTCCCACACATCCTCACATATTTCTTCTTCTCTTCCTCAAAGTATTCTCTACCTCAACCCATGTTCCTCCTTCTGACATGGAATATTCGATGCTTTTAGAAGTCAGCATCCACGTTTATCAAACACCCATGATCTAATCGATGTCCAAATCTATTGGGCACCATCATGCTCACGGCCACTGACCCCACACCTCCACAACCAAGATCCATGCATTGGGCCAGTAGGTCGGTAACCTGCCATGGCCGTGATTGGAAGTTGCCGCCTCCTGATCAAGCAACATCTACACCATCAAGGCTGTCCCAACCATTAGAATACAACCATTCTCCTCCTCCTTATCCCACGTCACCCTAAACCCTAGACATCATTCCCCCCTTGCCAGCCGTGCGATCTCCAGGCCTATTAGAATTGGGTGCCACTATCTAGGCCTTACAGACAGCATACCAACTATGTCTAGGGAAAGCCATCACCTACTATGGTTGTTGGCCAACTAGAGTCCATTTGATCCACTTAAAGATGAGATCCAAGTTTCGTTTCCATATGCTTTCCTTCTTCACATCTCCTGCACCTACTAGTCACCCTGGAAAATTCATTCCACCACCTATAATCTTTAGGTAGGACTTTTTTGATGACATCAACTCCATCTACCTAGGATGATGCCCACACCAAATCTGAGACACCATTGTTAACCTCCTAACATCAACCCTTCAGCACTACGGCCCACCAACAACACCCATGCCTCTACACCACTTCTCCACCTATGCCAACACTAATACATCACTAGTACATCACCTAGCCTGAAACATAAGTGCAAAGGACATAGAGGAGTTTTTGGCATCGAATGGAACCCCATCAATGGGAGGATTATTGTCAAGACCCAAAGGATACACCAACATGTCAAGCTTTCAGGATAGAGCCTCATCATTGGAGACATCCTTGAGCACATGCTCAGTGGGTAAGTACCTCTAATTCAATATTTGATATTGGTAACCCATTGCATGTATGAATCCACTTAAAATGATAATTGAAATTCAATAGCTAAATGTATACCCTAGATTTAGTTCATTAATGTTGAGTAAGAAGATAAATAATAACCTAAATCTATTGAGACTTCCTGACCATTTAAACTGTATGGTATATAATTTTATGGATGTAGATATAATAATGTATGAATAACCACATATAAAAGTTGCAATTGCATCCACTGACTAAAATAAATGTGATTATAGAAACTTTTAGATATTAATCACTAGGTTATGACCATCCTAGTAAAGTAGTTTGATCCTTAATATATGACTATAGATGCATGTGACTTGGACTATTGTAATAAAGATATTAGGTCCCATTTGTCATAATTATTAGTATGATTATGATTTGAATAAAATCAAATGATTATAGTGAATCCTAAAGAAACATCATATCACCCAAATAAACACATTCATGCCTTTCCGCAAGAAGGGTAGAATGGTAACTTCATATAAATGAGAAACTAGGACTTGCAATGATAATGGATCTAATAGTCTTTGTAAATCTAAGAACCCTAGAAACAAATAGAGAAGATACCCTAGGTAGCTTTATGAAAATAAAATCTATCATATTAAATAAAGTGAACACATAATCAAATCCAACTATGTTATAATATGTGGTTAAATAGTGATATATAATATAACCTACATCAATCAAATAAGACTAAAAATCCTAACACACCATTAGGCTATAATACTTTGGATATGAGCTATATATATAATGAGAGTGTCAACACATGCGTGATTTGGCTCGACTAACATACATAATATGTTCCTAGGATAAAAAGTCGACCTCGTGGACCAAGTATATAGATTGAGTTAAGCCTTAGCTATGAAGATCTGGTATGTACATCCTGTATTTTATTTTGGGCATTATTTGACTGAAACCTACATCTCTTTTAATGAGGCATATCTGGAACTCTTAATTCTACTTGAAATCCATTTACTTGTACTTTCATACTCCTTGCTCTATATTTGTGTGGTTGATGAACTATTCTTTTTATATGGGTTCTTGGACCTCTCCTACTGTGATTGTCTTTTTATGTGAAATTGATGAAAATGATAGTCATGCCACTCTATTTATTCATGTTGCGTGTTTGACTAGAATATCTAGAATAGTGGTACTTTTGTATAACTATACTTATAAAGGGCATGTGTATTCTGCCTGGGGTTTGCGTTTCCACCCTTATTTCTTTTAGGCCATGATCCTCTGGTGTTATGGACCTATTTGAGGTATATTTAGTCTACATTTTTATACATGCAAAAATTTATTATTTTATATTGAGATTGTTGATAATTGTTATTCCAAGGCACTTTTATTCTCATACTTGGAATCTAAATTTTTAATATGCCTCATTTATCTAGTTATATTTCTTTGAACTTACTTAACTGTAAATAAACCCCTTCTTGTGGGAACATCTCTTTTTGCACTTTTAACCAAATATAATACCCAAAGTGTTTATTATATGTACATACTCAGCCTTTATTGACCTATACTTGTTTCCTATGTTCTGGGTGATGTTCCCTTCCACCGAGGTGTAGGTTCATTAGGAGACAAGGATGCATGAAGATCATATACATGGTATTGGACATAATGATAGCTTGGAATAGCCGGGTTGCCCTATGCAATAGGTCTTGTATGTGATTGGCATTATAAAATGTATGCCTTTTTACCTTGCTATACCACCTTTTATAGTGATGAACTATTATAAAAGAATCATCATTTAATTTTGTAATAGTTTTGTTTTTGCTGCTTATTTTTATGTGGATCTTGTATTATATCATTTGAGGGGATCCGCTATCTAGTTCCACTTCTTACAATAAGAAAATGAGTTTTTTTTACCCATGTTTCTTTCTTTTTGAAAGCTTCTACCCATTTCTCGAATAGGACTTCATTTTCTTATTGCTAGACTGAGTCGCTGAGGATGAAAAAATTTATTAAAAAAAGGGAGGTGGAAGAGATTAAAATTACATATGCGTGTTACCTATTATATTCCTTTGTCAAAGATTATATGGATTTAACTTAAACATATTTTCCATCAAAATAATGCCATTGGTTTTTAAAGATAGACAAAAGGTGATTGGATTTCTCACTTGAAATTGAATCTGAGCATTCTCTTCATGGATTATTTGATCTATGAAATTTATTGAAATAATCTTATTAAATGCTCAAGTTAAGTGAAACTTATACTTTTTTTCTTTAAACTAAAGGAAAATTACCAACATATGAATATGGGTGGATTAAATATGTTGGGAAAATGTTAAAAAGTCAAACAAATGGGATATATCATCAGTTAGAGAGAAGAACAAAGATTTTTTTTTATTGTTGATTTGAATGACCAAATATAGGATGTTAGCCATTTTCCCCTCTTAAAACTAGTGTTTGAGGTAAGAATGTGTAAGGAGGTGGGATAACCTCCTTACTATTTTTTTTTGAAGAATTAACATCCATTCCAAACACACTCAAAGGTATGTTGAAGGTATAAATTTTTAAATTTATTATAATGGTATGCAAAAGACTAAAGTATAGCAATGGAATAAAAATAATGACTATATTCAATTTTCAAAAAAGATTACAAAAGTACATTATAATATTCCATAAGGGTTTACATGTATGATACAACGTACAGATCTAAGTAGAGGGAAATCTAAACCATAACAACTTTGTCTCCAAGATTTAACTCCTTAAGCTAGTCCAAAACTTCATTCCTTATCATTCAAGTCCTTCACCTAGGGTTGGAAGCATACCCCAGCAAGAAGAGAAAATAGATGACATCCGTAAAGGCTAGTATGTGCATACTAAATAGGAAATTGATCAATATATGGAATAAATGACATCAAATATAAAAGGCTTCCCATAGAAAGGATAAGGACCACCCAAATGGGTATCAAGAGAAAAGGAATTGAAATCGTATGATAACAAAAGAATACTAGCCATTAATAAAACATAAATATTGTGCCACACAAGCACATGTAAAGAATTAGGGCACACACCCCATATCATCAACCTGCATGAGCGTGAGATAAACATAGCCCTAGAACAATATAAACACAAAGGCGGCCAAGTCTCATAAAAACTTGAAACTTGATAGAGAAAGGAATATTGCCAATTTCCTAAATATATAAAATATGGGCCAAGAATCACACATCTTGCCCTGGGTATGAGGTTCCTTTCCATCCCAAAAGAGCAAGAAATACCACATCTACTCGGTTGGAAATAACACATCTACCATAAAAACCAATGCAATTACACTACTCTTGTAATGTCCCCATCTCCCGGTAACCCCCACTTAAATGACACCAAGAGATCAGAGCCGTTAACCAATAACTCGGATCAACGGTTCGACAAATAATCAATAACAATTAATAAATTTTACCAACTAAACTGAAAATAGGTATAAAATAAAACTTTGCATACCTTTTAAAAACTTGGATTTCTAAACTTCTATCCATGAAGATACTAATCTAACTAATCCTCCTGTGTACGTTACTTCTCATTTAATTCCACATATGCCACTTTACTGTTTGTTCTTTTCATTTGCACCTAAAATGCTGACAAACAAAATGTCAGTCGGTAAGAAGCTGGTATGTGAGGGAAACAATAATCATGCAACTATAATAACAATGTAGTCATCCAAATATCATTTAACATCCAAGATTACGCTTTAAGCAATACTACTCAATCCTTACTTATCCCCTATCTCTGTGTTGTCCCTACAGTGGACATGGATACTACCTCTCTCATATGGTAGATCCTTACCCCCATGGCCCTACCACACAGGTAGCCAATACCTAGGGTTATGGAGTCGCATGGCCCTACCCAAAGGTAGCCCAATCCCTGAATCATGGAGACTTGATGGTCCTACCCCATTGGTAGCCATGTACTAAGTCATTCAATGACCCGATGGACCTACCCCATAGGTATCCATATACTAGGTCAGACTATCATGCTACAGAGGGGACTAGGATCTGAGTTAGTAGGCACATATCTTAGGTTATATTCATATCCACATTATAGATTGCATGAATTAAATTCATCCAACAATTTAATTCAAGCCATGATGGAAACATCGACAAAATCCTCAGAAAACTAATTCGGGATATTCATAGGCATAACCACATACATGTCAGGAAGACTCAGATGCAGGAATAGTCCAAACAAGCAAGTAATCCAGAATCAAGAAAGTACACAGTTTAATCCTGAAATATACATCCAATTCCTTTTTATCTAAAACTATCCAAACCATCTTGCTACTTATGGTTTCTATTCCTTTTTAGGGATTCTTCCTCTTTTTAGGATTTACTTTACAATTAGGGTTTTACTTCCCTTTACTCTTTTTAAACCCTAATTTTCTCATCTATCCTTCACAAAAGTTATTAAGGTTACCTTTTACAAACACATAACCTTAATTCCAGATTAATGCACAAATAACCATCAATTAAGTCCATTAAGCTTCTTTTACATTAAAGCTGCCATTTTTATCCTTTTCAATCTATGACAAATTCATTATGCTCATTTATCATCAATTTGTAGTTCATTATGCTCTAATACTCATATGAACACTATTTATCATTAATTCTAGCTTTTATCCACTAGGAAACCCTAAATTCCACATTAAGGGTATTTAACCACAATTAGGAACTTTAATGCTCGAAATAGCTTAGTATCATTATATCTCATCTTTATTCACGCTTTTTAAATAATTAAAGCCATTAAGAGTCAAATTTGCGAACATTAGGGTTTCAAGGCCCATTAAAGTATATACATGCGCATGAAACTCTAAATTAAACTATTTATGTGCACACTTCATCCTTTTTTTCCTAATGTTCCTTTTCATCATTAACAGGCTAATATCAACTTTAATCATCAATTAAACCCTACTAATCACATTAATCATATCAAAATAGGGTTTCTTAATCATTATTACAGTAAAGTTAATAACTTCCATTACTTTTCAAATTGTAATCAGAATAAGGCTTCAAATATATTTTTATTGCATTCCTTGAGTTCTCCTGATCAAAATTCATGTATAATGCGCATCTATCTAAGATACCGTTAATTAGTTATGAATTTAGCAAAATTCACTTACTTTGGGCCAATCGGAGGGTGCCACGTCACTTCGTCCCATGCAACATTACTTGGCTATGTTTGAAACATTTTGAAAAGTCTAAAATGCCCTTAGTTAAGTGATTGGCTTCCTTAGTACGTGGAGGGAAGAACCGTCCAGTGCGCCTCTCCCTTCTTCATCCTTCAGCAGGCCGATGGCTGCCGCCCTAGCCGCTGAATGCAGGTTATGCTAACACGCCACCTCCTTCCTAGGGCCCACAGACTGCCACCGATGGCCGTCCAAGCTTCCCTGCCCTTAGTCGCACCTAGGGCACCGTCCATGTCATGGTTTAGATGGCTAGTGCATGAGCACTCGACCTTCCAAGCATGGACGCCCTTGCAGCCATGTAGCTGCAACTGCGTGAAACCGGGGTCGATGGGGCAGTATCCAAGCGGTCCTGGGTGGTCGTGGAGG
Source organism: Alisma plantago-aquatica (assembly GCA_963693085.1). Taxonomy (NCBI): domain Eukaryota; kingdom Viridiplantae; phylum Streptophyta; class Magnoliopsida; order Alismatales; family Alismataceae; genus Alisma; species Alisma plantago-aquatica. The sequence continues at coordinate 166,187,895 of OY856412.1, read as the reverse complement.
TTTCCCGCCTCAAGCAAGACCACAAAACACACCTGCGTTGCTCCAGGGTTAGATCCCTACTCTTAGTTAGGTTTTCTACAGAAAGAACAAGGAGGAGAGCGTGGGATCTCTCTCTCTCTCTCAGACTCGAACTAAGGCTTTACCCCTTTATATAGGGTGAGTATCCACGCCCTAAGATGACCATCTATGGGTCAACTAGTTCTATTCCCAATAGGAATCAAATTCCTTCATGGAGAAGAAATTCTTCTCTCTCATCCTTATATTTTTGATATTCTCTATTATTTGGATATTTAGGAATTCGAAAATCCTTTCCATTATTCTCTTTATTCTTGGCTTTTAACTCATTGGCCTCAAAATTCTATTTTCCTTAAGTAGTAAATACTTCCTTTTTAGCAATACCACATAATCCATTAATAATGTATTCACATTATATTCTTATTTTCTTTTATAGGTATTTTCTCTTTCCTCTTTCTTCATTGGGACTCCTTGGATCCCAAGAAACTCTATTATTTAGAAATCCTTTTTATTGGATACTCATTATCCTTCTAGATGCATCTAAATGCATTATTCTTCATTATCTTGTTTTATTCTTATTAAAATATCTCTCTTTGAGGATTTCTCTTTATTTCTCTTTTATTTTCCTCATTGGTATTCCTTTTATCATTAGGAATTCTTGAGATATGAAACTCCACCAAGGCTAACTCAATTATACCTCTTTCCACTTATTTTCCACATTTTACCATTGTTTTCAATTTCTTTCTTAATAAAGAAATACTTAATTGATCTTTTCTTTTCTTATTGCATTATCTTTGAAACTTTGGACTCCTTGGGACCCAAGGAACCCAGGTGGCACGAAATCCACCTTTGTATTAAGTTCTTTTTCCTTCTAAAGGTTTCCACACCTTTCTTTTCTCAAAAACTCAATTATTCATTTACTAATTGAATTTCCTTGTTATTGGGCCCAATAGCCAATAAAGCCCACAACACAATCATTAAGGCTATTTTAAACAAAATCCATTTATTTAAAATAAATTATATCGTTATTTGTTCCAATATCTTTAATATGAGAAATTACATTTCTCACCAAAGGAACCCAAAAATTGGGGTTGTAACATCCTTCCCCTCTTATAAGAATTTTGTCCTCAAAATTCCATCAAGCAATCAAACAATTCAGGATAAGACTTTTCCATGTCCATCATTGGCCCCTATGTGGCTTTACCTTACCCATGGCGCCTCCAAAGAACCTTTATCATCACATATTCTTCCATCTGAGTTCTTTCTTACCTTGGTATATCGTACCCTCATAGGTGACTGAGGACATTTCAGCCTCTCAAAAGCTAAATAGGTTCAGGGCTCAGCACATGGCTTGGGTACCTCACATAGTGCTCTAGATCGGACTCATGGAACACATTATTCATCATGTTATCCTGAGGGGTAAGGTTAAACCTAACCATCTCCACCAATCCATCTCTAATGGACCCATATATCGGGGACTCAACTTTCTCAACTGTAGTTTAGAAGGGTCGAATTTTCATATCACATACTTTCCTACAGTGAACTGCATGCCAGTCTGCTTTTCATCAGCTCACGACTCATGTCATCTCTGGGTTCTCTCTCAGCCATTGCATGATAAAAGCGACTTCATCTGCACACACTGTGGTTCTTTTCCAGCCTTCACGAGGCCTCCTTCACCAACATCATCTTAATGAAGTGGTGACTGACACAACCTCCCTCTAGAACTTCTTGCATCCCGATAAAGGCTATGGTGGTTAACATCACATCTTAAGAATTATCTCCATGTATCACCCTAAATGAGCACACATGCTCTCATCAGACCCTCTAGTCTGGATCATACTAACCATTAGTAAGAGGTGATAAACTGTACTAACATTGAGTTCTTCATGTATCTACTTCCACCTCATGGATGTGAACCTTTAGGTCATACTCAAGAACTTTTGAAATTGCATCATGGTGTAGTTGAACCGTCTCTCTCACATGTAGTTCAACCTGATTTGTCCCACTCTTTCTTTCTCATGTCATCTAGGTAAGGCGATGTACCATAACCCATATTGCATCATGACTTTCCTTGTTCAAGGGGAGACTTTCCACATCATCCATAGTGATGAACTCCCATTCCTTCTCAGGGACTCTTTTATCCTCTATACACTGGGTTACTGGTGTTCGTCCCATACCTCCTGGCTTGCATGCAACATACCACATGCAACCTCATCTCCATCATCCATAGTACTGCTACCACTTATTATCTCAGTAGTACCATGGTGTATGGTGATCTTAAAATCATGATTTCCTGTATGTCATGATTCCTCAAGATCAATTCCTAAACCACTCTCATCGGGGTTTTATTACCTTCCTATCCAAAGAAGTGTATCTGAGGTTCTATCACCATCCATTCATTATATCACAGACTAGGCTGGCTAACCAACAACTACTAAATAGATCTCATTACATCTGAGTGTTATCCCAAACATATCTCTTTTCCAATCGAGGGTTAACCTAACAACCTCTTCTAGCCTCTTGCTAAACTAGTCAGATATATCTCAACCAGAGCATCCATTACCACTTCATATCCTTAGGTATTAGGTATCATTGAAGACATACACTTCCATGTATTTCACTTGTCATCTCAAACTCAAACTCTAAGTCTATCTTCATTTAGCACACTTTGAGCTTATATTCTTGGTGATCAAACTCTACCTTGTATCACTTGCAAATTCCACATAGCTCATGCTAAAAAAACATCCTTATAATATGACTACCTTATTCCTTTTATTGTTTGCAAACCATCCATGTATCATTCACTCCACCAAGGTATGTTATCATCTCTGTCCTCATACCTCATAGCAATGTTCCAACTCGCATCATCTTTTATCCTTGGTGTATGGCATGCATACTGTCCCATCTCTCCCTCCCATAACAAGAGGAAATAAGCATTTGGCAGCCATCCAAACACAAAGTTCTTCCTGTTCCAAGAGTAGAGATGGTACATCCCACATTGTCAGTACACCTTCAAATCTAAGTTGAAACATGCAACTTATGTCTCCACATCACCATCATCTTGATATCAAAGTTGCTTCCATGGAAAACCGGTCTCGAACCTACTTGGATCCACACCCATTCCTTGGTCATCTCCTCTAGGTCTATAGGGTGTCGGCACTTTAGGGGTCATCCCTCTTCCCTTATGCATCCAGAGAGTGCCCTACTCATCTGCCCTTTGGGTCCCATGAGTTCATGAAGGTGATCAATATCCTAACCCATGGCCCTCAAACAATGATAGTTGTTACCTCCCGACCCTATGGTCATGTGCAACTAGGGAATTAGGCAACTCCTACTTCCATCGGCCTTATCCCTACTTGACCCTAGGATAGACTTAGGATTCTCTTATAGTACATGTTTAACTTAGAACCTTACCCAAGCCTTCATCATATCTCTCTCTGCATTCATGGCTGACTTTCATCCTTTCATAGGGATTATGGCAACCTGCCTACCTTGGTCAAGCCCCATACCGGTTACCTCCATGGTAACACATCCACATGCACGTAGAGATGGTTATTTATGGGTCTGCAGGTTCATTCTCATACCATGTACTCTTCACTCAACTTCACAAGATCCTCGAAAACCTCTTTAGGTTACCTCAAAACCAACAAAACTGGTATACAGCCTACAAAAGGGTCCCTCTCCCAGGATGGGAGGAAACTACACCTTGATAACAGCGGTCACAAACGTCCTTATGTTTAGGGTATGCATCCACATGAGCATGCTTTAGCCCTAGCAAGCTACTAAGGCATAAGAAGACACTTACCGAACCATGCTAGGTCACTCTTGTTCTCATCCTCAACATTAGACCAACTTAGTTGTGAGGGGTTCATCAAACATACCCTTAACTTAAGGGGTTTCCTTTACCTCTACACATGACGAGTACCATGCTCGAAACTATAGAGACTCAAACCTCATCTTGAGCATTGGGTACACTGCTTCCCCTCTTAGGTCTAGGAAGCCTAGGTTCACCTTTGAGTGTCCAACTTGCATGTTCAAACTCTTAACCATGAATAAAGCATGTATAAGGCATGACATGCACTCCCTGTCATCCTTCTACTCGAGCAACACATCAGGGTCGAGTCCTCCTCAAGGACAACCAACAAGGTACAAGGCCTCACAACCTGTTACAAATCCTCTCCAGGTCTAAGGAACTCTTCTTACTATCTCAAAAGGTAAACACCTATACCACAGGCACACAGGTACCAGAAGCATCATCCTCTCTCTAGGGTTTGGTTCCTCTAATGGCAACCAAGATATCATTAGCCACCAGGGATAATGCATGAGGCAACCACTATCATCCACTTAGGTTGCATCATTCTCGACTCTGTACTGTTCCTCACATCTTGGGGTTTTAGGTTTCCAACATTCTTGCTTGGTTCCTTCTTTCTCTCTCTAAAGCTAACTCCACATCCAACAATACTACTAGAGGTCATCTCTCCATGAAGGATCAAGCTCACATGCATGCTCAACCTTATGTTTGCTCATGATGATCCATAGCCCCTTATGCTTATATCATAAGCCATCCATCCTGTCCTTCTGGCCTCGGTTTTAACTTACTGCTCGTACTACTGATGTACAACCCATAAGGTTTCTATAGGTTCTTCTCTAACCTCATCCATGAAGGAGCTATCCTTCGCTCAAACATGCACAACCCTACCCAGGGTTGGGTTGCCAAAGGTGCTAGGTCGTCCAATCTCTCATGGCTCGTATGGCAATCCAAAGGCATGTCCATCCAAACACCTAGTCAACCATGACATCTAACTCATCATGTCATCTCTCTCTCTAACCTCCACTTAGGGTTAGGGTTAACAACATCCTCAGAGGACGTGCTAGGTCTCTACTTTTAATGGAGGTCTCTACCTCCAAGACTAACTCTCTCTACTCATCCTCCTGACAAGGAGGTCTACCCTCAGGTCTCTCCTGAGGGCAATGACAACTCATGTCATACGACCTAAGCATGTATCTATTCTTTAGTTTACACTTACTCTATTAATCTTATGTCCATGACATCTTATTTACATGCTTTTTATTAATGAGGTGGAGGATTCCTTAGACCTTATTAACCTTACCCATACCTCAAGAGGGTGAGGAGAAGAGAGAAAACCCTAATCCTTAAGGTCCTTAACAGAATTTGAGTTGAGAAGGGATGAACAAGATGAGAGAGTCCTAAAGGTATCTGATTTCGAGTCATATCCTAAGACATCGGCCAGGCATTCACACAATCTGGGAGTCCTCGTATTCCAACTAGCGGTGTAGAGGAAAATATTACCAGCCCCCAGACGTGATCCTTTTCTAGACACCTCAATCTTTCAGACAATCCTCTAATAACTCCCTCGGTTCTATGGAATTTGTAAAATTTAATAATTATTAATGATTAGATGAGGAACCTATGCTCTGGTACCAATTGTAACGTCCTCGTCTCCCGATAACCCCCACTTAAAGGACGCCAAGAGATCATAGAAGTTAACCAATAACCTAGATCAAAGGTTCGACAAATAATCAATAACAAGTAATAAATTTTATCAACTAAACTGAAAACTGGTATAAAATAAAACTTTGCATACCTTTTAAAAATTGGGATTTCTAAACTTCTATCCATGAAGATACTAATCTAACTAATCCTCTTATGCACGTTAATTCTCATTTAATTCCACATATGCCACTTTACTATTTGTTCTTTTCATTTATACCTAAAACACCGACAAACAAAACGTCGGTCAGCAAGAAGCTGGTATGTGAGGGAAACAATAATCATGCAACTATAATAACAATGTAGTCATCCAAATATCATTTAACATCCAAGATTACACTTTAAGCAATACTACTCAATCCTTACTTATCCCCTATCTCTGTGTTGTCCCTACAGTGGACATGGATACTACCTCTCTCATATGGTAGATCCTTACCCCCGTTTCCCTACCACATAGGTAGCCAATACCTAGGGTTATGGAGTCGCATGGCCCTACCCAAAGGTAGCCCAATCCCTGACTCATCGTGACTTGATGGTCCTACCCCACTCGTAGCCATGTACTAAGTCATTCAATGACCTGATGGACCTACCCCATAGGTATCCATATACTATGTCAGTCTATCATGCTACAGAGGGGACTAGGATCTGAGTTAGTAGACACATATCTTAGGTGATAGTCATATCCACATTATAGTTTGCATGAATTAAATTCATCCAAAAATTTAATTCAAGCCACGATGGAAACATCGACAAAATCCTCAGAAAACTAATTTGGGATATTCATAGGCGCAACCACATACCTATCAGGCAGACTCAGATGCAGGAATAGTCCAAACAAGCAAGTAATCCAGAATCAAGCAAGTACACAGTTTAATCTTGAAATATACATCCAATTCCTTTTTATCAAAAACTATCCAAACCATCTTGCTACTTATGGTTTCTATTCCTTTTTAGGGTTTCTTCCTCTTTTTAGGGTTTACTTTGCAATTAGGGTTTTACTTCCCTTTACTCTTTTTAAACCCTAATTTTCCCATCTATCCTTCACGAAAGTTATTAAGGTTACCTTTTACAAACACATAACCTTAATTCCAGATTAATGCACAAAAAACCATCAATTAAGTCCATTAAGCTTCTTTTACATTAAAGCTACCATTTTTATCCTTTTCAATCTATGACAAAGTCATTATGCTCGTTTATCATCAATTCGTAGTTCATTATGCTCTAATACTCATATGAACGTTATTTATCATTAATTCCACCATTTATCCACTAGGAAACCCTAATTTCCACATTAAGGGTATTTAACTACAATTAGGAACTTTAATGCTCGAAATAGCTTAGTATCATTATATCTCAGCTTTATTCATGATTTTTGAATAATTAAATCCGTTAAGAGTCGAATTTGCCAACATTAGGGTTTCAAGGTCCATTAAAGTATATACATGCGCATGAAACTCTAAATTAAACTATTTACGTGCAAACTTCATTCTTTTTGTTCCTAATGTTCCTTTTCATCATTAACAAGCTAATATCAACTTTAATCATCAATTAAACCCTACTAATCACATTAATCATATCAAAATAGGGTTTCTTAATCATTATTACATTAAAGTTAATAACTTCCATTACTTTTAGAATTGCAATCAGAATTAGGCTTCAAATATATTTTATTGCATTCCTTGAGTTCTCCTGATCAAAATTCATGTATAATGTGCATCTATCTGAGCTACCGTTAATTAGTTATGAATATAGAAAAATTCACTTACTCTGGGCCAATCAGAGGGCGCCACATCACTTCGTCCCATGCAACGTTGCTTGGCTATGTTTGAAACATTTTGAAAAGTCTGAAATGCCCTTGGTTAAGTGATTGGCTTCCTTAGTACGTGGAGGGAAGAACCGTCCATTGCGCCTCTCCCTTCTTCAACCTTCAGCAGCCCGATGGCTGCCTCCTTAGCCGCTGAGTGTAGGGCTATGCGAGTGTGCCACCTCCTTCCTAGGGCCCACAGACCACCGTTGATGGCTGTCCAAGCTTCCCTGCCCTTAGTCACACCTAGGGCACTGTCCAGGTCGTGGTTTAGATGGCTAGTGCATGAGCAGTCGACCTTCCAAGCATGGCCTCCGCTGCATCCATGTAGCTGCAGCTGCGCGAAGCCGGGGTCGATGGGGCAGTATCCAAGTGGTCCTGGGTGGTTATGGAGGTTTCCCGCCTCAAGCAAGATGACAAAACACACCTGCATTGCTCCAGGGTTAGATCCCTACTCTCGGTTAGGTTTTCCACGGAAAGAACAAGGAGGAGAGTATGGGATCTCTCTCTCTCTCTCTTAGACTCGAACTAGGGCTTTACCCCTTTATATAGGGTGAGTATCCACACCCTAAGACAACCATCTATGGGTCAACTAGTTCTATTCCCAATAGGAATCAAATTCCTTCATGGAGAAGAAATTCTTCTCTCTCATCCTTATCTTTTTGATATTCTCTATTATTTGGATATTTAGGAATTTGAAAATCCTTTCCATTATTCTCTTTATTCTTGGCTTTTAATTCATTGGCCTCGAAATTATATTTTCCTTAAGTAGGAAATACTTCCTTTTTAGCAATACCACATAATCCATTAATAATGTATTCACATTATATTCTTATTTTCTTTTATAGGTATTTTCTCTTTCCTCTTTCTTCATTGGGACTCCTTGGATCCCAAGAAACACTATTATTTTGAAATCCTTTTTATTGGATACTCATTATCCTTCTAGATGCATCTAAATACATTATTCTTCATTATCTTTTTTTATTATTATTAAAATATCTTTCTTTGAGGATTTCTCTTTATTTCTCTTTTATTTTTCTCATTGGTATTCCTTTTATCATTAGGAATCCTTAGGATACGAAACTCCACCAAGGCTAACTCAATTATACCTCTTTCCACTTATTTTCCACATTTTACCATTGTTTTCAATTTCTTTCTTAATAAAGAAATACTTAATTGATCTTTTCTTTTCTTATTGAATTATCTTTGCAGCTTTGGACTCCTTGGGACCCAAGGAACCCAGGTGGCACGAAATACACCTTTGGATTAAGTTCTTTTGCCTTCTAAAGGTTTCCACACCTTTCTTTTCTCAAAAACTCAATTATTCATTTACTAATTGAATTTCCTTGTTATTGGTCCCAATAGCCAATAAAGCCCACAACACAATCATTAAGGCTATTGTAAACGAAATCCATTTATTCAAAAAAAATTATATCATTATTTGTTCCAATATCTTTAATATGAGAAATTACATTTCTCACCAAAGGAACCCAAAAATTGGGGTTGTAACAACTCTAGTACCACTGAATCACATAGCATGTTAAATGTAGAGGCAAGTAGAAAGTATAGTCAGAATATATAAACTAGTCACCACATAAGTGACCAACATATACATCCACCTCATAAGTGGGCAAAAGACATCACATGCCATCTTTTAGAGTTCCATCATGAACAAAGCATAAGATAAGAGTTCAAAAGAATATCCAAGATCACATGATCAATATCAAATAAGGTAGTTCACATGAACCATGATTTTCAAAAGAAAAGACATTGTGTATAGGCTAATGTTCATAGGACAAAGAGAATGAATAAGCATAGGTGAATTGCTCAACATAGAAGAATAGGGGATACATCATACCTCAAATTTAGAGTCTAAACAGTCCAAGTCAAGCCTAGGCCTCCAAAGAACCTCTTGGGAAGGTGGAAAGGTCCAATAAGTAAGGTTTGCAACCTTAGAGAGGCTGGTTTTTCCAACAAAGCTATCTCGAGCAAGAAGCACCTTCTCCACTTTGGAGGTGAAAAACCCTAACAAAAGAACATGGAGATGAGGTGTTTATGGGTTCTTAGGGTTTCAGCATGGAAGGCCATGGTTCCTACCTAGATGAAAGTGGAAGGAAGACTAACAACACGAAAATAGGGAAGGAAGGGAGAAAACTTACTATTTTTGGTCAAAATAACTAAGGAGGAGCTTTAGAAACCCTAAATAGAGAAAATTTGGAACCCTAGGAGCCTTCTTCACCAAGGTAAGCACCTCCTTTTTCCTTGGGACTGCACCTTTGTGGAAAAATAGAGTAGGAATGATGCTCTAAGCTAGATGAAATGAAGGAGAGAAAGAGTTTTTGAATTTGGAGTTGGGAAGGGGTAGATATGGTTATATAAAGAAAGAGGTCAAGTATGAGGTGTCTATGAGACTTTCATGTGTCATGTATAAGGGTGTCCACGGACATGTAAGCCTTTATGGATAAGGAAGAAGTAAAGAACGATGTGTCAAGTTACTTTCCATGTGTCCAATGCTAAGGGTGCCTATGGACATGTAAACCTTTATGGATAAGGAAGAAGTCAAGCATGAGGTGTCCATGGAGCTTTCCATGTGTCCTTAGCCTAGGGATTTCATGGCCATGCAAGAGGACAGATCATAGAGGCTTCTTGAATATCAAATGTCGGTTTATGGACACTTATAGGCCATCCCAACCGACCTCCAATCAAAGAAATAACCCAATTAGTTGATAGCTTCTAAAGATAGCTCATTTATAAAGAGGGTGATCCCTAAAATGCCCTTGGAAAGAAACACCTTCAAACCAAGGTGGAACTAGGTGCCCCATGATTTAAAAACTTGATAATGGTAAGGGAATAAGTAATGATTATAATTCATGTGACAATTTGTAAAGAAAACCTCCCAATTGGGTAAATTGAAAAAAGTCCAGAATGTACCTAAAATTGCATAACTTGCACAAACAACATCCAAATTGGAGCAAACTTCATCCACAAGTTATCCTTGATATGTTGAATATTAATTTGCCATTATTTACATATTTTGAAGTTATATAATTGCATTATTCATTACTTATGCCTTTTACTTATTTTCTCTCTCCTACACTTATCCCAATATTTTAGGGGGTCCAAATTAGATGAAATTTGACGTGTAGGCTAATTTTGATATGTATATTTCAAATTTGAAGTTTGTTTCCACTTTTGAAGCTTGTTTTTATGAGATTTATCATATGTCCCATTAACGACCCATTATTTAAATTATTCATCCAATTAAGTTTCTTATCTTCAGATTACCACCAAAATGAGTTATGTGGCATATTTTATGTATCCATTATAAACATAAGATTAATCTTAGAATTTTAGGTTACATTATGGTGATCTATACATGCATTAGCTCATTGGTGTTATACTAAACATCTATTTAGGTCCAACCTTCAACCTTGTTTGGCTAAGTCCAAAATGTCAACTTCCAGGGTAGGGTCTGAGATCTAGTATGTTATAGAATGATAACTACAAACTTGAGTGAAGTTTGACCCCCATTTTATGTCATGAAGTTACAAGATAGTGAGACTCATCAAGGAATATTCTATTTTACTCATGAGTATGTGTCATTAAAGATTATGTGTTGTGCTTATTTTTTGAAAATCATCCCTCTGCATATCCTATGATTAGATACGTGAACATATTAAATCAATCATGAATACATGATAGATGGACCATATTAGAGATTGAGTCATTACCCTAAATCATGAAATGTGGGAGAACCTATGTTGGTAGGACTTCTAAAATACAAAGTTCCTCCTCAAGATAGGGATTATAAATGAAGAATGAGATTCATACTAGATGCATGTTCTTAAATGGATATATCGTAGCTCAATATTGTAGGGTTTTACTGCAAAATGAATTTTTATTTTCTATAGGGCTTTAGATGCAATGACTTTTGTATATGGGATAGGGCTGAATGTAGAGAAAAGAAATTGGAATTTTTTCTTACTTGAGGTGGGGATGGAATTCTACACAAAAATGTTGTATTTTCATACTCAGGATAGGGATTGAATACTATAGTAAAAATAGGTTTTATGATTTTTGGAAGGTTTAAGGAAATTCTATTGAGATTTTGTGGACAAATTTTTATTTTTAAGAGGAGAAAGAAGGAATGAAGGACATCACCCTCATTTCTTGACACTCTAAAGTGTTGAAACTAGTGTGAAGAATCTAAACTTTGAAGAAAACGAAAGGGGCCTCGACTCACATGGTCTTTGTCTTGTAGAGAAAAGTATTCCTTGACATGTTTTTAGCACATGAAGCATCATTCCATCTTGTGATCAGGGCAAGTCTGATGTCCTTCTCTTTGTTTCTATCAAGGTTGTTGATTGAGGTTTCTTTAGTAGTAATTGGGGATTTTACATACTTTGATTAGATTTGGGAAGGTACATTTGGTTGTTTGTAGCCTTTGAACTCTCATTTGTTGTTCTCTCTAGAAATTTAAATATTTTGTTTTGTCTTTCTATTTGTGTTCTGGAGGTTGAAGATAAATGAGCTCACTTTCGATTTTTCATTTTCCCTTTCTTGTCATTTATGTGGTTGTATGAGCACATGTCGTCCTATCATGCTGATTCAAGTTTCATTATGAAGTTGATGTCGATGAAGCTTTTATTGTTTGTTCATAGATGATGTGTCATGGTGATTGGCTCACCTGGAATCATCCAAGTGTCCCTCATCAAGACCCTCTCATGGATGAGTAGGAGGCTGCTGATGGGGGCATGGGAGCTAAGACTCATCCCACGGACTAAACCTTGGTCTTTGATATATTTCTGTTAGACTAGGATAATTTCATATTTTTTACTCTAGGAAGTCTACATATGTGTGTGAAGTGGATTCATAGAGAGATTCTCATTGATGACTCCTGGCCGAGTCCATTATGTATGAGCTTTTATCACTAAGGACGTCTTTGAGGCAACGAGGTATAACTTTTAGCATTTACCCCTTATGATTCCTTATTACAAATATTTTATCATTATCTAATTGCTTTGCTGGAAATTTTGAAGCTTATTTCATTTTTTTGCCTTTGAAGTTAAGGTACTCGAGGTTTGAAATTTTTTCTTGAGAGCATGTTGGTATGAGTTGAAATTTTTTGTAAGGTTCTGGTACTGCAACAACTGGATCTTCATGAGAGGATTGGGTTAAAAAATGTTATTAGATGTGGGATTGTACACAAAAATTAAGTTTTCCTATTAACTATGGTATAAGAAACAATTCCATGACACTTTCCTCCTATAGACATCACGTCCTTAGACATGCATTCAAAAAGGAAACACATTCGAGTAAGTGCCATTGAGTATTGTTATAGCATAATAATAAATCAACAATGAGGGAACATTAAATTAACTGAATAGTAATTTTGATTCTCATAACATGCTCTTAATGGTTAATTAAAATGCCCACTACTCTTATTCACAACTGTGCTCATAAGGCCCATAGGCTCAACTGATTTCCACTTGAACTCATGATTTGCATGTAAGTTCCATAACTATGCTCCAATTAGACTCATGATTTGCACCTTAAGTGGCATTAATAATGCTCCACTTGAGCTCATGATTTGCACCTAAGTGCCATAATGTTCCATTTGAACTCATAAGGCCCGAGGGCTCAACATTAACATGACAAGGATAAAATAATACAACCCATTAAATAATTCATTATTAACTTGGAATAATCAATCTTTACTTTAACTGAATTTCACATGATCATGACATGGATTATTGAAATAAAACTTAAAAGCATAACATCATATAATAACTTTTGGGGAAAATTAATGCAAGACTTTTTGAAAATTGGATACATAGCTATGAATATAATTTAACTTGATCATAATGATACAATAATTAAACAATTGAAAATCAATACTAAATACACAAAGTGCATGAACCCGCTTACCATTATTGGAGAAAACCCTAAATTAGTCACCTTGATCCTGAGTCACTCTGATGTTCCTATGACACACAAAAATTGAAATTGATTATCATGCCCCAGAAAAAAAATGTCACCAAACAATACATGTATACAATTTACTTTTTTTTATAAAAAGGGATAGATAAGAAGATTGTGCAAATCTGATAGATGAAGTACGTAATAATGAAGAATTTTATGAAAAATTAGACAAACCATAAGTTACAAATACAAACTAATCAAAGAAGGGTCAGAAATCCTAACTTCATCTATATAGATTAAAAATCCAAAATGTTTTTCATGCCCAACAATAAAACCAAAATTAGATATTAGTCACTTTGCGCCTAAAACTAATACAATAGAGAACCATATCTTTACCTAAACTAATAGTACAAACTCTCCACAAGTTGATGGTTCTTATAAAGTTATAGTTAAGGATCTGACCTAAAGGAAAATGCTTTAAGAATAATTTGGATTTTAGCCTAATTATGAAAAGTCAATTAACAAAGATAGATTGATTGATAGTTTTGTTTGATCAATGATTTTAGATAAGATGGAAATTTATTTGAAGAAGTGTTGAAACCAAAAGTATGAATATTAGGTTGAATGATTTTCACATCCACTACCTACATTCTCTCTATCATTACATTATGACAATCACGAAAAATTAACTATCGATGACAATAAAATCCACTCTATTAGGAATGATGATTTTATAATAATAGATTTCACCCTAGTCTTGATGTCACATCACCTAGAGACTATTTATCCATCATCATAAAAGCCTCCCATCCAAAGTTCTCATTGGATGGATTATAAGAATCTAGTTGAACAAGGTTACCTACACTCAAATTGGATCAAGGTTCAAACATGTCATCCAAACATGGTTGCAAGAAGTTAAGAAATATGGATAAGAAATAAAAAACATGGCTATTAAAGATACTCTCCGCATCCTAATGCTACTAATTTTCATGATGCAAAGGAAGTGAGAGAAGAAGAAGCTCATGGAGAATGTACAAGCATGGTGGAGGTGTTGTGTGGTGTGTGTCACCACTACCCAAATAGTTGTTGCAATATCTAGTCATGTCTCCATGTCGATACATCAATGTTTGTCTATGGCTCTCCCTAGAATAATATAGAGTTTGAACATGGACAGAAAGATGAAGAACAAATCTCCTAGCGGTCCCGAAAGTGATTTTATATTAGCATGTTAAATATTGAGTTCGTACAATATTATCCAATGGTTGGCAGTTAATTTGTGCATATATATGGCTCTCTACAATCCAATCATCTAAAGGACTAATTCATCACCTTTATATTTTAGTAAATATATTATTTATATAGATAACTAAATTAAACAACCATTATCTTTTATAGCACTCAATTTCAAGTTTGGATGTGACTTATAGTGTTTCTTCATTGACATGTTATACTTTTGAGTCTCTTGAATGACTTGGGTATACGATCTTCTTGGCTCCCATATGGAATTTAGTATAGAAAGTCAAACAGTCATATGTTTCACTGGGTCGGTCATCTGACACCCCCATGGTGTTTGTGATCTCCCTATTGGTTGAGCCAAATGGTTGGATAGTCAGTTGATGGTCAAGAGTTCTACCTCTTTTCTTGTTAAGTAAAACTTGCTCAACTATTTGTTTCGTTGTTATAACTAGTTGAGTGGATCTTCTAAGAAGTTATTTGGGTTTCCACAGTCAACCTGTATGCATTAATGTTTTCCAGGATCCTCATTCTAATTTTTAGAGTTGGATAATGATGATTTGACTTTGTTGGTACAATTTTTTGAATTTTTTTGAGGACTTATGACTTCTTATCATTTACTTACAACCTCTAAATTACAATAAAACAACATTACAAACATACTAAATTGTTGGAACAACTAAAAACCTAATGGAAAATATATATTATTGCTATACGATCATTGAAACTAAAAATAAAATTTAACAAGAAATATAATAAGTAAATATTCATTATACGTTGCAATATGTAGCATTTGTCAAGATTTCAAATCAAATTTGGGGTTGGTGTTAACAAAACCCTAGTAACCATGGTTTTGGTTTGTGTTGTCAATGTTGAAACAGATTAAATGAAATTAGACACAATATTGAAAAATGAGATAATGTTCCATTCAGATGATATTACACACATGTGGATAAGTGAAAATGGAAGGAGAGGTGATATAATAGCATGTAGTTGAGTAGAGAAGTTACTCACCACCAAGTCGAACTCCTCCTTGGCCACAATTTGAGGTCAAACTCCTCCGCTTCACTGCCTAGTGGCAAAGATGAAAGAATTTTTTTAAATATGCTAAACCTTGCAAAACATCAGAGTTGAAGGTGGAGATGAAATTCAAAATCCAAATAAAACTTGTCCTAAAACATTGTACAAAAGTAGACTTTCCTAAATGATCCCTAAAACATAGTTATAATATGGCACATCAGACCAATGTCAGTTGTGACTCACATATATGAGATATTTGCTAGTATCTAGTCAATGAAACTAGAAAAAAGGGTACTTGTAGTTAATACACTCTATAATAAGATGAGCATTTCCAAAGTTTGATCCAAAGTAAGATATCCCTATTTTCTACCCTAGAAGATGATCAATGCAACACAATGGCTTAACAGAGGGATGTTATGGAGAGGATGTTGGTAGAGATCTATGAGAGGTGGGGAATGTGGGTGTTGGAGGATGGAGGTAGGGACAGGGCAATGGGTGAGTTTTTTCTAGGGAGATGGATAGTTAGGAGTAGTGGGTGGAGTGATGGAGAGGGACAATCATGAGGAGTGATTGGGTGGGGGGAATTTTGTCGAGTGAGGGGAACTTCAGAGTTCATTCACTCTTTCTTCCTCTTTCAATGTCCATCAAAATAATGGTTAGGCATTAGACCTTTCAAACAAGAGAGAATCGATCAAGTTTGTTCCCTAAGTTTATTTTTATGATCCTTTCCATGTTTTTTGTAGTTACAAGTTAAGATGATTCAACTTGGTATCTTCATTGATCATGTGATCTTGGACCATATAGCATGTGTCTTTTGTAGGGATGATCTCATAGGGATGGTACAATAACCTATGACTTGATCCATTGATCACCAATGGATTTTCCCATGTCAAAGAAGTAATCTGTTTCTTTTTTAATATTAGGAATCAAGTGGAATACATGTATGGGTTCATGTACATACTACTGCCATATTCTAACTTCTTTTGTTTCTATTTCTATATATGCAACATAATATATATAGTAGGATATTGTGAAGGCCACATAACAAGGAAGTGACGAGCCTTGAACTATTAACATGATAAAAGAAAAGGAAGGGATAGGGAAAGGATACATTGTGAAGGGTACATATATAACAAGAAAGTGAAGGGCCTTGAGCGGTAACATGTATTGAAGTATATGGGTATATACCCAAAGAGGCTCGAAAGAATATATCTCTATAAATTATAAACTAGCTCTGCAAAATAGATAGTTTAGAAACTAAAGAAGGGGAGTTCCCTTAACAAAGTCCCCATAATAAATGTAGTTAGTTGCTCACGGGAGGGGCAGTTCCAGTAGTACAAGCCATGGTGGTAATAGGAAATAAAAAGCAAGTCTTGTTGTTTGTTAATCTTTGTGGCATGACTAGAACATGTGTTAGGAAGTTGCTAAGTGTGTTGGATTAGGGGAGTCATCATTATTAGACCTCTTTGAGCTAGCAGGAGTGTTAGGACTATCATAAGGTGCTTCATGCTATCTCTTGGAGAGGGATGTTCTGTTGGAAGAGTTTGTGATATGCAATGAAGTGAAATGCACTTTACAAAATATCCCCTTTTATAAGATCAATTGTTATGGTAGGAATAGTGTATGTATGATAGAATAATATTTTTCCCACCCAGATACATTCGAGACTATGGCATATGAGTTTTTTCTTGTTTGGTACAAGGCTAAAAATATATGTCATGATATGGGATGTGTTTATAATTTAGATAGTGGTAGGTAGAAGAAGGAATCTGGTGTGTTAAGATTTAGTTTATGCCAAATGATGTTCAAAAAGTGGCAAGAGAAAAAGGTACAATTGATGGATTTGAGATCATCAAATCATATAAGGAAAATGATTGTGTATATCTTTAGAGTGGAGAATAAGCCATAGAAGTAATTTATTAGTGCATATGCGCTTGGTAAAAAGTTTCATTTTTGTCTAATCTTGATAGACCAATTTCTTCAAAGGTAGCATGACACTCTACAACATAAATTGTTGATACTTTTTTTTTTATCAAAACTATGTAACTCCAAACCATGAGATATAGGGCCAGCTTGTAGAAGAGCAACAAGCTCAAAGGTTTGGGATAATGTTATGGATCAATATTTCCAAATTATTATTCTAAGGGCTAAGAAAATCTTTTGTGGCTTGAGGAAAGGTAATGTGATGTATCTAGGGTTGAGCGAATCCATGTGTCAAAATAAAAGAATGTTTTGTGGATATTGTTACTAGGGATATTGGTCACATTTCTCAAAATGTGACTGTATTTTTCTATGTGTTTCCAAAAGAATGAGAATTTTAATGAGGTGCATCTTTCCAAAAGAAATTCCCATGAGAGATTAAATTAAATCACCATGGAGCACTTGGATTGTTTATTAGAGAGATGATATTTTTATAACATAGTAAGCAGCCATGGTATAAAGGTTACAAATGCCCTAACCACCTTTCGACATTGGGAAGCATAGTGTATCCCATGATATGTAAGAATTTTTATGAGATTCCAAAAAAAAAATTCCTACATAACTTGTCAATGATATTTTTTATTTTGTAAGGTGGAGTATGCAGCCAAGATAATATCATGGTAGTTGGGTAAGGACAACATTAATCGGCCCACGCAGCCATCTAGGGAGAGTGGGAGACCGGTCCAGCCTGTCAACCTTTTCTGGATGAGTCTAATATAGGGTTCCAAATGGAAGAATTCGTGGTGTGTGGGGAAAGAGGGAGGCCTAGGTATATTATGGGAAAAGCGTCAAGGCTACATTGAAGGATAGTAAGCATGGATTAAGGTCCTCCGGTGGTATGTGGTGGCTTAGGCGGAGAATTTGGAGTAGTTGATTTTGAGGCCAGAAAGTGCTTGGAAGATACATAATTTATGTTTAATTTTTATATTATTTTGTATGGTAGGTTTGATGAAAGTTAAAGTAATATCAGTGAAATGTATGGATGTTTGTGTTGTGACTGGTTAGATTCTATAAGAATATCTGTTGTCGGTAAGCAAAAAAATCTGTTGACATGTTGCATGGTTATGATAAAAAGTTGGGGGGATTGGGGTCACCGTGTATGAGGCTACTGGAGCTTTTGAAATATACATGAGGGGCTCCATCAGAATGAAGAGGGAGGGTTTCTTTATGCAATCTTCAATCTATTTGCTCATATTATATTGATACATGTTCAAGTAACAACTTTTAGATTAGCTATTTTTTTAATTTGAGATTTTGATTGCCCCTTCAATTTGGCAAGGATGAAACTCAAGACATCCTTATTAGAAAGTGCACATTCAACTAACTTGGATGCCACTTCTTGGAAACTAAGTATTGTTTGACTTTGGGTTTGTTGTAAACTATACTGGGGCCTGTTGTTGCAAGTAACTGGTCATAATTTGAACTGCAACTTGTTGAAGAAGGTCGAAACCCATCAGATACGCTTCAGTTTAGACATGCCTTTCTTTTTAACATGGCCAGATGATAGAAAATTCGTGTCCGATCAAAACAACCAGCAATATCTATATCCACCATGAATTGAGTATACATTTCTGTGTGCATCACTCCCCAAAAATTGACAAACACCCTCTTTCAATGCTGCAAGATGTGTGCTGTCTATCGTCTATAAAGTGCTAGCATATGAATGGAACCAAAATTTGGAGAGTAGCAAGTGGATTGCCTGCTCCCAGTATATATATTTTTTATTGAATTGGTAAGAGTAGCAAGTGGATTGCCTGCTCACAGTATATATATTTTTTATTGAATTGGTAACATGTTAATTACCGCAAAATTGAAATGTATACCTGATATATCCGGTTATTGAAAATAGTTGTAAGGTTCACTACACATTTGTTGAATTTTGGTTTCTTGGAAAATATTCCCGGCATTCCCGCGCTTACTGTTCCCCCAGTAAAGCTATTATGTGAAGAGGTGTGCTATAACTCTCAGTAACTGGGTCATAATCTGATTGAAGCTTTCTGAAGAGAAGGCCGGTATGCATTAGGTACGCTTCAATTTGATTTGCCTCATCTTACTATGGCCTATTGATTGGAATTTTATAACCGGTCAAAACAACCAATGATATCCCCCCTACAAATTCAGTACGTCTCTCTGCATCATTCCCCACAAAATGACGAACTCTGTCCTTCAATGCTGCAAGATCTGTACCGGCAGAAGGACCCTACCATTCTTGTTGTCATCGCTACAAATAGTGAGGCATTCATTAACCGTCATCATATACCGCGCGCAGCAATCTGCATTTTAAGAACCTCGATCACACACCTTGTATTATAAATAGCAGTCCCAGTACCCCTTGATAGTGGCAAACTTACTCAAACAGATATCGCACACTCTTGACGGTCTAACTCCTCTTGAGCACTAGCACAGCCCAGCGGCAAAAACTAGTTACATCACCATGGGCACATTCCAGAACTCCACCAAGCTCTACCAATATTCTCCACCGCTGAAGAAGATGATCAAGAGATCCTCCTCGTCCTCCAGGCAAGCCCCAGCTGACGTCCCAAAGGGTCACTTCGCGGTCTACGTTGGCGAGAAGCGCAGCCGGTACATCGTCCCGTTGTCTTGCCTAACCCACCCGGACTTCCAGCTCCTGCTCATGAGGGCGGAGGAGGAGTTCGGGTTCCGCCACGACGCTGGCCTCACCATTCCGTGCGACGAGGCTGACTTCATCTCCCTTACGTCTTCTATATGCCAAGGAAGCTAAGCGGTCTGATTCAATTGTCATGTGTATAGGTTAGTTGAGATCGACGGAACATACATAGAGTTGCTTCTGTTTTTTACACCGGTGTGTTCGAGGGTCTCCTAGGTTTTACAAACTAATCATGTGTATGACGTGTGTGCCCTGGAAGCTCACCACCTAGGATGAACCGCAATTTGTTGTCAGATCTTGATGTATTGCAAACAGAAGATATTGATTCATTCTCTCCAACAAAGACAAGAAAATTGAGGAAATGCTGAATTAATTAATATTTTAGCCATCCCATAGAAACTGGTTCACAGTGTCTTTATGTGTGTGCGGACATGGTCAAGAACAATTTCAATTTCTCTGAACTCCCAATGTGTTGCTCCACATTATGAGTTAGGTTTCTTGCAATATATTCGATGAGGTATACTATTACAGAATTGAAAATGTGGACGTAAGCTGGGTGAATGGTCCGCCTGACACAACTGAGAAAGAAATGTAGGTCTCATATTCGTTACAAAGTGTGCGCCTTCTCCCTTTTGTATGACTGAAACTTTACTTTCAAGTGATGGTTTGATTTTATCTAAACAGATTGGTGATATGATGTTGCATTTGTGGATTGCAGAAGTTACACTTTCAATTAAAGCCACCATTTTGTTGATAAAGAAACCAACTATCTATACTCCTTCGAAATAATTTGACGCTCTCAATATAAGAAATGGGAGATATGATTTTATCCTACATTTATCATCATTTTAGTCCACCAAAGCAAAAGTGTACATACCAAAGTCTCCTTGAATTTTGTATATGTATAATAAGCCCATCTTGTCAGTCAAAACTTTTTGCATGGCATACAAAATTGAGCAGTGAGATTGACCGTTCTTGTACTGATCATAACATTGAACGTTTTCTCAATTCAACTTATTGCATTCTAATTAATGCTAGCTCATTTCACTTGTTAAACATTTAGTTGTCTGCAAGTCAATGACAATGCTAACATATGTATAACATTCATTTACAAAGATCTTTGTCTTGTTAGCATGATTGTGAGCTACAAACGTGTTTATCAAATTAGGTTACATGTCAAAATGATTTTGAGCGTTAGAATAATAACAAACTTCGATGTACATAATGATGCACCAACCTAAACCATGATAATGTTATCAACGATTACAAATCTTTTGATTATACAACACTAGGCTACATACATACTTAAATATCAACCACAAATTTGAAAGGCCATTTTGTATATCTTTTCTATTATGCAGACATGAATGATGAGCAGAAGCTCAGAATAACCAGATGATGGTGACAAAGAAACAAAGTACTTGTTGGTAAACCAATTTTGCTCACTATCACATTGTAGGTAACTTTTGTCATTAAGCTGAAATTAAACATATTCATTGATTGATACCATTTTATTGTACATTTCTAGGTGTTGTTGACATTTTTCTCATGCCATTTTTATCAATCTATGTTCATTCTCACAAATTCCCTCTGATTTTCTTCCTTTATACTATGCTTGGTAGGTGGAGAAAGGAGAGGAAAGGAGAGGAAGAGGAAAGGTTCACTTTGTTGCGTTAAAAAGGTCATGGAAAGGTAAAAAAAATTGATGAGATATATAGCGCAATAAAAGGTTTCGTCTTGGAGTGGAGAGAAAGGGAAGGAAATTGTGTTGTATCATAACGTCAGTTTTCTCTACTATTATTTGATCTCTCCAACTTAGTTAGTTATGGTTTCCAAAGAAATCATGATAAGGAAGCCTTGACTCCTCTCTCCACCATTCACCTCCCTTCCTTTCCCCACCTACTATCATAGCCTTAGCTCTATCCACTCTACTTACATTGTCACCATCATATGCTAGGATTTTCTTGTGGATCATAGTCAGACAACCAAGTGGTTTTTGGTGATTGTGTAAAAAAATTTAGATACAAATGTCTAACTGGGAAGCTTCTGATTGGATCAAGTACATTCACATAAGCAGGATGCCAAAACTTTTAATGTTTTGCCATGTATTGTTCAAGGCAGTCTATAATGTGGACAACATAGAGAACATACAATTGATAGTTTTGTTAAACTCCATGTCATCGTACTTAGAATGCTTGAAAATTGTATAGTTTTTGGTCTAGGATGAATCCAACTTCTGAGCGGTTTCACTTTATTGTGTTTTAAACAAACCTATTTCATTTTATTGATTTAATGCGTCCCATTCAGGTTGGAACTTGTGCTCGCATTGTGAAAGCACTTAGTATTATTTTTATAATCACTCTCTAGGAACTTTTTCTCCTTTTCTATTTATTTAGACAAAGACAACTTTAAAATTTTCGGTACATCCAGACTTGGATGTATTTCGTGTGATCTACCAAAAGGAATTTAAAATATCAGGTCTTCGGTCACTCAATTCTTTTTCTTGTCTTAGAGCTATCCCCCGAGATCTGCATGCCTGGATAAGATAACACCAGACAAGAGGAATAACATTGATACGTAAACATCAACTGTCTTTTTATATTTCTCTCAACAAATAGAACGAAGAAATACTAGTGGTTATCATTGCACCCTAAAGCAATGGGCCACTGCACTGTTGTGAGAGAGAAAGGCTTGACGACGTGAGGACAAGAGCTCGGAACGATTTGCATCTGTGCAGTAGACCCCGCTCGCTCTCCTAATGGCAAGGATGATATGCAGGGCGGCCGATAGTTTGGAGAAAGCAACCCGATTTAGGGAACATCCCACGTGTCCGGGCCAACTATTGGACGCATCCGGGTTTGCTTCACGTTATTGCGTGCTTCTCGGTTCAACTCCGTGATGTTGAAGTCAATAAGAACCAGAGGGTGCCACGTTAGATTTTAGGGTCGAGGGACATTTTTTAGTACCCAAAAAATGCACGGAGTAGGTGCATTCATTTGAAGGTTGGCTCGAAATTGAATACGTCTTTTTTGTCGACAAATGGCGTGGTCTTTTCGAGCAACTTATGAGATCGTAGTTATTTAAAGGGA
Organism: Alisma plantago-aquatica; assembly: GCA_963693085.1. Taxonomy (NCBI): domain Eukaryota; kingdom Viridiplantae; phylum Streptophyta; class Magnoliopsida; order Alismatales; family Alismataceae; genus Alisma; species Alisma plantago-aquatica. The sequence goes on along the minus strand of OY856412.1, from coordinate 166,164,691 downwards.
GATATAGGAGGGTTCGAAATAGGTTGGTGTAATTAGAATTGTAACTAAAATTGCATCGAAAGTGACCATTATTGAATATTTCTCAAAATAAAGTGTTAACTAGTCCAAAGTAGAGTCAATGAAAATCATAATTATGTGGTTTTGTTCAACTTCAAATCAACACTTTAGAAGTCCCACATTTAGGATTAAGAGCGCAAGGTTTCTTACGTCTCTCTCACAGCCCGACAATGTCCGGACGTCTAAGAGGGGTAGTAAATTTAGAAATATTTGTACATGTGGCTCGAATTTGGGCCTTTCGTTGTGAACCATCGGAATACATCAACCATGCTATCCCTCCCAATTACAACTGTTTACGAAGATGGTGGACATTTTATGATTAATCAATTTGGTATCCTCTTTATCAAGTCGTCAAAACTCACGACATTAAATTAACCTAAATGCTGCTTAGGAATGAATATATAAAGTATTGCGTACCTATGTCGTTAAGAAAAATGACAACGCACGTCATATTATGTACGTAAGAGAATTACAACATGTCCTTATCTAATGCAAACATACAACAAAGAACAAAAAAGTCATACGTCAATAAGGAAAATTATTCATAACACACACCTTCCACTAAACTCCACACCTCCACATCACGAATGTGCGCAGCTATTAGTATTGTGCAACACGAGCACCTAGAACATGAAACTTGTAACGTGCCTACTGCTCATGCAACATTAGTGTGAATCTTTTTTGCATGCATGCAACCGCTATAATAAAGCAACGACAACCCAACTAGTTGCAGTTATTACTCCTCTTAAAAACAAAACAATAGATTTGAAATTCAATTTTTTTTGGAGTTCTTTCCACTTGTTAGCAGGATATAACGACCGATCCAACCATGTGCACGTGTATACACATTCCACGACTAAGTCCATACTTAATATTTGAATATATTCAGTACAGTGTCAAAAGTTATCAACAAATGTAATGCATATACAATAGCACTTCCTGACGACACGACACGTGTTGTATGATTCGATCAAAATCACTTTTTTATATATTTTTCTACTAAGTCAAAAATCAATACTTAAATGTGTCCAGTACTGTGCTAAGTATACAATGGCAACACACCAAAAAATGTATAGCATAGTGCATCACCGACTTCAAGATGAGAAATCTACTACTGCGGCTGCATGGTTGCATGCATACAACTCCTGCAATAAAGACAATAATGTCGCTCAACCACCCATCATCTAAATACTTGCATTTATCTCTTTCCCACGTACAAAACAACTCTAGTTGGATTCAATTTTTTTTCATTTTCCCTCCACTTCTCGGCGACATAGTCAAATTTTTCTGTAAATCTAAGTACAATATTGATTAATGGTCATTGCACTATAAAAAAATATCGTCAACGAGACTAAATATAATTTGAGATAGTGCTTATGATTAGGAGAATTTTTTGAAATATAATACAAGCCACAATAGTCATTTATTACTTTTCAATTTTTTTATATTATGATGTCTCACTCGACCAAAATTATGTTTTTATATATTTTCTATTAAGTTAAAAATGAATACTTAAATGTATCCAGTACAGTGCTAAGTAAAAAAATACAGTACACCAAAAAATATATAGTACAATACGGGACAGACTTCAAGTTGAGAAATCTGCTACTACGGCTACATAGTTGCATGCATGCAAATGCCACAATAAAGAAAATAAGTTCACTCAATCACCTACCACCCAACTACTTGCATTTATCCGCTTCCGACATACAAAACAACTCTTTTTAATTTAATTTTTTCATTTTCCCTCTACTTCTAGGTGACATAGTCACATATTGCTATAAATCTAAATAAAATACTGATTAATGATCTTTGTGCTACCAAAAAAATCTTCAACGAGATTAAATATAATTTGAGACAATGCTTACACTCAGGAGAATTTTTTTATCAGAAAAATATAATAAAAGTCACAATAGCCATTTATCATTTTTAAAAAAAATTACATTATATGTGCATAACTCTAGGTTAATGCATATGGTGCATAAATACTCACATTTTCTATTTGAAATAAGATTAGAACTCATTTATAAATGTCATAGTATCATAATTCTTTCAACAGAAATATAATTGTATACGTTCTAATATCAAAACTTAGGTGTTCGGCTAACAATTAAAAATAATTAAAAAATGACAAAATCGACTAGTGATCGAGATGGTCAACGTCACAAATATGATGACGCCTGTAGACATATGACACAGAGGTGGCGTCGTGGGTGCAGCAACCTCATGGGACACAACGCTTGTTTGCTACGTTGATGTTCGGCGACGGAGGAGGCAGTGTGGAAATGCCGACGATGAGGTGTTGCGTTGTGTTGAAGGTTGATGGCAAGAGGAGGCCATGAGGCCACAACGACAATGTAATACTATTGCCACAGTGATGGGACGGCGAAGGGGCGTGACGGGGGGGGGGGGGGGGGCTCAACGACAACATTCACTTGGCGGCGGGTTGGGTGTGTCTTCAACATGGGTGATGACGTCTCCATCATAGAGGCGAGCTGGCAGCTTCTTCAACATGGGTGAGGTGGCGT